>VUYV01000007.1:4222982-4573563 GCA_008711295.1 Anarhynchus alexandrinus | reverse complement strand
CTTCCGAAAAAAAAAAAAAAAACACCCAAAACAAAGCCTATAAATCTTAGTGCAATATTTTTAATTTCGTTTGGAATTCACAATCAGGTCAGTTTTATCCAATTAAGCATTATTCAGTCTGTCTTTGTCAGCGCTTCCCTATTAGACAAAATGTTCCACTTCTCAATATACTACTTCTGTATCAAATTGACAGGGTCATTTTTCACGTAGCAAGCTGGGATTAAGGTGATATTAAACCATTTTGCATACAACAACTAAAAGCATGCTGCAACAAAAAAGTAGCTGTTTGATTTTGTTGGTGTCATTAACGACGCCCTTTCTAGCTATTTTGGTGGGTTCCTGAACAGCTACCCTTTTGCTCGCCCCGGGGGATACTGATATGATATTGCAGACATGGAAATTGTGTTTGGACCCATAATCATAACACTCTGGTTCTCCCATTAGCAGCTTTCGGCATAAAGAAGCAAGACATAGCCGGTCTTAGGGTCACCAAAGGGCAGTACAGGTGTACCCCCAAAGTCTTACGAAAATGCACATTTGCCACAGGTAAGCTTTATCCTTCCGTTTTGAGGGAAGGAGGGGAAGTGTTTTTAATTACTTCAGTTAAATTATTAATTTTATGCTTAGCACTATGACTTGTTTAAAGTCAACCTATATAAGGAGAATTATCTCCTTTTGGGTGTGTTATTTCCACGTTGCAATTTATCAGGTATTTCACTCCCACAAAATGATTGAATAAACTATTTAATAAGAAAAAAACCCAACCCTTAACAAGGCACATGGTTATAGATGCATTTTGTTCTTCCTTCAACTTGAGGCTTTTCGTATTACTGATTCAGATCCCATATGTAAAGGAATATATTGAGTACGTGCGTGGGTATAAGAGGAAGTATGTATATTTTCCACAACTGGCTGAAATCCAAATGTATTCCCAAATCCTAAAGAAATTCTGCCTGTGAGTCATGCTGGTAGTGCAGTGTAGGAGCGTGTAACTGTGCGGGAAAGGTGGGCTCAAATGGAGAGCATATAGGGCTATACAGACAGACTTGGTAATAAACTTGATTATGATGGTTTACACCAGTCTAATGGTTGTCCAGGGCTTTAAAAAGCTTAGTTTCCACAGACGTCCTGAAAATCCTAGAGGAGATGTTGAATAAAAGAAAGATGTTTGGGCAACGTTGTCTCCGCTTTCTGGTTTTGTACCATGTTTGGTTTCCTAACCAGCCCTGCGACACAGTTCAGTCATGGTCATAGTCTCTGGTGCTAGAAGCCATTAGAGAGCAGATTTTGCTCTAAATTTCAACTGTAACCATCAGGGCTTAACCATGCAACCATGGTTTCTACAACCATGCAGAAAAAAAAGACAGGAACAAAGTCACAAAAGTAGTCACCTGGTACAGTCCCATGGCATGATGCAATCCATATACCATGAAACATCATTGTTTACCTACCATCTCTTTTCTCTTCAATCTTTTCTTTTTAAATGTCATGGAAAGCTAAGCAGTCTGATTTTTCTGAGTGAGCTTTTAAAAACACATTTTCCTTCCATAACAAAAAATTCCTCGCGATCACTTCTGTGCCGCCTTTCTTCTACAGTTTAGCTGGCAAAGCAAAAAGATACTCACCTATATTGAATCAGTGCTATGCAATGGCCCATTGCAGGAGAATTCACGAAAATAAGAAAAGAAAAACCTCAACTTGTACAAAGAGTAACCAGATACACATCCCAAATGAGGAAAAGTGAGATTCTCCTGGCCTTTTTCCCAGGGCAGCCCTAAGCCAGCAGCTTTTCCCATTGTTTTACATTATTACTCCATTGCTTTTATCCTCCTTTTAGACCCTGCACTTTCTTAGCTGGTATTGCAAAAGGTCAGGGAGGTTCATCAATTCATCTCTTCTCTGTTGTACAAGACTTTCAGACAGGGATTTTTTTCCCTTTCTCATCTTCATGTAGCTTTGTAATGAAACGCTAACTTGGAACCCATAAATCCAGTTACTTTGAAATAAGTTTCAGATAGGCATCAGGACTTGAAGGGACATATTAAAAAAGAATTTTTTTTTTTTCTGGGTTTGTCCAGGAGCATCCAGAACTCATAAAACTTTACGTTAAATATTAGCCTCACTTTTCACAATATTGCAGTGATGAAGAACTAGCTTGAAATTGATTTATTGATCCCTAAAAAGACAGATAGATAAGGTTATTAAAGTTAACACTTCAATATGTGCAAAATCTATTATTTGAGCTTGTTAACATTCATGCGTTGGATAACAGTGGCTATAAAAAGGACAAGGCAGACACTTCCCTCCTGAAACAACTGCTCACGGACACGTATTCAGCATTATGTCTTTTTTGGTAAGTATGCGCATCTAGGCTGGAGTCACTGCGAAGTGTCAGTCGATGGTTAGTTCCTTCAAAAATTAGGCCACACTTACCCCATGTTCCAAAATTTGTACTCAGTTTTCCCAACTATGGTGTCTATGGTCATACCAGGGTCTCACTATTCTGCTAATGCCTTTTCCTGTGCAGGTACTTGCAAGAAGAAGATGTGAATGTTCACTGTGTTTGAAAATGGACCATGAGTCAATGTATGGATTGAAGTGTGCAGCTATATATATTTAGAGAAAAGCGTTTCACTTTACGGGTGTAAATGAAACATTTGTCTTTTTCAGTCAGAGAAAGCAAAGTTCCTATGGTCCTTCATTTTGAATCCATTAGAGTTTTCAATAATTTATTCATATGCAGAGTTTCTGTCGCAGTGGGTTTGCGTTTGTCACATCACCTCAATTTTTCTAATGAGTTGCTAATGAGAGGTCAATTACTTATGGAAATTAGAAAAACATTCATTGAGGAACTGTACTGAGGTAAAGTGTGCTACCTCATAATGTTATGATATAAATCATTACAGCTTTAATGAATATTTTACTCTTTTTCATGTTACAGCTTATTTCCCACTCTATAAAATGGCCTCAAGATGATTTTGAAATGAACATGACCGACTCTCCTAAAAATCTTCTCATATTGTGTCTACTAGTAATTGCAGAAGAATACCTTACTTTTTTGCTTTTGTCATTAGAAGTTTGCTCATGCATCAACATCTTACTGTGAAATCTTCAGCTGATTAAAACAAAGGTGTTAGGAACACCAGATTTGCCACGCTGAATCACAGCACTAATCTGTCATCCATCCCGGCTCCGTTTCCAGCAGTCGCCTTCCGTTTGGCACTACGGGGGGGAAACGGACATCCCGTGAAGTACCTGGCCGGCTGGATCACAGCCAAACTGGTACTTGCCAAGTGTCCTCCCCACACCGTTTTCGGGTAACCAGCACTAACAGCACCGCAAGAAAACAGCCAGAGCCTGCAGCACTTCATCCTGACCCCCAGTGTTGGTGAACTCTACCCCCATCTGTTTAGTGGAAGACCTTCAGGAATCGGTGGCGGGTAAGAAGTTTAAATGTTCGTTTCACAATTCGCCTTCTTCCCAGGCACTTTTTTTTCACTTTTTTTTCAGGTTTTGAATGAACGGTATAGAAATAGAGCAAAAGAGGCAAAAAGAATTTTAGGGACCAAGATGGATAGTGGGTTAGTTGCAGACTCATGCAATTAGATTTAGAGGCCAAAGATATAATTCACTGCTGAAATTCAGCTTTGCGCTGTCGTAAGTTATTATTTCAGAGCAGAAGCTGAAATGGCCAGAGAGGGGAAAGTGTACAAGCAGAAGTATAATTGGACTTCAGTATTTCATATTGATACCCTGAGACTTCCACCGCTAAGCACTGTTTCAGAGTCCAACCAGGGTAACACTGCGGTGAACAAACGTAAGATCTCCCATATTCAGACCATTAGATTATTCAGTTTCCCCTGCAGGCACTGTAAATCAAAAGCAAAAGACACCTTGTTATGTGCTACAAGACAGTTTTGTTGGCCTTTCTTTCCAAACACATTCTGAACACACATGTTTTTTATGTGAGTCTCATTCACTTCAGCTTTACTGTCTCAAATACTGGGGGGAGAGAAGGAAAGAAAAACCAAATCAGACCTTGAAACCAAGCAACTAGCCACAGAGAAGGAATGTTGCAACTGGTTAAATAAAAAAAAATAATGCATCATCACATGGATGTGATTTTCTCAGTTTCTAAAGAATTACAAAGTCTTTGCCCCTTTGAAACAGGCCCAGTCTGGATTTAGGTGAAAAACTTGGAGTTATTTGACTTAGGTGGGTCCGGAGCCCATCATTTTGGTGCAAAGAAACCCATTGTGGGTATTAAGGGGTAAATCAGTTGGTCCAAAGTACAGTTCTGCCACTTACTCTTAATATCACCTTGGGTAGCACTCACATTTATGTCTCTAACTTCCCCTCCCTTTCCTTCTCCTTGGAAGGATAAACATTTTAACAACAACGAGGTGTCCAACTACTAATCGAAAGCAATATAATACTGCACAGATCAGCTCCATGATGGAATAAAGAAGAAGTGAGTGTGAATCTAAAAACCTTCTACTCATATCATAGCCTCTACATTGTTTTCAGGAGCATTTTTTGTCAGGCAGTGATGAAAGGCTGAGAACAAAGTGAGTAAAATTTCCTTTTACTGCTTAAAAATTCTCAGCTGGTTTGCTATATCAAAAAGCTGTCTCTTTAAACAAATCACACAGTTAAAAATGCCACGTTATAATGCAGCAACTAACTCAGAAAATGACAATTTAATCAATCAGAACCAACCCTCCTGAAAAAGAAAAAAAAAAAAAAGGAAAAAAAAAAAACCTTCAAGCTTTCATGCAATGTGAATGGTTGAAACTATAAAAAGGTTCAATCACTGTAGAACAAGCCTGCAGCATCAATGTTTATTAAAGTCAGGGGAAGCATTTATTGACCTGGGAAATAGCAAAGCACCAGCAGCCCTGCTGGATTGCATTTTTATAGTTAACAAACACAAGGCGGTATTTTCCTTTTCTCTTTTTAATTGTGATTCCATCAAATCCAAAAAGTTAAAAGCCTCTTGATTTTTAAAGGAAAGCAGAGAAGGACTCTCCACACCGTTCTTCAGTCATTCTCTGTGCTCTGACTCCCAGCGCCGGGATACAGCAAACCATTGCAACACAGGATCAAAATTTTAGGCTTATCCGCGTGCCAGCAGAATGACAGACCAGTGTGTGTTCCCCCCACCACTTTAGGTGATGGCAGAAGATAGGGAGCTACCATTATGAAGCTGCTTCTTTCTGTAATCAAAAAGGAATTACTGTATTTATTCACATAAAGGTCACCCTGCCACCGGGACAGCCAGAAGCACTCAGGATGAATTGTCTTCTCCCAAACTGACAAGGGGCACTTTCTCCAGACAAAGACACGTCTTGGTTCTTCTTGAGATTTTGTAACTCTGTTTTGCTACAAGCACATTTTTAAGGCGCACCTTTTCACACTGCATAAATTGTGAACCACGTAAGGCGATTAAAAGGAAAGCATCGACAACGTGAACGGTGCTTACGGATCTGCGTTACCCAAATTACAGTTTGGCTTCTGCTTCACTCTTTCCGTATCGTTCCTCATCCACAGGAACCCTTGGGGTCAGCCGTGGAACGCGGGGGCAGGGATTTAAAACACTCTGCGTGTGTCAGCTGCCACCTAACCGGTAACAATGCCAGAAAAGGGGACTTCAAAAGCTCAGAGGATGAGCCAGTGCCGTCTGAGCCGACACACCGCACGCTGAAGCCGAGAGCTGTAGCTAACCCGTATCCTCCGTGGATGAGGTATAAAGTGGGCTGAGCCATGCGCGCGGGCCAGCGGCTTAAACACGCGTGCATCAAAGGGTAATGAATATTGTAACGAACCCCCCCGTCACCTAGGACCTGAGCAGTCGTCAATACGCCGCATGCATTAGCGGCTCCGAGCTTGGTGGGAGCAAGAGAGATAAAAAAGGAGTCCTCCACTTCAAAACCGCGCCTCTCTACCACTTGGAGAATTTCACACCATTTCTGTACGGAGCACAGGGTACAAAAGTGCTTTTCTGATCCCACCCAGTCGTACACGGCACTTCACACCTCCCTTCCAGGTTTGCAAACAGGCCTCCAGCAGCTCTGCTTCTCATTTTCTTTTCCTCATTCATAGAGAAAAACACATAATACCCTTGCTTAAAACATAGTGGAGGAGTTTGACACAAATTAATGACTCACCTGTCATACCATAAGGATTTTTATATTTGCAGGGGGGGGAAAAAAGGCTGCAAGTATTCTTAGAGACGTAAAAAGCTGCTTCAGAATTCAAAGACAGCTCAAAAAAATGCAAGTCAATGGATAGGTTGGTGTAAGTTTTGAGATACCCATTTTGCGCTAAAATCACAATACTGTGCGAATATGAATAAATAAAAGGTTACGGAAAAAGTAACCCACGAGTTCCCTCAAATTAGATCCCACTGGCGTGAAATTAGTTCACAGCTGTCACTTGTGTTGCTCCAAGAGAGATTACTTCTTAAATAATGTTAATGACAACTTTGATTTGACTTCTGTAATTACTAGAGGGAGAAGGGACCGCATTGCCTAGGAAGAAAAATCTTTTATCTGCTTGTTTAATGTACAATCTTTGATGAGATGGAGCTCCTTTCCCCTGAGTTATTTCCCTGAGCATTTTTGTTTTGAAAAAGAAATGGATTTCCAGGTTGAAAGCGGAGCTGCCATGCAGCTGTCAGAGCTGTGGGAGAGGTGTCTAATTGTCATTTACAATGACCCTCGATTCTTCTCTAAATAGAACATCTCTCCTACCTCGTCTCCTCAACCTCACTCCGCCTCGCAAGCAGGAGTATTTACAGGGCTGGATTCTTCTCTCAGCTACCTCCACCACCACCAGTAAATCATAAAAATTTCTCCTATAATCAGTGGAGTGTCTTCACATTTACCAGACAGTATAATCTGGTCCACGAGACAGCTGATTGTTATCTACAACCTCCCCATCCAATTCAAGCGATGGGAGATGTAATCCAAAAATTTCCTTCGGACTTTTTTACTGCCAAAATAGATCAAATTCTGTGGCAGCCTTTTTACAATCTCCACTTTTCTAAATAAACATCACACAGCCTGTACAGCCTTTACTGCAAAACACTTCTCCCTGCCTGTATCGAGGCAGGTTGTTAGCTGATGTGCCGACACACGATACAAACAGTGGCAGCATCTCCACGCAAGCCCGTGGTGTGGCACCAAGACGCGGGGTGCAGTGGGGCTCAGGCTGTGGATCCCGAGCTCTTGCTCACCAGGGAGCACCGGGAATAATGCCTGTGGTTAGATGAGTTGAAAATCCCTTGCACGGACCCCCTCCTAGTTAGACGCTGCATGGCATTGTAAATTATTAGACTCGGCTCACAAAGATTAAAGGGTTGGTGGTATCATGTGCCTTTACATCAAAGGTGCCGGGCAGCTGATGTGTGCGGTGTCTGCATGCAAAAAAGGCCATAAGCAGAGCCCGCTGAAGCCGGGGACTGCAGGAATTGATGAGCCGGGTTGCTCCACGGGCAGGGCAGGGGGGACGGGAACAGCTCTCGCAAAGGGCACCGAGCAAAGCTGGGCATTGCCATAGCTCAGTGGCTGGAGAAGTGCTGACGGGTGTGCGGTAATGTATTTAGAAGGAATCATTTCAGGTACGTTTCTGGACTGTAAATTAACTGAAACTGCTCAGGAAAAGCCCTGAGTGACACTGAAGGCCATGCAATTAAACGCAGGGCTCTGATTTGCAATGATCAACAAAAAGCAAATACCTTATTAGAGTGCACGGCAAACAGAAAATAACACAAAAAATGGTCAGATTATGGCTGTACTGTTCCATTATATTAATTAACAGCTTTCCCCTATTGGTTTGTTCACTAAGATTCAAACACATTCATTCTTTGATGAACATTTGTATTCACAAAACTGTGAATTTCTTCCCAGCCTTCTTTCATTGGGAAGGGTTGATAGCTGTTAATGAGAAAGTGAAGAGAGAAGGAGCAAAACAGGATGGGGCCAAAGGAAGCAGGATAGCTCCCACTCTCACAAAGAGACTTTCTCGCCGGGGCCTTGATTTTCAGAGGAGCTTCAACTCATTTACAGAGCCTGGAAATGAAGGAGCCTTGCCTGTATGAAAATTAAATACTTCCATGCAGTGTTATGACTTTGCCTTGAAGCGGTTGTGGCTCCATGTTTCATTCACGTTTGTGGTCATTTCAACCCACTGAGCTTAACTGTGTAATAAGGGTGCTTGGATGTGGATAATTCTTCCTCCTCCTTTCCCACTGCAATCAGGTTTTGCCCTTCATTATACATTTTTGTGGACTCTATTAGAGCATAAATCTTTACAGAGTTCTTCAAGCTTTGACCTACATCTTGCATATAGGGGAACTTTTCTCCTGAGATTGTCTTTTGGAGCACACCAGTTCATTAAAGTGTTGAACGCTGAACCCTCACTCTTATTGCTTTATCGCCTGGCTTATGTGCCGAGTGTCAAAACAGGCAGCAGAAACCTGATTTATGAGGATATATAGAGAAATTGTGGTACCTGCTTGTGACTGGGAGTCAGCTGGCAATCTCCTATCAAGATTTCCTCCTCAGCTACCAGGGCCCGGGCTGGCAGCCCAAAGACAGCCCTGCCAAGATGGAATTCAAAGATCGTGACTCAGGACTAACAAAGCTTTGAAGCTTTTTGTAATATATTTTGAATTTATGCGCTTTCCAGTTTTAATCACGTTTGAACATTTTGTGCTTGGTTGGGGTTTTTTTTCGGTTTTTTTTTCAAGTAAAAGTCAGTGCCGATTTTAAAAAAATGAAAGCTCGACAAGTCAAGCAGCCTGCAAATGCCAATATGTGATAGATTTTATACCCTTTCCTTCTCTCTTTGAAGTATCAGAAAACTACAGATGAAACCGTAAGCCGGCAGCACTACAGAACGCACAAGCGTTGATAAGAGATCTCAGGTTCCCCTTCTAATTTACCATTTCACACCGAGTCCGATTTATCTCCTGCTCGCACACCCCGCCCCCCCTCACCCCACATCACCGGCCCTGTCCAGGAAAGTTACTTTTTTTTAACGTTGCTTTGCACCGACGGCGCCCTCCCCGGCCCCGGCTGGGCCTGTGGGCAGGGGCCCGTCCCCGCAGCCGCGCCCCGGCCCCGGAGGGTGGAGCCGCGCCGCCGCCTCCCCCCGCTCCTCCCCCGCCGCGCGCGGCCTTAGCGCTACGCGAGCGCGGGGATCCAGTGCGGCCTGCGGGCAGCGCCGGCCGCCATGGCCGGGGAGGTGAAGACGAAGCTGTCCAAGAACCTGCTGCGCATGAAGGTGAGGCGGGAGGAGGCGGGGGGGGACCCGGGAGCGGGGAGGGAAGGAGAAGAGGGGGGAGCCTGAGGCCCGGTCCGCGGTGGGGTGAGGAGAGGGCGGCCGGGCTCGGCGAAGGGGGCGCCGGGAGCTGCCCCCGCCGCGGCCCGGAGGCGTGAGGCGGCCCCGGGGGTGGGAGGATGGAGCCGGCGGCGGGGCCGTGAGGGGCCGAGCCGCGCTGTGAAGCAGAGGGGGTCTCCTTCCCCCCTGAGGCCTTCTCGGGTGGGCCTTCCCCGGTTTGCGGCCTTTTCCGTGTGTACGCCTGGCCACGTAGCGTCTGTCCCGGTCTGGCAGGCGGGCACGGCTGTCTCCTGCCTCCCGTAACGCAGGTTTTAAAATATAAATCTATTTATCTTCATCTTCGCTCGCCCTTCCAGTCAGGCGTGCGGCTCTGTGGGCTGCTCCCTGGCAACCTGGCCGGCAGGAGGCGATTTCAGAGCGGTGTCACCGAATACCGAGAGGTCTCGGGGGGGATGTTGTAAACGGGTGCCGGAGGGTTTGGTCCAGGAAAGCAGCTTCGTGGTTGCAGCAGAAGTCTCACCCCAGCAAGAGCTGACTTCTGGGCACCATTTGAGAGCCTTTTTATTTCCAACTGGTGTCTCTGCAGTGAGGTTGCTTATCATGAATGAAAATGGTAAGACTTCTTCCCCCACCACACACACACACACACGTCATAAATATTGATGTTGCATGCCTTAACTTTGGGGGCCTTTAATCTTGGAGGGGAAAAAAAAGGTTAGTTGGGTTTTTTTTATTGTGTCCATTTTTTTGTCTGATTACATTGATGGCTAATAGAATACCCAACCTGAATGGCAGTGTTAACCGCCTTTCCCAACTCATAAATGCAAGGGCTGTTAGCAACATTATGACATGCCCGTTGCCCTTGGAATTGTGAATCTCATGTCAAGACCAATGTGAAATTAGTCTCCGCTTACTGGCTAATGGATTCTGCTTCACGTCGTGTACTACAACACCTAATTCAGTAGAGTACATTCTCCTGTGATTGATGGGTCTTTATTGCTGGAAAACAACCAGTACAAGTTGAGTTGCCATTAATTTTTTTTAAAAAGTTAGTATCCATTAAATTTTTATAACTGAGTATGAAGGGGCCTTTGTGGCTTCTTGCTTGTGGTGTTTTATTTATCCATTTTTTTCCCCCATCTATTTATATGGGACTATATTTCAGACACTGGTTGAAAAGAGTTAGCTAACTTCAGTTCAATCTTTGACATAAAGTGTACTCTGATACAGTAAGATGGCGGAATGTTTACCCCAATTAACAGATGCTGCTAATGAAAGACTAAAACTGATGCACAGAGGTAATGGAACGCATCTTGCCTTGCTGTCAAAAAGGAGTAGATATTGAGCTTAGTTAGCCAGCAGCATATGACTCCCATAACCTGGATTGCAGCATCATTATTTTTTCTTATTTTTATGTAATACTCTCTTTTAAAGTGAAATTTCTGCTCCTGCTTTTTGCCAGGTTATTAACCCCCTGGAGATTTCAAAAGCCAGTTTTTAGATATTTTTTTTTTTCCCTTGGAAGGCTGTGGAGAACCAGCCTGTGAATGTGCTGCCGTGACATTTGCAGGTTTACAGTCCGGGCAGTAGTAACCAGCTTTGAAGAGATGAGTAGGTTTTGAAAAGGTCATACACACATCTTGTATTTAGCACTTCCCTTCCGCAGATCTTCTTGTTTACAAATGTTTTAATTAATCCTTTAGCAGCTGCTTCCGCAGGTACTGATAAGATGTATTATCACAATTCAACGAGCGGGTAAAGTGGCACCCAAAGGTGACATGTGGTCAGTGGTAGTGTTGTGAAGACCATTTGTGCTAAGCACTGGACCTCGTGTGCTCACCTGGATGTCGAAGGATGGCTCCTGCTTTTAGATCTTGCACCGTTTGATCCAGGTCACATTGCATGGGGAAACTAATCCAAATAACCACTCAGTTTACTGACTGACATACTCTGTGTCTACCACAATGGGTGTATTTTTAATTCATCCATGTGTGTTTACATTTTAGATAGGTGTGATCACGTATTTTTTTATCTAGTTATTCCCGTAGTAATCTTTAGAAACATAATCTTTAAAATGTAATGTGAAATGATTATTTAATTGGGTGCTTGTAGCAGAATTTTTCCTGTTGAGATTTCTGACTGGCTAACCAATTTCCTTGAGCAGTATGGTTTTCCACATGATAGATTCCCTTATTTTCCTCAAGAAGATACTGTAATTTTAATTGGAAAGCTTTGACATATTTTGGATTGACTCAGAAAACAAAAGTCAATTTTTCTTTCATTAAAGATCTTGTACAAATGGATGCAAATAGAAATACAAATGGAAGATGGGATGCTAGCACTATATTGGCTTTTACTTCAGGGTTTGGTTTGTTTTGCTTGGGTATTTTGTAAAGACTGAAAAGGTGTGGGGGGGTTGTATATAATATATATTACACATATATTACCTATGTATTTTAAATAAGCTCAGTAGTGCAGGATTTTTGTGGGAGGGAAGTGTTTTGTGATGCCTTCTTGGGCTTTATCCCCAACCAAGCCCATTTAACTAGTACCTAAAAAATGTCTCTGCTAGTGTTCAAGGGACAGATGAGCCCCACTGGCACGTTATCTGTCAGTCTGCAGGCTTATCTAAAGACAGAATTGATGTTGCATTAAATGAGAGGGGTAAAATTAGTTGATATTAAATTCTTCGGCAGTGTAGCACATACAGGTATGTTTTGATAGCCACAAAGCAATTTTTGTACAGGAGCATGTCTGAACTGCACTGGTAGACTGGCCTGTAGCTGGGAATTGCATTGGTATAAACGTACACCTCTGACAGATACAGTTATTCAAACACTTTCTGTAGGCCATGAGGGAGGTCCCAGCTCCTAGGGATGCAAGAATATAAGGATTACTGCTGTAAAATCATGAAGAGGTCTGTTTTTTCCAGCATCTTTGGTTAACATTGTTGATACTTAAATTGCCACTCAATTCAGGCACCTGACTTGAGACAAATGAAAAGAAAAGGGATGTTTCACATATATCAGGTCTGTAGTTTTGCACTGTCAGCAATTTTTCATAGGCCGTGACAGATGTCCTCTTTTACTGCCAGCTGTGAGAGACATTACTGTTCCTATCTGCCTGTTCCCATCCTCTGCCAAAGGTTATCTCTGAGGAAGCAATTTACAAGAATGTTCTTGTATTAGGCAAAATTAGCAGCCTTACCTAAACTAAATTATTGGTCTCAACTAACTTGGTGGACTGTTCCTGCAGTGAGTTAACAGGTGCGTACACATAACTGCTTGACTGGTACTTTGGTGGCTCATCGATGAGGAGTTAAGAGCTGGTAACATCTTCCTTTAGCACAGCTGGATACAGAAGACTTCTTTTTGTAGCCTCAGTTACTTTTTTCCACTTCCAAAGGCAGGTTCAAGCCTTCAGAGCTACAAACGCAAGCCAGTTCATTAAATGAAATCTGAGGAAAGAAGAGGGTGGTTGAAAGTATAGATGTTTCAAACAGTGGCCAGCCTGGTATGACTTAGCTGTAGCTCTGAGCTCCAGTGCTGTTTGTATGGGTCATGTTGGTTTCTGATATGCAGCAATAACATCAATACCATTACGTTCTCTCCAGCCTTTGCTGAAACATTAGAAAAATCATAGTAAAGTTACAGCGTTGTAACAACTGGGATCCATCAAAATTAACCAGAAAAGGTCCGATTCTTTGTGTGAAGTACAGATGTGACTGACTGCTGACTTCTAGTAAGTGGTTGTGATCAGCAGTTGTTTACTTTTCCATTGCCTGTGTGCCCAAACTTAGACTAAAGCCATAGAAAAATCACAAAAAGCATTTACTTTTTATATCAACTGTTAAATATTATGTAATGGATAATTGTTGTCATGTAATTATTGCATGTTCAGCACATATTAATGATGCAAAAACCTGAAGCTGTGTGTTCATGTGTCTTTCTTTTTAGTTCATGCAAAGGGGTTTGGATTCACAAACTAAAAAACTACTAGAAGAGGAAGAAAAGAAGATAATCAGTGAAGAACACTGGTATCTTGATTTACCAGACCTAAAGGAGAAAGAGTAAGCTTGTACCCTTTTATACTTCTTATCATCATTGGATTGTTGTGGGGTGGGAATAGAATATGCATATTATTTTTTTTTCTATAAAAGAAGTAATATTAATAACTAATTAACAGAAGCAAAAATAGTGACAGGCTGGCATTTCAGCTGCTTTATTTATTTATTTTCAGGGACATTCTCAAGGTTTCCTAGTTCAGTTTGACCTACTTTCATTTCTTGTGTGTGTTGTTTTCTTTCACTCACACATTCTTCTAGATGCATGTAATTAGTTTCTTTCAGGAAGGGACCAATTCATTCATTGCTGCTTTTCCCCTTCATTTGAAAAAAGAAGTTTGAAACTTCGTGTTAGTAAATTCAGCTCCAGTCACACAGTTAGGTCCTTTCAGGACAGTGCTGTCTTCTTGAGTCCAGCTCACTTAAAATCCTGTTTTTGAAATAGGAGAGATAATGGCAAAAATAAAGGAAGGCTTAGCTAATAAGGAAGAAAATGTCCATTCCTGCTATTTAGAAAGGTGCTTTAAATAGCAAGAGAACTCCTTTTAACATTGCTTGATTTTTGTCCTTTCCAAAAGGACAAAAATTCCATTGAGGGAGAGCATACATAATTTTTTAAAAGCTGGGGTCCAGGGAATTAACTGTAGTTGAATAAGGTCATTGATAAACTATTTTCCATGACTGTTGGTGGGTATGACAAAAAGGTATTTGAGCTTCAGTGGCAGCAAGGAAGGTTCCAGCTGGACATTGGGAGAATTTTTCTAACAATGGGTCTATTGAAGCATTGGAATAGATTGCCTAAGGAGACACTAGATTCTTCATCATTGGAAGTCTTTTGAGGACAGGTTAGATGGACCTCTGCTGTTCATGGTACATGTTTAACTGATCCTACCTTGAGGTAGGAGAGAGGATGAGGTTGATCTCTTCAGCCTAACTTCCTATGATCGTAGGAGTTTGTTTTACGTGGGAGATGAACAGGATGAAGGAAGAGCTGCATATGTGTGCAAGGAAAAGAAGGATGGAACAATTCACGGAAGTACTTTTATCTAATACGTGTATTATGAACGCTTCAGGGTCATGTTTCTTTTCTCGTTCCATGCTCATTAAAAGAGGAAAAAAGGAGGGAGAAAGGGGAAATCTTTCTCTGCTGAACAGAGAATTACACAGTGTTTTATATCCTGACAGACTCAACTAATGCCAGGTCTAACATCACAATGAAAAATTAATTAGAAGCTTTTGCTGGTATAGTAATGCCACCTGGAGAGTGATATTTATGTGGTATTTTTATTCTGGCAAAAGCATTAACGTAGGTGGAATCATACCAGCAAAGAGTGCTTTTTGTCAGGAGAGTTAATTTTGCTTGTGGAACTGGCGCAGCTTTACTGGCAAAGAGTATTCCTTTGCACTCCAAGCTCCTTGTATTGAAAGATTTATCAGAGCAATTACGCTTCAGAAAGTAGTTGTTTTAAAATCCACTGTGGTTTTGTTTATTTGTGTGGGGGGAAGACAATAAATGCTTTTTGTATTTGTTTAATTTGATTATTTTAAAGCATACCATTTGACAAATGCTGGGTTTGGGGTTTCATGCAGGAGCTTTATAATAGAAGAGAGGAGCTTTATGCCATGTGAGGATCTACTTTATGGCAGGATGTCCTTCAAAGGATTCAATCCAGAAATTGAGGTACCATTTAAATGTTCTGTTTTGAGGTGGTCTCGCATTAGGATTGAAGCCCTGGGGGATGGGGATTTGAGTGTTCACACTGCATGCTGTTTGGCCTTTGCATCACCTTCCATAAATCCTCCAACGTATGGGAAATCCCTGATTCAAACCAAAATGTTGATCAATGCAGCATCTAGTAAATAGAAGCTTTTTATCTCCTTGTGTTGATGGTCAGTAATCGCATGACTCCTGCAGATTTTCCCTCCCTCAAGGAAAATTGTCCCACACGCTGCTCACCAAAACAATAGCTCACTTTTCCTCTTGCCATTTAATTTAGAGTACAGTCCCACAAACGTTCAACCCTATTGATATTCAGCGCTTACTTGTGTAAGTAAGGGCTTAAAGTTCCAAAGTAAAAATTCTGGGCAAGAGAGTCTTTAATTTCTTTTTGGCATGATTCATGCTGATAGAACTACACTGAGATAGTAATAAAAATGTTATAACTGAACTGAAGTAGGAGGGTGAAGGTGTAAAGACTAAGAGGTATGCAAAAGGCTCTGCAAGGTCATTTACTGGGGGATTCTTTCAGTTATTTTGAACTTGCTCTCACTGTGACCAGGCATATTATTGCTTCAGGGTTTTTACTAGTAGTTTATTGTAAATCCTTGCAGATATTTTTCCTTCTTAACAAAACCATTTCAAGGACTATGTGCTAACATCACAATGAAAAATTAATTATGATCTAATTCTCTGATCTCCTGAAGATGTCTGGCGTGCCCTTGAGGATGTTTGAATAGTATAATTCACTGAAAACCCTGTCTCTGTGTTGCCTCTTTACCCAAAGGCAAACTCTAAGCTCAGCTTAGCAACAGGCCGGCATGTTGCCTTTTCCTCATGAGTTTTCATAACAGTGTGCTCTAGCCCAACCAGGAACAGCAAGTAATTTTTAAATTTGATTCTTACCTTTTATGCGTTTCTCCTAGCAGTGAATTTCAGCATAGTTGCCATTGTGTCAGGGTTACATGATTAAGCTATTTCTTACTTCATTTTTCAGAAGTTAATGATCCAAATGAACTCTAGGTGCAAGGAAGAAGAAGTTGAAGTGGATGATAAAATGGAGGCTGATGTGTCAGATGAAGAAATGGCCAGAAGGTAAGTTATATTTTATGACATAATCAATATTGGCTAGGAATATGATATGTTACTGCATCTTGTGTGGGAAAATAAACCCAAAAAGCAAACAAACAAAATAAAACAAACAAACAAAAAACAACAGATATGGTACTTTACAGAACTGATTTTCCAGGAATTCTGGTATATATTCAGTGGACTCTCCATCGCTTTTGGGGGTAAAATATCTTATAAGGATTTCTGCCCTTTGATATCCAGGTATTCCATGCTAATTCCCTCCTTGTTCCAGATTGCTAACAAACCCAAACTATCAGAATGAATAATAATGTAATAAGCAATCATGCAGTACTTCTGCTTTTTAAGCTTCTGATGACCAGCTTTTTTACACCACTTAAATTGTTGATTAGATTTATGATTTGCTCCGTTGAAGTTTTCTCTGATTTTATTAAAAGGTGGAATTTTTTTATTATCTTTACAGATATGAAACATTAGTGGGAACAATAGGAAAGAAATTCTTGAGAAAAAGAGACCAGCGTGTACTCCAGGATGAAGATGAAGATGGGAGTAGTAACACAAGACCTAGCAAAAAAGCTAAGAAAAAGTTCTTAAAACCTCAGGATTAATGTCAGCTGCACAACTGGACAACTGGAGCTAATAGAAATGTTATCTACCAAATAGAGTACCACGAACTGGAGTTTTTGTTGTTTAATGTAAAGGATAGATTTGTAAATCTGAGTCTGTTCTCATTGAAATTTCTACCATCCACAGGACAAACAGTTTTCAAAGTGGATGTGTATATAATGGATGTCATACATCCTTTCCTCGCTCAGCAGCTTTTAATGTGTGGGGCACTAATCCCATCAGGCTTTTTAAATGTTATGCATAACTAGATCAAGTGTCACATGCAATTGAGAGCAACATTATTTACAATTTATGATAACAACTGAAAGAAGTATTTGGAGTAAAGATGAGCTTTGTCCAATGCAGTAAGGCAATTCAGCTTTCACTGCTCTTTTAATTACGAAAATGGAAAACCTTTGCTATCTTTAAATTGAAAAAAGTCAGCAGAAACACGTATCTCTTTTTTTTTTACTGTTCTAAAAGTAGATGGGAAGAGAGAGATAAAATCAATTTTGTTGCATTTTATTTTTTATAAAGCTTATTTAAAAATAGAGGGGTTTGTAGTAAAACTTTTTTTTAGTAGAGCAAGCCAAATATTGGGCAACATTTACAGTTTGACACTTGAGCAGATTGTGAGTCTTAATTTCTGGCTTCTAAAAGAAGTTTGCTAATTTTGTCTTTTTCAGCAAAAAAAAGTCCAATCTTATAATTATCTAGGTCTTGTCATAAAAGCATAATAACGGCTTCGGAAACATATTTGAAAGCTGAATAAAAACTGTTTTATTTGTGGTTAATGATTGTGGTTTAGCTAGCTTAATGTAAGAAATGATGCTTAATACAACCTGATACAAGAAGTGATCCTGTTTTGTGCTGGCCACAGATGTCCCCAAATATTAGTTGACTGCACTGACTTTTTCTGTTTAGCATGCAATGAAGCCATCTGAAGAAATGTTAGGATGGAAACATGATGCCCTTCGGTCAGTCAGTGTTCTGGACCTATTGAAAAGTGTCAATGTGGTCTTGTCTAAAATCATAGCAGTTCCCTGCATCCTGCCTTTCAACAAGAAATATTTCTTTTTATTACTTAATTCCCCCAGCTAGATGTTCGGGTTACTCATCCTTAATGCTGACTCTCTGAAGAAAGAGGAATTTGTTAATTGAAGCAAGGAGCGGCCATTCTGTCACGGACACAAGAGGCTCTTTTTTTTCTTTTTTTAATACCTCAGTGAAGCAAGACGGGAAACTCAATTATATAAAGAAAGAGACTGTGTGTCTGCTGTATTTTGCATGTGATACATGAACTATAATCCATATATCAAGAGCACCTCATTAGATATTCAAGATGGATCACACATGGAAAGAGAAATATACTTTTAACCTAGTAAGGGGACCTCATACAGGTGGAAAGTCTGTGATTCATGATCTGAGAGAGTTTTTCAGAGCTAATTAAATGCTACTGGTTCAATTACTTAAAACCTGATCATATATTATTGCTAGCTGAAAAGAAGTTAATGATGGCAAGACATTTTTCTTCCCATGGAAGACGTGACCTGAGCTAAGAAATGATTTATTGTTGGTCATCACAAGAAAAACTCAGAATATATCCCATTATTCTTTTTTGCTTATTAGTAGGAAGATGATTCCCCTCTATCTGAACACATTTGTTCAATGGAGAGAGAATTTCTGTATAGCTGTGCCAGATAGTTGGGGGGAAAGTGTGTTCTAGTCAAACAGCAGCAACCAGGAGATGTCGCTGCGATTGCACACCCTGAGAGACAGCGGATTGGAGAAGATTCCGGTGGTGTCATGTAACGGAGCTTTTGGGTAATTTTGATAACTATTAGTGGCACAGATGAACTCTGTGTGAAGTCTTTCTTTGCCAAGGCTCTATGCAGAGAGCTCTCTCGCATTGCAGAG
This sequence comes from Anarhynchus alexandrinus, assembly GCA_008711295.1. Taxonomy (NCBI): domain Eukaryota; kingdom Metazoa; phylum Chordata; class Aves; order Charadriiformes; family Charadriidae; genus Anarhynchus; species Anarhynchus alexandrinus. Next base: position 4,554,826 of record VUYV01000007.1, on the reverse strand, counting down.
TTCTGTTCAGTCCAACGGGGGTTAATTTTGTGCAGTTAAAGAGCATTCTGCCATACTTTGGTCGTTAATTTCTTGTCATTTCCCGAGGGGTGGCTGGACATGTGAGTGGCATGGTGCATGGGTAAGAGCGTGAGTGAACACTAAACACCTTCCTAGAAAATCCATTATTTTGGAATTTGAGAGAGGGAAGGGTGATTCTTTTCTTTCCTAAACATGCCCAACACCAGCTGTGAAGAAAAGATAGATTTTGATTTATTGTCTTCAAGTCTGGGTGCTCTGCTCTTCACATTTAGCTGGTGGCTAGGTGAGCTATTGAAATGCTACAGTAAGACCAACTCCTAATTTTTAGCACAATCTCTATTCATGGGGAGTTCATAAAATGCACCTTTAAAAGCACCATTCGTAGGGCATTACTGTGAGCAAGACAAAACTGAAAATCACTGCTACGTGACTTTTTAAATGTACTTTAAGTGCCCAGAGTTACAAGCAGGCATTTTATGATGGGATCTTCTGAAATACCCATCTATATTTCCAGCCTTATAAATACATATATATATGTATGTATTTTAAGTCTAGCTCTAGCTTCCTACCCAGGGTAGAAACATTCTGCTGCATAAAATCTGTGCTTGAGCTACTCTTGACAGAGATGTAAGTGTAGCGGTAAAATATTCATAACCTGCATTAATTCAAGCTTTCTTGGCTCTGACACAGTCTCAAATGCAGATGCATTTTCATGTGCGACTGCCTAAGCTGGAGAACTTTCCCACGTGGTCATGAAAAGCATTTCTTCTTTGAGAACAAAAGCAAGTTGGGCAAGTAGTAAGCGTTTTTGTTAAAGAAAATGGCTACCTGCAAAATTTAATGGGTAAAGCGTTATCGGGCACCAGAAGCGTTTGTGCCTGTTACACTAAGGTACCCGTTAAAGCGAACAAAGCAAAGTGTGCGATGCAGTTCGTGCTCGCTGACAGCTCGCAGCGTTAAGTTTAAGCGTGTCTCTTGTCAGGTGAAGTTTTGTCCCTCCCTTTGACAGGCTGACAGTGTTTATTTCTGTAATAACTGCTGATGTTGGAAACATGGAAGTATTGAACAACTTCCTCTTTCTTGCTGATGTTTCTTGTTTTGTTGCTTTTATTCTGCTTAGTGTTGGGTCGTAAAAAGTCCAGGACCAGAGTCCAACTGAAGCAAGCCATCCTGTGTCCTCCCTTTAGTAATGCATGAGCTGATTAAACTTTGATTCTTTGGGGAGGGGGGAGGATGTTCAGTGGTGCCATGGAGTTTGAACCGTGTTTCTCGTGTTACGTGTCTTGCTCTGTAATAAGACACTCCATTATACAATTCTGCAATCACGGATGGCCGTCCTTGCCATTGGGCATTGCGCGTGTGTGTAATGGGCAGCTGGGCTGGGATTCTGGGACTTCATCCAGCATTCAGACTGAGAAATTGTCTCGGCTTTCTGTTAATTGGAATACCGTACTTTTAAATTGTATTTGGAATTAGACAGGTCCTGGTTGGGGGGTTATAAGCGTTTGTTCTGCTTCGTTTCAACAACAGCCAACAACTAAAACTGCACAATAGCTTAGGTTCTCGTTAAACCTTTCTCAGAGAGAGCGTTCATAAAGCATAGTGGCGGTGAAGGATGTCAAACATCCTGTGTTTCCCTTCTGCATGTGAACACAAGTTTCTCTGAGCGCTCATGCTTTAAGGACTTGGTTGTTTTCTTTTCTTTTCAGACTGGGAGAGCACCTCCCTTCTACACTACCGCCTTTGCTAGTGGAACCCCAGCTTGAGGCCTCTGGGTTTGTTTGGTTTTGTTTGTTTTTACACTGTTCTCATCTCAGACCCTTGAGGCATTTTGGGTCTGGCATTCACACCTCAACAACCTGCTTTCGTCAGCTTTTGGGGAGCTTTAGTTAAACTGTGAAACTGTTGTTCAGCTGTATGTGTTGACACTTCTTCGTATGATTTGATGTTGCACAGTGAGGACCTGGTTATAGTTGTCACATCGAGGAAAATTCCCGCCTAGAGAGTCGTTATCAACAGATGGAGTCAGGGAGATGGTTGAAGCTTCAGTCGTGGGCAGCCTCGTAGATTTTTAGTAACTGAATAGTAGAAGGGGGTATCTGGGTTGAGTCCCAACATTACAGGCACAGATAAAAATGCTGATATGAGTCCATAGACCTCTACCCAGGAAACCCTTGCACACCATCACCTGAGCAATTACCTGGGAGCAACAGTAGGAAAGTCTCTTAGAGAAGTATGGAGGCAAAATAAGCATGGCTGTCCTCAAGACAAGAGCCAGCAGCACCAGAAAATAACTGTACTTCACTGCATGGAGAAATATGGGTTGGTGACCTGGGTGAATGCAGATGGGAATTTCTGTCAGCTAGAATGGAGGTGGTGAGTGTTTTGAAGCTCATAATGTTCCTTGGGGTCTCGGGGAACACCTCAGTTTGATCAATCATTTAGAAAGCGGTAAAAACCCTTAATGGGACCTTAGTATGAGAGAATAATATGAGCACAAATTAGAGAACTAAGTCCTTAGTTCCATTATTTATAGAAAAAATGAGTTCCCACCTCAATAACATCTTTCAGTATCCCCTGTCGCCTCCTGCTTGGCCCTTGGTTCCTCGTCCCCGTGCAAGTATGTGCACCCAGGCCATCAGATGCCACCACGGGCAGTCGGCAGGGAAGAGCTGGCGCACACCGTGGCCAGCCCAGAGCTGTTGGCCGCTGAGCCCAGCAGAGGAGGGGACTACTGGGCCTCCTCTTCAGTGATCATCTTCTTCCTCAGCCTACAAGCTCTTTTTCCAGGAACCTGGAGGAACTTACCATCTCCAACACTGCTGTCAAATTTGTTCAATATTGGCCTGTTTGCTTCAAAAAGTTTGGGGGGGGGGCTGGCCAGCTGATTGATAGCGTGCTGGAACAGCCCTCGTTTACTTCGCAAATGGTGTGTGCAGGGGTCATGCAGTTGGTGGGGGAGGCTGTATTTACAGCAACTCTTTATGGTTTTTTTATTTTCCTTTATTTATTTTCAGGTATACACTTACAGCATTTGTGAGATTTATGATCGGATGATGTCTTTGAGCAAAAAGATGAACTATCAGTGGGAGGAATCAACATTTGACCAATACTGAGCATTATCATAGATTGGGGAGAAAGGGTGTTTTTCAGTGTTACTGCTATTTTTTTGCTGCATTTGAGAATGTTTCCCCTTTCTCAGTGGTTTTTTTGTTTGGGCTTTGGAAAAAAAAATTAAAAATGGGGAAATGTGATTGTGAAATAATTCTAAAGAAAGGAATTCCTTTAGATTTGGTTGGCTCCTTGATTTTTTTGCACTTTGATACAGATGATCTCACTTGTGATGCTAAAGCCCCTGTGCTAAGTGGTACTCATTCAGGATAGCTGTATGGTATACACAAAGAGGGCAAAATTAAGGGTATAGTGGGGTTAGCTTCGTTGTTCTACCTTTGTTATACAAATAACTTGCAATGCTAAAACTACAAAATTTCCACCCGTTTTGGGACAGAAGTAAATCTAAGCCACTTGTGATGTTTAAGCACCATTCACCCATTATAGGATGATTACTTGTCAGAAGCAAAGCTTGTAGGTCTCTCCTTAGAGCCCATCAGCCACAATAATGCTGCAATAAGTACAATTTTCATCACCGGAAAAATACATACATACCAAAAATTACTTTGGCAGTTTACTGCAGTAATGGCAAAAGGGATGCACATGATGACAATTTTCATTTCATACTGTTTTGTCTAAGGGTGATGGTGAAAGAATTATGCCTCCTAATGCCCCTTTCAAAGATGACATTGTTTTACTTATATTAAAGGTAGAGAAATGAGATGAGCTGCGAGTGGTTAGATCTTGTGAAAAATGGAGTTTTAAATGTGTACTTCATTGTCTAAATGCTCACAGATGACTTTTCTCCCTATAATAACTGTAGAAAATGTGTTGGCAGCATATCACAATTAATAATCCATACTCCTATTTATGTGCTATAGGCACTCCAAAATTCCCCAGACATATTTATTACCCAAGTTTATAACCAGATTCAAATCAGATCCTACATTTGTGCCAAAAATTGAACTGCAGTCATCTCACAGCAAATAATTCTATCTACCTGACAGAAGAGTCTTAAATTCCTGATTTTTCCCAGAGTGAAATTCACTTTAATCTGGTATTAATGTATTTTTCCTTCGATCGCCTGCATAAGAATCCCACGATCTTACAGTAGTGATTGCGCAGACCGTGGAAGGTACTGTACATACGTAGCATTATTGTAGGTTTTTCTGGTCATCTAGATTGTGTAAAATCCTTTGACATTAATTGGGACAAGTTTTCTCTCTAGGGTTATGTTGAATTTCTCTTTGAGGGTTTTTTCCACCTCTTCATCTTCAAGAGTTACGAATTCCACCAGATCCATATTTTCCTTGTAGTTGTACGTGGTCTCGGTGAGCGTCCACCCAATCAGTGCTCGAAAGCCGTCGGTGGTCTGGAGGGTGCAGATGGACTTCTTTGTAAAGAGGGAATCAGGAGACGTCTGAAGGTACGTGCACTGGGAACGGAAATCTTCCACTGTCCGTGGCTCAAGGCTGAACATGTAAACTTTCCGACACTCCTTTTTCTCCAGAAGATCAGAATTAGAGAAATTTTGATTGGGGATATATTGTTTCCGTCTCATTTTCTCGAGGTACCAGATGGCATTTTTTTCTGTGAAGCGAAAGACGCCGGGAGCCTGGGGCTGGTCTTTCCCCGACACAAGCTCCATCGGTTGCCACATCTGATAGGACACACCAAAGCCTCCATCAACAATATAGGCTTTGCCATCGATAACTACCTTTACGAGGAGATGGGTCATGATGGTGGCGTATGCGTTTTGATGTGGATTGAACACATACGCTCCCAGAAAGCTGGCGTCGTACCCCAGGCATTTCAGGACCCAGCCCAACAGCTGGTTGTTTTCCATGCACCAGCCACCCCGCTTCCTCCGCACGATCTTGTTATAAACGTGCTCCAACTCCAAAGTAATTTTCTCCCCGCAATGGATGCTGAGGTTTTCGAAAGGAACAGCACGGATGTGGTGCTGGAATATATCGGTTAGTGTTTCCAAATCTTGTTTTTCGAGGGAACCTTTATAGCCAGTTCTGGCAAAATACTCTTCGAGGTTCATGTCACCTGTAAAGGAAGGAATTTGCGATTTGGTTTTGTTTCTTTACATCAGTGGTTTACGACGCTGTGAAGAACTGCCCAGGCTGCTGCCAGCAAAGATGCTTTAATTTACGGAACCGCATCAGAGCAGTTTTTAAAGGTAACAAGTATTCATATCAAACAGTTCCCAGAGCAAAGAAGAGCAGTGCATGTGAGGGTTTGCTTTTCGTCTTAAAGTCATCCCGATGGCAAACAGCCGGTGCAATTTCAGCTTGATACGCTGTGGCTGCGAAATGGGGATTTGCTGTATTTGCATTGTAACGGCGGGGTTAAGAAGAAATGTGAAATCGCGCTAGGGAGTGTTCAGGAGGGTCCATGAAAACTGGTCTAAATCCACTGTTGAGTGAAAGGAGTGTCAGAGGGGGAAGCAGTATTGTCTGCCAGTTGGAGGGAGGGTAATTTGAGCCAGGATTCACATGCTCTTTTCATGAGTCTGCCACTGATCTACGTGACGGTAAATGAATTGCTCGTTCGGTATACAGTGCTCTTCCACCACTTGTAAAAAGTGAAAATGATACTCCCTGCACATTTTGTAAAGTGTCAAGTTTTATTCAGATAATTATAACTGAAAAAAACCTCTGACCTTTGCAAGAGTCGCAGACCGCTGAGTCTCTTGTCTGTTCTGAGTGTTGCACAAAGTCATTTTGGTGTTGGAATAATGAATCTGAATGGAGACGAGTGACCTAAAATACGCAGAGCTCATCTCTATTCCCCACGCCTCGCAGGGTGCCCTGAAAATGGACAGGGGCTGCGTTACAGCTCTCTAGCCCCGGCCTTTCTCAAAACTCACTTTATTCCTTCCAGAGGAGACGTAATTGAGAATTGCCGAAGCCTCGTACAGCGCATTCCTGGTCTGTCCTGCAGTGCCCACCTCCTGGCCTGCCTTGGTAGGGCTCCTCATGAGCAAGATTGCTGGATGAGGAACTACTCAACTTATTTTCTACCTTCTAATACTGTGGAAAGTCACACGCAGTCATCTGACTTTGGCAACGGCCCGTCACAGTCTGCTGGCCACCGTTACGAGCTGGATGCTCTGTAGGTATCTGATAGATACTGTTTGTAAAAAGGCACTGTAGATCATCTGCTTGGGCATGGAGCTGGCCACAAAATGCTTTGAAGGCTTGAACCCTTGCAAAGAAAGCACTAAGCCTTTCAGCAGTCCAGAGTTACTGCAAATATTTAGCTTCTTGACAACCCTCAAAGCTGCTTGGAAATCTTTTGTGCATACGGTAAGCTCCAGTTTAGACACTTAATATTGGTGACTCAGGGGGACTATTGTATTCAGATAAATTCAGCAGTGAACCATTGAATGTTTACTGCAAACGAGAATTTCTCCAGACAGTTTTCAGTGACAGATTCGTGACGCGCAAATGCATGGTATAGAAGCAGCTGTCCAAAGTAAATGGAGAGCCCCATCAAAAACTGCATGTTATCTTCTACAGAAAGGAATTTAGCTTCCAGTGATATTTAAGTGTATTGTTGGGGGACATTCTCAATGTAATATTTGTTAAGTAAGAACATAAGACTACTGGCACTTTTTTCTTTTGATTTGTAGAATCCGAGTCTATCCAATCATACCGGCTCGAATTGTGAATGCGAAATAGCTCACACCAGCAGAAAGCTGCTTCTCAAGTTTATATTATTTGTAATTTCTCTCTGCAGCTCCATAATATGATTGATCAGCGTTAGATCTTGACTGTAGGAGATTAAAGCTACAGTCCTTCTAATTTGTGAGCAGATCAGATGAAAAGATAGATGTGGAAAGGTAGTCCCACAAATGTGGCTATGATTTATGCAGAGAAAAAACATCAGCAGAACAACTATTTCCAAATGTGCAAATGAAGGTGTTCATGCAAAAATATTCCTTACCGGGACTATACACCCTATCAGCAATTCCGCTGTTAAAATGTATTATCTGTCCACTTTTGTCCTAATTTGTCAGTGTATGGACTTTTTGGACAGTTTGTAATTTCATTGTTTTAAGTTCGTTTTAAAGGACTGTAATTTTATTCCCATAAAGCAGAATCTATCGATTATTAGATTGCTTTTTTGCCTTTGCAATATTTTTAAATAAAGTTAAAAATCTAAAAGAAGAACTTCCAACAAGAGGTTGTCGTTCTAAATTTGTATCTACCATTGTATCTAAACAAAATCATCTCTCTCGTAGTCAAGGGAATCTCCTCCTGAGGAGGAGAAAGACAGAAGAATTGAAATTGCAGTATCATTGTTTTGCCCTCTTTAAAAGCCCGTGTTTAGTAGGCAATATTTTAGCTCTATATCCACACATTTTTATAACATTTTTCCTAAAGACAATACTGCTTTTGTTATTGCCCATGACCTTTACCATCATAAATAAACCAAGTTTGTTGTTTGGGGGTTTTGGAGATTTTTTAAGAAAATCAACTTACCTCTTAAAATAGCCTTATTTATTTACTGATGTATTCAGCTTCTGGGTTGTTTATTACTGGGGCAGCAGTCAGTAAAGTCAGGAGTGGATATGAATTGCAAGGGTTGGCTTCCTCTTTAAGGTCTGCTGGCCCTCACTCTTGAATCTTAAATGCAGGGAAGGGGCAGAGTCCACCCAAGATGAACGCACATTTTTGGACTTCACTGATCCATGAGCAAATTAAACTTTGTTTCTTCTCTATTAGTAGATGTTTCTGTTTTCCCCTGGTTAAGACCAGACTGAACTTGTTTTCCATGTAAAATAATTAGAGTAGACAGTTGCAAATGGCTCCGTAATTTTTTTAAATTAGATTATTATTTAGCAGTATTAAAATTAAATAAAAATATTATTTTGTGGTGGACAATATTCATCTGTTCCTTGCGGGTGGACTGAATTGTCAAGGCATTGCAGGCTGCATTTTCCCAGGCTCCATGAATGCACAAAATGACCCTTCTTTGTCCACAAAAGAATTTTTTCAATCTGTTCAAACCTTCCACTGCAGCAGGCAGTTGTTTCGGAGCTGCCACACGTAACAAATACCATGACAAATATTTATGTGCACAAAGTAATGCATTTCCTCTCTAAAACTTGGCCTTCTGCATCTTCAAAGTGTCTTCTCTCCTTGTCAAGCATGTATCCTCTTGATTTGATGGAGGTGGAAAGTCGGAGGTCCCTTTTGGGAAGTCAAAGAGCCGTTAGACTGCATCTGGGAAAGCGCCTGAGTTTTAGGCACATCAGGTGCACCACGACTCTGTGTGGTTGACTAATATCAGCATCAAAGTCTTTTCCTTGGCTGAGGACCGATGCTCTTCTGTCGCCCTCTTTCATGACTCATCCTGGACAGCATCTACCACAGGTATCATAAAGGTAAAAGGCTTTTGTGTTACATAGAACATGCTGTGAAACCACACCGGTGGCATGTCCTAACTTCCCAGTGTTTTCTTGTGCATCTGCAGTATTACTTATTTTTTTTCTGCTTTTGTGCAGACTACTGTTTGTAATAAATATGAAGAGTTTTGTCTATTATACTGCCGTGCCCGCTTGACATCTCAGGAAGGTGAGGTCCCAAAAATTTAGGTTATAGTTTGCAAAGGTTGATGTAACTGTGATTGTTTCCATTTTTGACACCAAAAGCCTCATTTTTAAGAACCGTTGAATTGTCTCAGCTTCTATTGATTTTGGTTTGATGTCAGAGACACAGAAGAATCAGACTCAGAAAAACTGGACACTCAAAATTAGAGAGCTTTTGGGATTTTTTTAAGTGCCCTTACATAAATAGCTCTCTTTAAGTCAATTTCTGGTAAGGGAATAGGACTCAAGTCTTTCAACTTATTTCACCATAAGCTAATCAGCACCTAATAGCGGCTTGTTTTGAGAAAGTCTTAACCTTCCTTTTTTTTATGAGGTCTTTGGAAGCCAAATTCAGCTCAGCTTTCTATTTCAGACTGTTAAAGGAAGTGAATAATTTGTAAAACTCTGTTGAGAAGAAGATTGGAAGTAATACCTAAAAAGGTTAGAGGTCTTTTGTGTAAAAAGGTAACACAGCTTCTCCTTCTGTATCGTTTTGGTCTCCTTTGCCACAAAATATATCTGAAATAAAATGAGATCCAGAGAGGTGGAACAAAATGTCATGGAGTCAAAAAGCAATTTCCATATGAGCAAATTAGAGGTAGTAAGATGTCTCAGTTTCTAAAGAAGGAGAAGCTCAAGAAAAAACATGCAATCAGTATATGCAATTAATTAGCAATGTACTTGAATTTACCAAGCTTTGTGTTCATCTCACTAGCTCAACTTAACAATCACATTAATGCTCTTAATGTTAATTTTAGAACTTTTTATACTGGGTGTTTAAAGACCCATCTAGCACAGCGTTAGAATTAGATTGTGTCCACTAAATTAGGTGGCAAGCCACGAACATTTACTGGCACGAGTTTGTTCTCCAGCACTATATTGAATTTGTCTTTCAGTGTCTTCTCAACCTCTTCATCTGTAAGAGTTGTGATCTGCACCAGGTCCATGTCCTCCATGTAGTTGTACTTCACCTTAGTGAAGGTCCATCCAACTAAGGCATAAAGCCCTTCAGTGGTCTGGAGACTGCAGATTGACTTCTTCTGAAGTATGTTCTCTGGAGACACTTGTAGGTACGTGTTTAGCTCCTGAAAGTCATTTATATGTCGTGGTTCGAGAGTGAATGTGTATATTTTTCTGATATTCCCCAGTTCTGGAGTATCAGTGAAAGGGACACTTTGCTCGGGAATGTAATGCTTCCTTTTGACTTTCTCGAAGTACCAAGTGCCATTGTCTTCCGTGAAGCGGAAGATGCCAGGGATCTGGGGTTGATCCTTCCCAGAAATCAGCATCAGAGGCTGCCATGCCTGGTAGGCACCGCCAAAACCGGCATCTACTATGTAGGAATTTCCCTTGATCACCACCTTCAGTAGGATGTGATTTATCTCAGCAGTGTATGCCCTCTCTGCCGGTTTATAACTATTTCCTCCAAGAATACAGACATCATACCCTAATTCTTGCAAGGCCCAAAATAAAAGGTGGTTGCTTTCCAGGCACCATCCACCACGTTTCTTTCTCACAATCTTATTGTAAGTAGACTGTAAATCCAGTTCGATGGTCTCCCCGCAATGCATGCTGAGGTTTTCAAAAGGAATTGCCTGGATGTGGTGCTGGAAGATGACTGTTAAGGTTTGCAAGTCTGCATCCTTATGGGACTCGTTGTAAGAAATTCTTGTGAAATACTCTTGAATGTTCATTTTGCCTGTGTGAGCAAAAAAATAACCAGTTACTGTTGCGCGGCGGTCAAGGGGTTCGCTCCTATTTCTGCAGCACAGGTTAACCAGCCTGCAGTGTAGCCTAGACCGTTTTATTGAGGATTTGAAAGAAACCTGTGCCCTTGACAGGAGATGACTGCAGGCTAGACCTGCCCGTGTCATCTGTATTTCTTACAAAGGAGATGAGGATAAGAGCAGGTGACAATAATGCTTTCTCTGTCTCAGATGTTGCCTTCCAGCCAGGTGGATGTCTTTCCTGTGGGAGGACACAGCACGTGGCACAACAGAATTTCTGGCCCTGGATGAGGGTCCCACGTGACCAAAAAAAATTATAAAAGTGACAAACAGCAGGTTTGCAGAAAAGCTGCTAGACCATACCGGCGTAAAAGTCACAGCAATTTCTTACTGTTTCTTTTACCACAACAGGTAAGCAATTCTTTATTTATCCCACAGGTAATTTAACTGGAGGCTTTTACATTCACGGCTTCAGCTAACTGGGATTAACATCTCGGTGTGTCACCATTTTAGACAGGCTTCCATGTGAAGCAGATTGTTGTTTTCTTAATCTCTTTAGCTTCCCTGTGGAGTTCAGACGCAGCTTTGACCCCGGCTGTTGAAAGGAAGGAACTGTTAATTTTTCTAACCTAAGCGTCAGAGGAATTGGTAGTTACTAAGAATACATTCAAGGCTTTTGAAAATCCCACCTCAAGCACCCAGGTGGCAATACCCCCGCCCCAGCAGGTGAGCACATCAGATGACCTAATCTCTAGACTTTAACCCCAATTTTGATGCCAGCAGCACAACTCACTTGACTTAGCTGTATTGCTCCTGATCTGCACTGGTACCAGGATTCAGACCGGATGATGCAAAAACACAGGAAAATGTAATAAAATAGAGGACAATCCCAATAAGGGAATAAGACAAAAACATTTTCACTTCAAAAGGACCCAAAGAGGCTACATGAAAAAACAGTAATGTGTCTTTGATAGTGCATTTTATAGTTTTTTTCCATCCCTTTTTTAGGACAAGGGCACTCATCTCTGGCAGGATCTCCTTGGAAACGCGGGTTGTAGAAAGCCATTCCCTCCCCAGCAGACAGTGCACGCGTACGCCGGCCAGCTCATCCTGTGGTCCTCTGCCTCATTTTTCCTTCTGTTTCCACTTTGAGCCACTGTGCGTGGCCAGATAGAAACATCTTTTCCCTGTGACGGTGTCGAGCTGAACCTCTGTGACCAGGAGAGCCCCAAGCGAGTCCGTTAGCCTGGTGAGTCTGATACGCTTGAAATTTGGTTTCAAGCAAAAACCGATCAGTCCCTGCTCTGGGCCAGCAGCAGAAGACCTGATGCCCTCTCTATAACCTGTCTCCTGGGTCTGGGTGTCCCCATCACCCCAGCAAGAGTGCAGCGTGTAACCAGCTCCGCTCGTCCAGCCATGAGCAACCTCCCCATCGAGAAGGTTCACGGGGTGCTGGCAGTGAGGCTTCGGGAAGATGTTATTTGGGGAAATTTGCAGCCGTGCCTCAGTTTCCCCAGCTGCCCCTTCTCTGGCCTCATCGGTTTAAAGCCTGTATAGTAGAGACAGCCTCGTGGGGCTGAGAAAACGGGCTCTGATCTCAAAGGATACTGAGAGAGGTTTAAGGATACTGAGAGAGGTTTAAGGATACTAAAGCTGCAGTACAGAATCAGCAGCATTTGGGAGCCTTCCCGCATCCCAGAGTTCGCTCCCTCGCCTTCCCGGGGGCCGCTTTCCTTCCTGGCACAGCCGTTCCCACCGCGCTAGCGATGGGGCCGCGGCAGCGAGCAAGCCCTCGCCCAGGGGACGCTTTGCGTCCCAAAACCGGGGCGTCACATATCTTCAGCCTCAGTCCAGACCTCAGCCTTGTTTGCTTCCCCCCCCGCAGCGGCCGCGCTTCGTTCGGCATTCACGCGCGTCCGCGGGAGCAGTGCGGTGGGTAGCGAGATTCAGACGTCAGTTCTGCCCGTCCGCGAGCGTCCCTGGGGAGCACTGTGCCCTTTCCTAATTAAACCGAACAGTTCTTTGCTAAAATTCATGAGAGGCTTCCAAGGTTGGATCCTCCTGCCCACGCCTCCACCATTTGTTTGATTTTTAAGCTACGCTGCAAGGCGGGAGGTGGGTTTTTCACACACACTGGCTCAACATAAAGATGTTAGTTTATATCTCGAGCACTTGATCTTTGTACTTGGACAACGCAGCGCCGTTGCAATGCAACGCGCGCCGTCAGCCCTGGGCTTGCTGTAATTTATACTTCCCTAATATGCCTACAGCGCAAAGCACGCGGTACGCAGACACGCTGGGGTGGGCTTTTCCAAACGGGCTGACCCACAGCTGCGGGATGAAGTTAAAGATCAGACACTCGGTCACTTACCTCCCAGCCAGCGAGCTCGGGCTTTCCGCTCGGGTTTGCTCCAAAGTTCCCAGGAAGGGTTGGACTGGGAACTGCTGCTCTTAAAGGTCCAGGCTGCCTTCGCTGCCTGGCAGGGACGGCGTTATCCTCTGGCAGAGCAGGAAAAGACAGGAAAGAGTTTCTTCTTTTAGGGTATTTTTTATATTCTGATGGTTTTATTTGTTTATTTGTATTGACATATGTGTAGAAAGCGCTGCCATGCAATGCATTGTGTTAGGTGCTGTACAGGGAGCCTGAAAATGATCCGGTCCCCAAGTTGCTTACATTATTGAGTAGATTTAAACCTCCCATGTTACTGATTGAGAACTGAAGCCCTCCAGGAATGGAAAGGAGAAATACAGTATGGGGAGTGCCAGCAACTTGTGCAAGTGGTTATAACCCCATTCCCAACCCCGGAGGACACCCGGGTGCTTCAGTCTCTGGGGCACGCTGAGGGTTGAGCCCATGCTGAAGCAGCAAAGCAATAGTGTAAATTTTGATATGGATTTTATACGGTTGACGCTCATGTGGCCTGGATCCCTGTAGGAAGCGACTTATGGTGGAGAGATAGTAATCCAAGCCTAGAAGTCACTGATTTATTGCTGGGGGATGACAACTGTTGAATTAATCACAGCGGACTGGGCTATTCTTTGTGGCTGATACCAGACCCACAAAGCAACAAGGTCAGCTTCGCAAAGTCATTTAGCTGTCTGAATCGCCTCGAGCTCAGAGGGAAGCCCCATCCCGGGCAGCGGGGGTGCTGCTCCCGGAGAGCGCCGCGCTCCCCGAGCCTGCTACGCCTTTAAGGATGTGCCTCCAAAGTTAGTGATAAGGAAAAAGCAGAGTAGTGCAATCTGAGATGGAGAGCCTCTTTTTTTCTCCCCTTCCAGCAGAGAGCTGCATTCGATTGCTCAGCAATAAAATCTGCTTCCGTGGGTGTGCTGAGCAGGAGGGCCAGAAGCGCTGAGCTGTGCCACGAAGCGGGCAGCAGCCGGAGCAGCGGCCGGGGCACACGCTCGAGGAGATGAGTCAGCTGAAAGGAAAGCGGTTTTTCCTATTACTGTTTTGCCCTTCACACGCTGAATCTCTGGGGCAACGGACATAACACCCTACTCCTTTCCCGGAGCCTATGGAACAGCCCAAAGCACGAGAAGCACCCACGCATGGGGAGAGGGAGAGGCACAGCCCTTTCTAGGTGTTTCCCATGTTTGTTCCCAAAAATGATGGAGCTTGTTGGCTCTGCCATGGCCCTTCTCCCACCCCACACCTCTGTGAGTCCTGGCTGGGCTTTTACCTCCCTCCTGATGCTTTGCCCCAGCCGCCAGGCTGCTGCAAGGCCAAACCCACCCCGTTTAGCTCCTTCAGCTCTTCCACTCACGTGGGGACCAAGGAAGGACACAGCTTGCAAACGAGCCAGATCCGGGGACACTTTCTTCTGACCATCTGTGTTCCAAACTGCCAGTCCACACTACGAGAAGCCCCTTTTCCTTCTGCAAGCCACTAGAGGGGCAGTTGTTAACGTTTCATTTCCCTATAGGATGGGGCAGCCTATAAGGGCTATAAGGGATTATTGCACTCATGCAGCCAAGCACATACAGATGTGTTTGGGAAAACAGGGGTTTGGGAACCTCCCTGTGTCTCTATGAAATATGGTGTGAACCTGCAGAATAGATTTTTATTAACTATAGATTGCTACTTATAGAAGGCTGCACATAGTGCATAACAAATAAAAAAGGGTCAGTGAGTTACTGCATTCTTAAAAGCCTTAGCTGCAAAATATTAGCACATGCAAATAATCAGAACAACTGCAGTGATTAATGAAATTCTGTTACTTTGGGGATACATGCTGTAATTTGGGGAAAAAAACAGCTGAATATTACTTCACAATTCTTGATTTTTTTTATTTAATTGTAAGTCACATATAATTTACTTAATTATAAGTGCATAGTTGTAATACTTCCATGATTTGTACATAAAGGAACATCAAGCATCATCTCAAAGGGCAAAGTGATTACATTTGAGTAATTTCTTATACTAAAAATCTTAGCCTTTAGGTATCTGATTAAGATTCATCGTTTCTCCTTATATCAATGTAATTAGTATCACTGCAAATACACCCTCAGTAGAACAGATATGTTTCAGAAGAATAATTCTGTGCATGTGCTTGAGTTCTGCCATGATAATTAATGTGTGATAACACTTGGGGTCGAGTCTTGCAAGAGGAACGTGTATTCCCAGCAGTCCGCTGCTGGGTGGGAGCAAACAAAATGGATGGGAGATGCTTTCAGTTCAGAGAAACACTGATGTTTGGTTACGTCGCTGAGAGGAGTCATGTAAAGTCTGAAACGAGACAGAATTGTCCGCTAATATTTCTCATCATCAGTTTTAGGCCATAAATAGCCCGTCCGTAGGTATTGGCACAGTGCGGCACAGGCATGGGACTGTCCCACTGCCACCTGAGAGGGTGTTGTGACTGCAAGAGCAAAAAAGGACAGGCTTATGGCTTACCTGTAGCAAACTCGGCACTCGATGTCTTTGTTTTTCTGGCTATTAAATTCCAAAAAGAATATGGTATGCATTTAAGAGGTGGATATGATTTTCCCCAGGTGGCAGCACAAAGTAATAAAGAAAGAGACATACAGCTCCATCGCTCTGCCCTGCTACTCTGGGTGTATTTGGAAAAGCTTTTAAGAGATGAAAGGAGTAGGGAACGGGCAGAGTCTGCTTCCAGCTAAGCACAAACAGAAGGGCAGTGATTTGATTGAGATAGGAAGAAATTGTTTGTACCTAAACCAAAAAGAGATGCAGGAGCAGTTGTGAAAATCAATTTATTTTCCAGATTCATGCTAATATGTTCTGCCTTACACTGGTGTAGATGGAAAGAGAAAGCTTAACCTTTAGCTGCTTGTCAGTAATAGGGGGAAGGATTGCATGTAATGCCACTGGATTGAATTATAATTCAGGCAGTGAGTTAAAACAGAGACAACCTGCTTGTATTGACGGGTACAAATTTCTTGTCTAGTGTTACATTGAATTTCTCTTTCAGTGTTTTCTCCATTTCTTCATCTGCAAGGATTCTGATTTCCACCAGATCCATATTATCCTTATAATCGTACTTTATCTCAGTGAGTTTCCACCCCACCAGAGCCCGGACGCCGTCGGGAGTCTGCAGGCTGCACATAGACTTTGTCACGAAGAGCGAGTCCGGCGCCGTCTGCAGATGGGTGTTGCTGGCTCTGAACTCTTCGATGTCTCGCGGCTGAAGAGTAAAGAGATAAACCCGACGGCAAACTTCTTTTTCCACGTTATGGGAAGTGGAGACGCTTTGGTTGGGAACCAACTGCTTCCTTTTCACCTTCTCGAGGTACCAGACCCCGCTCTCCTCCAGGAAGCGGAAGACCCCAGGGGTCTGCGGCTGGTCTGTCCCCGAAACCAGCTCCATCGGCTGCCATATCTGGTAGGTCATCCCAAACCCACCATCCACGATGTAGGATTTGTTGTCAAGCACCACTTTTAGCAGCAGATGATCCATTTCATCTGCATACGCGTCATACTCCGGGACATAAACATTTGATCCCAGGAGGGTGACATCGTAGCCGAGGGTTTTCAGGACCCAAGATAAAAGGTGGTTGTTTTCCATGCACCAGCCCCCGCGTTTCTTCCTCACTATCTTGTTGTAAGTCGCTTCCAGGTCCAGCTCAATGCTTTCCCCGCAGTGGATGCTGAGGTTTTCAAAAGGGACCGCTCGGATGTGGTGCTGGAATATGTCTGTCAAGGTAGCCAGGTCCGGCCTGTCGTAGGAGCCCCGGTAAGAAATTCTGGCAAAATACTCCTTGATGTCCATGCTGCCTCTGAGAGAAGGGTGAAAAAAACCCAATAGGTTGTGTCAGAAGTGACAGAAGGATCTTCCCCATTCCTTACAACGGGGCCCTCATCAGTATGGGCAGCCTGCTCGGAAGAGGAGCGGGATTTGACTAATGGCCCTATCAAAGGCAGCTGAGTGGGAGTATTAGCGCCGAGGGAAGCCAATGGGACACTGCTGATGAGCACAAATGTTATTTTTAATTGTTTCTTTTACAGCTGTGATGAGAGGCTCCAGCTGTGCTAAGCACATTTCAGCAGAGAGTTCCTGCCCAGCAAAGCTACAAATCTCCGTAGGAAGGAACAAAAACAGTAGCATCCCTTTTTCCCCGCTAGAAATTATAGGAACCGAGACTCGCCAGATCTGAGCTGCTTTACTCGTGGTTTGACTCAGCAAAGCAGAAGCAGAAAAAAAACAAACCCTCCCAGTCTTGCAGAACAATCCAGAGCCTCCTCCGCAACCAAATCTGAAATAAATCTGCCCTGCCGCGCTATTCCCTTCATGATTTGGGCAGCCTGGCACGAGCTGGTCTCACCTGCTCCTGCTCTCCGTGCTGGCGGCAGCAGACATGACCTGGAGTGCAGAAAGGTGGTTTTTTAGGGCAGAAAAGGCCACGGGAGGTTTTTTGCTGCATCTGCTGTGAGCCGCCTCTCCACCGCACAGCTTAACTCCTCAGCTCTGCTGATCACAGCCCTATGCCAGCAGTGGGAGGAAACCAAGGTTTGGGCCAAAACTACAAGTTTTCTGGGGGCCTCACATTTTCTGACATCATTTTTTTTTGGAATGCATTTGCTCCTCCAACGCATAGTCTCCCCATTGGCGGGTGGCTGCCCCCGGGTAAGGGACCGGCCATCACCATCCCCATCCCAGCCGTGGCAGAAGGGCTCCGCGGGAGGCGGTTTCACAAGCACGGGGGTGGAAAGCAGCCCGAGCCCTCCCAGCCCTCCATGGTGAGGAAACAGGAAAGCGATTTTGATGTAGCCAAGTATTTTCGTTACTCCTCCCCAGGCACCACTAAATTTCCAAGTACTGAGCAGTGTTGCTCAGATTGTTGACCCGAGAGGTGCCAAAATGTTCTCAAGTTCCTGTGTACAATTCTTAAGGAAAGATTGTGAGAAAAGTCCAACTGTTCCAACGGGATTAAGTTCTCAATCTGATGAAAAATGGCACGCCCAAATTGTATGGGAATTTTTGAAAGATACTTTGAGTATATAAGCAAAGCACTGAAAATGAAAAATTTCCATTTGGCGTAGTATCCTGGCAGAAGCAGAGGCTGCCCCGGTTTGGCTTCCCATGTTTTTAGGATGCCTTTAGGATAGAAACATTACAGAAATGCGTAACTATTCCATCACAGCCAGTGCCATGTCTCTGACATCCAACAAGCAGGCCTGGATGATCCACCATCGGGTTAAGAGCATTGGACGATCATTCAGGAGATTGTCTTCGTTCAGCTTTTGGCTCCTTCCCAAGCTTTTCCCCAAAGCCCCAGAACTACAACTCTGTTCATTTTTGAATACTTGGCAGAAACTTAGTTCTTGCCATGTAAACTTTAAACCAGCATTACCAGCAATGAGCTGTTCTTCCCTTTCTTTCACTTTGCCACAGCAGGCAAAACACATAGAGTAACTTTTACTTTAAGGGAAAACGGCGGTGTGGGGTTTTCCTGTCTGTCTGTCCATCTCTTGCGGGTGTTTGTAAGGCCCTTTCAACTGTGGTATCTGAAATAAGTCAGATGGCATGAATGCCCGATCCTCTTGAGGCTGATAACTGAGTAAATAAACCAGCATATCTCTTACACCGAGCGGCTGAGCATTCCCCGCTCTGCCGTTACACCATTTTCTGCTGTGTTTTGTCTTCAAACAGATTTAACTTCCTGGTTAGGGAGCGCACAGCTACCAAGATTCGGGGTTTAAAAAAAAAAAAAAAGGCTTACCTGCAAAATCACTTCAACCGCCAGTATACCTCCGGGGCTTGGGGGGGAGATGGTTTTACGCTACAGTGGTGTGGCTGGCTGTCCTCTGCCTAGCGCAGACAGGGCTCGAGGGCTGTTCTCCTGCTCCTCTTCAGGGGAATGTCTTTTCCCGCAACTTGCTCTCACCCGCCTCTGTCAGATTGCAAAAGCTGAAAGAAAAAAAAAGCAAAAAAAAAAACAAAAAAAACACAGAAGGGTGGAGCACGAGAGCCGGAGTGAGCGAGCAAAACCAGCAGCACTGACTCAACAGGCGCACAGAACCCGGTTGTCATTAGAGCAGAGGCTGCTTCGCGTTTTCACCCCTTTCGTGCTTTCTGCAGGGGCTAGCTTGGGCTGTGACGAAAAGGGGTTGGTTTTTTGGTTTCCGTAGCCAGCTGAATGCACTCAGGTAATATATATATATTTTGTTTTCCCCCAAGGTTACTATTTGTTTGGGAAGGAATCTTGCATGCATTCAATCTGAGGAGGTTTCTGAAAAGCAGCAAGATTTTGGCCCTGTAATTCACCCCTGCGGCCCCCTCGCCCCAATCAGCACGCACAAGAACGTCAGCACTGCCTTTGCTTAATTTGCTCTCTGTCATTTACATGCATTTTTTAATTACAGCAAGTTTCAGACAATGTAAGAAAGCACCAAGACAGCAGTGTGTCTTCTTTGGTCTTTGCCCACCAGCAGCACCTGAGGATGTGGCAGTGACGAAGGTATTGGCAACGTGAGGACTATGGAGTGCTGACACTTAGGGAGCTCCATCCTTTCGGTGTATTTCATACTGATTTTGTATCTCCAAATTTTGCTTGCATTTTGCCGAGCTAAGTCTTACAAATTCTCTCATACAGCTGGATTCTTTCCTCTTAGTTCCCTAACAGCACTTCCAATCCGTCACATTTTGTATCAACGGCAAGTTTCGTTCAAACGCTGATTTATTGGAATAATTAGCAGAGATAATAAATCAGACCAAACAGAGATGTCTGTGGTAACCTATTGCACAGCTCTGTTCCCATATCAAAATTCAGCGCTTTATCTTCCCATCAGCGGCTGGTGATCGACCCCACAAGCGAGAACCGATGCCCAAGCGGAGAGGCGCTGAGGGGAATGGATTGCCTGTCCTCGCCGGGCTCCTCTGGGCATGTCCAATTTGGTACAAAGAGAAAGTTCATATTCCTGGGTGGATCTTGCTGTACACGGAAAATGCCTTCTCTTCCCACAGGCTGAGCACCCCCCATTTGACAAAGAGAAGCCAAAAGCTGAGCAGGCAGACCCGCAGTCCTGGTGGGAACGGTACCGAAAAGAAGCCCATGGACCCATCGATGTGTGAGCAGACCCAGCCGTGGTCCTTGCCCAGGGTCATTTGGGACCACAGATGGTGCCAGAAGGGGACACTTGCCATGCTCCCTCAGGCAAATATGTGAAGTGCTTGGGGAAGTTGTGGAAGCTCCATCCCCGGAGGTGTTCAAGGCCAGGCTGGATAGGGCTTTGACCAACCTGATCTGGGGAGAGGTGTCCCTGCCCATGGCAGGGGGGGTTGGAACTTGATCTTCAAGGTCCCTTCCAACCTAAACCATTCTATGATTCTATGATCTGTTCCAGCTAACTCTGGGGTCCTGTTAAGACACAAGTGTGTTCTAACCAAGTAGAAGCAAAACCCATTTGTCCTGGTACTTTGATACTCAGCTTTTCTCAACTCCTCTCCCTATAGTGTGGCTTTGATATTGAGCACTTTCTTCCCACGTCTTTCAAATTCTCATCCCAACTCACTATCCCATGCCATCATTCCTGCATCGCTCTCCCATCCCACACATTTTGCTCCTCAAGGCATTAAAACCACGCACTGTCATTCTCCCCAGGCGTGCCCAGGGCCATCAGAGGGCAAAGCTCAATGAGTGCTAAAGGTAAGAAAAAGCTGATCTTGACCCAGGAGCCTTGCTGGAGCCTGTTTGCGTTTCAGCTCTGTGCCAGATCATTGGGGCTAATTTCAGGCTTGGTGGGGCAATAAACCGCGATCACGGCTGCTGGGTAATGTGGCCACGACGTGCCTGCACCCGTCCCCAAAAGCAGCAAAGAACAAAGCCCAGCTCAGGCTGGCTGGGTTGTGGGAAGCGTGACTGCGGGGTGAAGGTACAAACGGGAATGGCCTTGGAAAGGACGTTGCAATCCACCTGGGCACTCTAACGCAGTTTCCCAACATTGGCAGGAGCTGAAGCTGGTTGAGCTTTTTCCAGAAGACCCTCAATGTCATTGCACTCACTTTTATTTATTTATAAATTTAAACTGCTGACAGCATTTAATTTATTACTGAAATCCTTCTCTCATCCTAACTCTCCTGAGAGGCTACATCAAATATCCCTCCCTGCCCGCTTTATGATTTTATATGCTGCAATATTTGCCTGGGGAAATAAAAGCATAAGGTGCCCTGTTTTTGGGGTAATAGTCAAGTGTCTGCTCGCTGTTAAACAGCTCCCCAGTATAATGCCCTCTGTGATGGGCTGTATAACCAAGCAAGGTATGGTATGGTATAATATGGTATGGTATGGTATGTTTTATGGAGGCTTAATATACAAACTATATAGTATTCTACTTAACTATCTGCTTTTGGTGGGGAGGAGAGAAGAGAGACTTTTAAAGTAATAAAACAATAGACGTGTTTTAAATGGAGTTATTATAAATGCTTAAATTCTTACACAAGGTCAGATTCTCCCATCCTACGGAGCTCTGAGTCACCGGAAAAGGGGCCGCTGCACACCCTGAGCCAAGTGGCTGGCTCTAGCCTTTCATTTCCAAGGGAATTTAATAGAAGTAGGCTGCCCTAATACAAGACTGGTAAATAATATTACGGCCTATAAACATATTCATAATGTCAGAACTCCCCCGTGCTTTGTATTCATTGCCTTCCTTATGTAATTGTAGATATCAAATAGCTTTGGCTGCATATCTTTCTGGATTTGTATCCACAGCATCCATCATGTGCTGTTGTGGTGGTGTCCACCCCACCAGCTGAGGATGAGCCCGCAACTACGGCAGCATCTTTTGCCCGTGGGATTACAGAAGGGAGTAGCTGTGCTGGACTTTGCTTGGCTTTTTCTCTGTGAGCAAGAGACCAAATCGCAATTCTAGTGTTTCCACTATCTGAGGCATCTTTCCGAGGGCTGGTGAGTGTCAAAAGTTATCTCCCTTGCTTGTCTTTACCCTGCCAATATGAGGTTTTTCACACAAGCCAACTCCAAGGGTGTTAATGCAGACCGAGGAGACCACGCTGGTCTGTAGGGCCTTCCTGTCCTGAGGGTTTCAGCATAATTCTCTTACATGTAAGTGGTCGTAATTCAGTTAAATTCCATTACAAGGGGAACAATCGGCTTTTCTACATGAATGGCTTTATCTCATAGAGGGTTTGAAGCAAAAAAAAAACATTTTAAGTAACTGCTTTGATGGAAAACCTGCCCATACGTCTGGCTGTTATTATCGTGACAGCTGCAGTGGGATATATCGGGGCAGGATCCTCGTTGAAGCGTGGTCACAGCGCCATGGGGACACCCTTATGGCTGCTTCTGCCACCCCACCGCGAGGCTCCGGGGTGTGTACTGGGAAGGAGAAGTTGTCTTCCATTTCACAGGCAATAATCACACCCTCAATGTGCTGTTACTGTCTCCATCTTGTGGGCCGCCTCTCCTGGAGGTGCCAGCAGTGTTGTCAAACTATGAAAATGTCGAGGAGAAAGTCCTGAAGATTGGACAGCAAAGAGTCGTGCTGGTTTCTCTGAACGTGCTGGTATCTGGGTCTGCGAGGGCTGGCAAGCGGCTGGGGGAGGCTCCGAGCCACAGTATCAGCAGCTTTGCTGGCATCTGGAGACCGGGAGTGGTGGAGAGCACTGAAGAGGAGGATGAAGACGACAAGGAGAGCGAGGTGGTGCATATGCATCCGCTGCTTGTCCTGGTAGCTGGAGAAGGGGCTGGAGGAGAAGCCAGCAGCCTGGGAGCTTTCCATATCCAATTGCCTGCCTTGCCCAGGGCTGTGGCAGCCAGTGAACTCTTTACCAAATATTTTAGGTAACTCAGGCTGTCATAGCAGCTCTTTGGCCAGCTTTGCCCCGTCCCCACTAGCTCTTTCATGAGGGAAATGCTGTCCTACCTGGGCTCACATACTTTTCCACTTGCCCACCTGGTACGTCCACAATCCCCATGGCCACAGACTCCTCTGGTTTTTCCTTTCAAGACAAGCTGATCAACAGTTAGCAGCGGTCTCCTCCGGGGTCTGGGGTGTGAAGGTAACTGATCCTGGAAGCAAAATAAACCAAAACTCATTCTGTCACACTCAGACACATTTTCCTCATGCAGCACTCAGACGTACCAATAAGGCAGCACCTGGCGGTCAACTGGTACGGCCGGACAAGGAGGGGCAGCCCTGATCCCGGGCAGGGAAGGGAGCTCCTGCAAAGGGTCAGCAGACCCCATCCCTTTCCACACTGAGTGTTTGGAGCAGTGTACGTCTGCAAGAGGCAGCTGCAGTTTGCATTCCTTTCTTCTGCATCTGATTTTCCCCCTCCACAGCTCCCGCAAGTGCTGCCCAAAAGGCTCCTTACCAAACCGGAGGTGAGACAAGACCAGCGGGGTCACAGGTCAGTGGTTTCAAACAAGAAATTTGGCTCAGCAGGAATAGAATCAGAAACCAACTCTCGTCCCCAGGACCCGGGGGCAGAGCCAGCCATCCCCTCCCCAGCCCGGGGTACCTCTGGCTGCAGCCGCCCTCCAGCAGCCATGGGGCTGCCCCCGGTCAGGGCACCCTCCTGGTGAGCAGGAGGTGGCTCATCATTCATTCCCACCATGAATGACAGTAAATGGTGGGGTTAGTTGTTTTTTCCCCCCTTCCTGAAGTTCTGTGTCCTATCTAAAGTTGGATATATTCCGTTTTACTGGCTTTTTGTGCAGACAAATGCTCCCATCATTAACCAGTTAATAATTGCCATTGTGTTACGCTGTCATTGCCAAAGGGAAGTACGACACTGTAATATGTAATGGGGCACCAGCATTGCTGACTGGAGCCTGAGACGGGGTCATGCTGTCAAAAGCCTACTTTGGGCATTTTCCAAATGGGAAAAATTGGAAAAACTGGGGGCTGACTATTACAGAGGTGCAGCCAGGCAAAATGGGCATCCACAGCAGAGCCCGCAAACAAAGCAGACGGTCTATGGGGAAATACTCAGTTGTTAAAGACCAGTTTATAATTCTCTTTAATTTCACCACATTTTTGCCATTACCAGTAGCTGCTCGGTAATTGCAAGGCAACGCATTTTCCTGTGCGGGGACAGAAAGGCCTCATTTAAAAATAAAGTTGTAGTGTTGGTCTAGTCCAAAAGTGAACATAAGACATCCTGTTAAAATTAATTAGCTGTTCATCTGCAAAAATTCTGTACAGTTGCTAAACCAATCCGTAAAATAGCCTGTGACCTGGGCACACGTAATTCCACCCACTTAGGTATGACCCGCCTGTACGAAGAGGATTCACAAGTCAACAGTCTCTGTCATTATCAGGCACATGAATGCCTGACTATTCAAACCTGTGTACCACATGCAAAGAATATTACTGCGAGATATTTCAAGAGGGAAATATTTCCAGCTAATCAACAGGTGCACTGATGAAAGGAGAGTTATATATGTGTATGAATACAGTGGGGAAAAATGAACGTTCACTCAGCCCTCTGAAATTCCTTTGGGGACCTCACGTTTGGGACAGCAGAGAGGTACTGACAAAACACTTGCAGTATTTCTGCAACTGGGATATGAAGCAACAGAGAGAGCAGCTCAAAGGGACATATTCCTTAATTTTCCTGAATGGAAAATATCTTGGCTTTATAATTCATATGTTCTCCATATAGTGATCTGATTTATATTACTGGACAATTTATATATCTCTCTATATACATTAGTGCTGAAAAAACAACCTCTGAGCATGTGCCTAAATGCAGCAGCAGCAGTCACCATTTATGCACAATTATTCTTGCAATGAACCTACCGCGCCCCATCCTCAGCAGGGTTAAATCGTCCTTATTCCACCAAAGCCATGGAGCAATGCTACTTGCACTCACCCGGCTTTGAGCCTGCTCCTCCAAAAAGCTCCTCCAAAACAAAGCTGTTGTTTCCGTGAAAAGGCTCTCATTGACTTCAGTGGGAATTTGGATCAGCCCTAATTCAGGCAATCAGCCTGGAAACACGCAAAGCGGGAGCAATTACACGAGTTCTGTCATTCCCAATACTCAGATATTTATTTTTTTTGGAGGCAGGTGGGAGGGAAACCTTTTATCTCAGTGACGAGTAGGAAACAGAGAGTTACAGTGACAGCAAAGGGAAAAAAAAAAAAACCAACTGTGCCTTCGGAAAACACATAGTCATTGCAATGCACTAACACACATCACAGAAATAATATATGTTTGCGATGACAACGTATTCCCTCCACCCCATTGCTGAATCAGGAATGCAATTGGGGAAAAAGAAAGGAGAGATGCTCCGGATTCAAAATGCTTCCCCAGACTTACCTTTATCGGGGTTTTTGGCTGTGTTGGAGGAGAGGCTGGAAGTTGTGGGAAGATTCAGAAGCGAGGAGGTGGTCCTGTGGGGCTCTTCACTGATTCTTGACAATAAATAGCCCCACCACAAATATTGCCAGTGTCAGGCATGTCCATGGAGCTGGGTGTTTACAGAGGGAAAGGTTTTTCCCGGTGTCAAAGCCAAAGGCGGTAGAGCAAGGGTTACTGTGGCAACCCGGACTCTGGAGCTCTTGGCTTTCCTCCCTGCTACGCACTCGCGGGGGTCACTGGTGTGACTTCTAAGTGGCACTGCAGGGACTCGTGAACACGTAAAGACCCTTTTCACGTGTTTTTTTTCCACCTCCCCATGCACCCACAGCTGGCATATACAGCACAGGGTAACGTGCACCACGTTTAGGTGTATGGAAAATGAGACCAAGAATTCACACGTGGAGCAGGAGGAGAGCAAAATGGTGCTGGGAGAAATGGCCCGTGGTTTTACAGGCTGGCACCCTGGGCGCTGCCGTACCCGAGGAGGGATGGAGGAGGAAGGCAGCCCTCCAGGGGCTGGGGAGGGACTGAGAGCTGGGAAGCAGCTTTTCGATACGGTCGGTGCAGGGAGTCATGTTCTGGAGAGCAGGGTGGGGAAGGAAATGCGCGATTGACAAGGTAAATTGTCATAGCTGGTGGGATCTAAAATCACATCCACTTCTGTATTGCTCAGCTGGGAACTGAGTGAATCTTATAAAAAAAAAAAAAAATCAAGTTACTGAATCTAATCATCTTCTAGGAACCAAGCTATGCCAAGCAGCAGCCCTTTCCCAAATAAGAGCTCCATGCCTCCTGTGCTTCCCCGGTGCCCATAGCCACAGTATTATTATTTTTTTCCAGCAAGGACCAGTTTGATCTTTGATCACCTGAACTGGTGAATGGCCTTTGCTGTGGGATGATGAACCTGATTACAGCGGCATCGACCCTGTGCATTTTCATCCCATAAGGTAGAAGGCAACTAATTTCTGCGCAACAGCAATGGGACTTGCTTTTCCTCGTCACACCGTTGCAAATTGATGCTACATCCAGGTCAGTGTTTCCCCTCAGGCGGATGCCGAACATGCCGTCATGCTGAAAGATTGTCATCCGCTTTTCCAAACCTTTATTTAATAGGAGCTGTGGTATGAAATTCTGGTGAAATAGTCCTTGAAAAGTAACCACCTGCTTTTTAAGCGGCTGGAGGCACATCTCTGCTGCTCCCCTCTGTAAAACAAATAGACCCATCGCGGAGAAAAGCCTACGGTGCAGCCGCGCACCGCGAAGTCCCACTGAGACCAAACCCAACGCTAACTTTGTCGATTTGCGCTAATGTTATTTTTAATTGCTTTCTCGGCGGTTGTGCTCAGAGCCCGCCTAGCGCCGGGCGCAGCGCGTGGCGTGTCATCGCAGCTCCTGCGCCGCGCAGCTCGCCATCCCCCCCGGGCCAGAGCCAAAGGAGACAAATAGAACATTGACAAATACAGTGTTGTCACTGGGGCTGGAGATGGGGACCCCGAACCCGGGCGGGTGGTGGAGGAAAGTGCTTTCAACTCAGGATAGCGTTCTGCTAAAGTATCAGCGCTGTGCAAACCCTTCGGGAAATTTCCAAGACGTAGCAGGACTCAGCAGCCTGCTGGGTGAGCAAAGTGGCTGCAATGCCCTTTTTTCCTCCAATTTCCAGCTTTCATGAGACGCACCAGGTGCTCCCCAGCCCCGCAGGGAAGACGGGGTGAGCAGGTCTGTAAACCCTTCGCAGAGCGAGCCCTGTCCCCTTCACCGTCCCTGACAGCACTAAGTAACCTCACCAGAAGCAATGCTGGTCCTCTCTCAGCTGTCTTTTGGCAGGTCCTTACCCACTTTGCAATCATTCTTCTAATTCCTGCCTATGCCAGCGTAGCTAATAATTTTCAAAACAGTGTTGCACCGAAAGCTTTACTGAAATACAGAACCTGAAGTCCCACTACGTATTTCTTCCTTCTAGAAAATCACTTACCTAATCATAGAAACCCGGTAGTTAATTTGGGCTACCATTTTTAATAAGCTCCCGTTCTGTTGTTATTGCTCGCAACAGTCAGAGGCAGCCGTAGCATCCGATGTGCCTGAATCTGTCTCTCCCTTATGCATGTGTCTCAGGCATATTCTCCAGCGGCATCTGAAATCAGACGGTGTGAATGTATATTCTGCTTTCAGCTAATAATTGAGAGACTAAACCTGCCTGGCTGCTAGAGACTCAAGGGAAGGGCTCGGAAATTGGCTGGCAGATTCCTTCTCAGCTTTCGTCGAAAGCTCCTGAAGGTTTCGTCATAAGAAAATTTGACTGCGTCTTTATACGGCCACAGAGACACCCGGTTTAAAACCCCAAAAGCAATTCACCAACTGCATCGGTTATCGCTCTCTGTTGTTACTCCAGCTAACCCGACTGACTTGGGTTTCATCGCTTTGCATAATGAAGATGTGAACAGCCAATGCTTTGCCCCATCCTCGTCAAACGGGTCAGTGTTTCTCTTAATCATTTGCTCAGTAACACTTTACCTACTGAAGGCTTCAGCCCCAGCGGGGTGCTTCAGCAGGACAGCAGAATTTAAGCCCAGCCTGACCAAGTGGGCATGACTGCGGTCAGACTGCCCGTCTGATATTCAAAACCAGAAGAAAAATCCTTTTTTTTAAAAAAAACTATGTCATCGGTCAATCAGTAACCTGGAATAGAAAACATTCGATCAAAACATAACAAAACCTGTCAGTTCCTACCGCTGCCAAATGCAAATCCAAATCCTGCTTTGATTCGAGATGCAAACCTGAATTGTAGCTTTGACGCCCAATTCGTATTATTTCTTTATTTGTTTTTTCCTTCACTGTTGGTCCGGCACTGAGGCAGAGCTGCTGCAGCACCGCATATTCCTACCACAGAATAGGGTTCATTTCGCTTTTCTCTCCCTGGGGACCAGCATGTACTTTTCAAAGCCGCACATCATTTTATTAGTTCTATTCCCAGTCTCCAAAACGCCGAGCTGCTTTTATATGAATGTGCTGCAATTTAGTACCATCAGCAAACTCTGCTGAAACAGTGAGAAATACAGACCTTGCAAAGATCCCTGCGGAAACCCACCCACAGCCCTTCCCCAGCGCCGGCACTGTGCTCTGTATCATCCCCGCAGCACTTTAATTCACATGATCTACCCTCATTTGTATCCCGCCTCATTCCCTGGCCTCGGTTAATGATCTGATTTTGTGCGTTCTGTGTTTAAAAAGCTGTCTAACAATAAATGTTTTATTTTCTCGCTGGTAGCACCTTTGTGAAATATTTATGATCACTAGATGTCACTGTAATTTTACTCTGTCTCCAGCCCTACTGAACCAGTGTGATTCCTGGGCTCCAGCGAGCTCGCTTGAAAATCCTTTTGAAGAATTTATTAGTGATCAGAAAAATACCCAGCTGCTATCCTGATGGAGGGTTTCCTGGGCTGGGAAGGGAGAAGCGGCCTCGCTCCGGGCTTTAGCTGGGTTTTTATGGGCAGTTGTCAGGCTGCGGCGGTGTGAGTAATGCAAAAACAGGCAACTTTGGAGCCAAGCATTCGTGTGTGTGTGTGTGTGTGTGTGTGTGTGTGTGCACATACCACGCGTGGCTGCACACACAGGTTTCTGCTCAGCTCGTGAAAATCCTGTTAATTTTATCCTGAGTTATTAAATCCCTGCGGTGCGTGCATGCGCCAAAATGTGTGTGCCAACATGCACGGCCCGGGGCTGGCACAGCTGTAGGGCCACTCTTCCTCTGCAGATCCTCCTGTGGCTTTAATGGCCAAATGCCCTTAAAATTTTGCTGTTGTTCTTTAATAACGCCCCCACTTCTCTGCCAACCACACAGCTCAAATCCCTTCACCATCATCTGGGCGCTCCCATCTCCTTCCTTTTAGTCCAATCATCCTATTTGTTCTGTAACTTCAGTTAAGCACACAGGTTTTGGGACTCAGAAATCTCTGTAGAAGCACCTTGCCTGTTTCACTCACCTTAAAAGCTTTTACAGAATATATTTCTTCAAGACCAAATCAAATCCACACTCCCTATTTCCTGAATTGTTGATTTCTCCATTGGACTCAGCCTTTGGGATATGACAATTTAAATATTACAGACCACACTCCTGCATAGGCACACATGGGATTTTTTTTTTTTAATTAGAAAAAATTCACCACTGAAATTAGTGGAAACACCTGCTTAAAAATAATTTGTCTCCATCTGACAATATTATCCAGATCAGCAGAATATGTCTTCACTCTGTACACCGGGTCCCGCTGGGGAATATGCCAAAAGCAGGTCTTTCAAGAAAAAATCAGTTACCTGGTGTGCAGCGCAGAGGCTCCGAACGCAGCGCTGACAGCTGAGCCTGAGGAACCAAAGCTCTTTGCTGGCATCTTTTGGTGAGCAGGGAAAAAGGACAGAGGGCCACTGCTGTCTCCACGTCCCTGCAGTGGCAAGGGATGGATGGCAGAGCCTGGCCACATCCCAGAGACCTCCGCAGCCGGGAAAAATAAGATCTGCTGTGAAGCAGTTACATGGAGCCATGACAGTACGAGGGATGCTGTGGTGATATGCGTTGGGTAGAAGCTAACTGCAATGTCTGCAGCAACATATTTCCCTTTGAACTAGTCCACATTGGCTTTGTAGAGGTCTAGTCTGGTGGCAGTAGGTTTTTACGGGCTCACGGGTGCCTGCCGCTCCTGCGAGCGGTAGCGGGAGGTGTGCTGACTGGGCAGGGGCTAACACCACAAATGAAAGGCACCTTCTGGCTTGCTACTTTCACCCAAATTATACGGCTGTCCACCTCTATTAATCTCAATATCTTTGCTGCTCTAATACATTACATTCTGGTATCGACACCATCTCACTTTTGATGAGCCTTTCTATTCAGGATTCATTAAAAAGAGCCTAAATGAGCAATACTGCTTCTGGACAAGCATTTTATTTTCCTGTGGAGCCACCAGAGGAGCTTTGTTGGTTCCCATGAGGTCAAACACCTTTCATCTTCTGTGCCAGCCACGGCCTAAAACGTCCTACATTTCCTTTGAATTCTGTTGATTAGTTGAAGCGACACAGTCCTCTCTGTAGAACTCTCCTCCATGTCTCACCCAACAGGACACACCGCATTTTACCTAATGAGCAACTGCAACACACAAATCAGAAGATAAAGAGACTGTTAAATGTTTTGCCGCTGAATTTAGACAAATGTTAGGGCTAAACTGCTAATCCTAAGAAATGACTGGGAAGCTTGTTAGCACAACCACATCTATGTTAGATTAGTGGCCAGCAGACAGAAGTATCGCCTTGTTAATTGGAGACCCAGGAGTGCTGGGTTAAAGCTAATATGGAGTCACCGGTGCTTTGCCCGGGGCCACAGGAGTGGGTTTGGGGTGTGTTGGGTGCAGCACCCCGGCTTTGCATGCACCCACTTGTCAAAATCAGGGCCCCGAGGGCTGATTTCCGCGATGGACAATTGCAATCACGCCAGCTCTTTCATTGGGTTCCTCTTCCAGGAACAGCACTGAAAGGTCTTTCAGCAAGATAACTGGTAAAAAAGGTAAGGAGGGACAGAGAAACCACAGGACTAAAGCGATTAACTACTGAAAATGACATCCCGTATCTGTTTTGGTGTATATATAGCAGACACTTCTTAAGGGGTTCCATGAATTTTCTTATTTGTTTTTGTCGTGGTTTAGGCCAAATTGGCTACTGGGGACCTAGGGGACCCCAGATAGGACCGACAGATGCTCCCCTCTACCCCTCTTCAGAGAGAGAGGCAGAGGAGGAAAAAGAGACTTATGAGTTTAGAAAGAACTAAACTACTTTAATAAAATATTAATAATAAAATAAAAAGAAATAAAGAAAAATATATACAAAACCGTATCAAGCTCCCGAGATGACAATCACGACACCGGCTGGCACTGGGCCAGTCCCAGGCTGGACTCGGTGACGGATGGGAACTGGATTCCGGATCTGGATTCAGGATCGGGATCACAGGCAGACGAACAGAGTCCTCCTCAGACATCAGCCATTGTAGGAAGAGAAAAGAGGGGCTGACCCTTTGATCCATCAGCTTTTATACTGAGCATGATGCAGATGGGATGGAATACCCTGTTGGTCAGTTTTGGGTCACCTGTCCTGTCCGCTCCTCCCTGCAGGTGGGACCCTACTATGTTTTTCGCTTCCGCCCTTCCAACGGGGCAAACAACAAAGTTGGTTGGCCTTGGGGGTTATAGCAACAAGTATAAGCAGGAGCCTCTCTGCATACCATGCCTGGGCAGCAGTTATAAACATTGGTCTTATCACTCTGAGAAAAGTGAACATTGTCTGCACAATATGCTGTTAATTTCAGTAGTTAGAAGAGGCCCAGCTAAGAAGCGAAGTTACGGAACAAAATTGGTTCTGTTTTACCTCAAACCAGGACAGTTTTGAAGGGCTATAAATTACCTAGGGGCCTGATTATGCATACCTAAAAAGTGTTGAAATAGTTCAGTTACAGGTATGACAACCTTAAGCCCCATTTAAACATGGGCAACTCCCTGTTCATAGAATGTCTCTCCAAGTCATTGACGTATTTCAATGTAATTCAACTCAATCATGAACCCTTTCAACAAAACCCAACATAAACCATTGTCAATCCAAAGTGAGGGATTGCATATTAAAAGCTGGCACACATTTCATTTCCTTGTCTGAAAAACAAATTAATATTACATGGAAAAGAGTTCAAAATGAGACTAAAGTTATGTGGAACACCCTTACATAAGCATTACTGTAAATCATATTTTTAAACAGATTTAATCTTTGTTTATCCAGAAATACCCCAGAAGACTCACTTGAACAATACAGGGCTATGAATTCATAGCACAGATTAGTTAAAGCAGATGGAGAGCCTGTGTGGATGCGCTCTGTCAGAGAAAATGTGGCCATAATTGGATTTATTTTAATTCACTTATACTTTGACTACAGGAGAAATGCTGGTAAAGTTCCCCATGCAGACAAGCCCTGAGGTTAGGGCTTTCAGGGAGCTGCTGGTTTCCTTGCTCTTAACTCTGTTTCGAAAATTGGACTTAAATGCAAAAATAACATTAGGTGCTTATAAATGAAAGTGAATCCCCAGTCTTCAAACCCTTATTCATGGTCAGATCTTGCCTCCTTAATTCACTCTGACTAGCACTTTATGCAAGCGGCCCTGAATGAAATGATGCTTTCCATAAGCAGCATCTCACTTATCGAAGTGTTTTGCACGGTCTGGGCTAATGCTGGGTGCGGGAGGGCATAGCGCTCACCTCCAGCAGTTTCAATTTCCACATGCTTTGCAGCAGAGGAAGGAGACGACTTCCCACCGGGAGGTTCCATCCCTGCCACGCGGTGCGGAGCCGGGGAAAGGCAGGCGAGAGCCTTCTCCAGCTGCATCTTCTGCTGCTGCCTTGGATGTGCTGCATTCCCACCTCTGCAGCCCCCCTCCCTTCAGGGATTTCCTTTCCTCCTCTTGATTTGTGGGCTTCTTGCATTCCCACACAGCCTAGCTGCTACCTGCATGGTACCTAATCGTCACTTTTAACTTGGGTTCTTGTTAAAAAGATCAAGGCTTGTTTTTTCCTTCTGGAGAGGTGCTGGTGGTCTGACTCCTGACTTGCTGGAAGATGTGCACAGCGGCTGCGAGCTCTGTGCCCCAGCCAGAAACGTGGAAGGGGTTCACTTCTCTCTGTTCTGAGCTGTAATGGGTGTAAATATAACCAGTAATTACAGGCATATTGCTGTGCAAACATATAACAAATGCAGCTCTCGTTTCCTTATGAGTTATACGTAATGGGCCACTCACATCACTAGCTGGATCACACATTGCATTGACTGGCCATGCTGAAACCTGCCAACCACACAGGCCTCAGTTTCCCTTATAATTTCCCAAATGTTCTCGCTTTCAAACTGCCCCAGCAAATCGTGAGCGCAGGATGCGTGCGAGCCCCTGCCCCGCTGCCAGCGACCCGCAGCCACGCCGGCTGGAGGGCGGCGGGAGCGCGTGGGGATGTGGGACTGCAGAGGCAGATGGTGCGTGGGGAGGAACGAGCTGCCTGTAGATACCCCTCTGATATCCGTTTATTTCACCACACTTAATTGCTGGTAGCTCTTTTTTTGTGTGTGTGCTTATTCTATGTTTTACTCCGAGAAACACCGTCTGGCTGAGGCAGTGCCCAGTTAACGAAAGGCTGTTAGGTTGCCTGCTGAAGGATGGAGAGCACACCACCAGAAATACAGCGCTGCCACGCGTGCCAGCCCCGTCCCCAGATTAGTCGCTCTGAAATTATCGCTGATTTGTTTGAATAGAACCCAAGTACCATTTCCCTCGTTCACCACTACAAAAATCAAAGTGTGTTTCCCCATTCGAGGCACAGAGCGGAGAGTGATGGGAAGAGACCAGCCTGGCATCTGCGCTCAGCCCTGCCGCGTGGGTAACCCTTCCCTCAGCCTGCCCTGGGGGAAACAGCTGCCAAGAGCCTTCCAATACACAGATGTTGCTGCCTTTCTGCATTTGGGGTTTTTATTTTTCAAACATTTCCTCAGCCATACTTATCTACGTACCGCTGATCTATATTGGCAGCAGCCTGTTCTTGCGGGCTGCACAACCTATGCGTTTAAACTCAAATCACATCAATCACATTCTGTGATTCTATGATTCAACGTTTCTTGTCTAAGTACCAGTTCTACTTGGCACGAAATCGGTCTATATTCTAGCACCCCACCCCAAAGCTTCCAGCTTCACAAAATATTTATTTTGTTTTTTTGTAATTAACACGTAATGCCATGCTACTTTCCTTGCAATTGGCTTTTCAAAATATTTCTGTAATTGGCCTAAATTTCTCTCACTAGACATCTGCAAACAAATCTCGCTGTATGACATTTGAGCAAAGAGCCAGTCCAGGGGTGCTGGTGAGCGCATCGCCTGCAGCGCGCGGGGCGGTGGGACATGGCAGCCCGTCCTAAAGGAGAGCGGGATCTGGGAGACAAAAGGCCACTTTGGCGACATTACCTATTTTTGGTCTCTCCAAAGCATCCCAGGCGCTGGGGATGACCAGGAACGTGGGGACAAAAGGAGAGCGCGGCTGGACTGCTTGGACAGCTGCACTTTTGAAAGAAATTCCAGCAATATAGCCCTTGAGCAAGACGGGGAGGTCTCTAAATTCAGGTTGTGTAAGTCTGTTGGTCTTGAAAGGCTCAATATTTCCATCCCTGTTTTGTCCACAGCATGATTAAACGTCCAGAGCGAAGGTATTCTCGCCTCTACTATCACTGCGAATTCCCAGCAGCCGCTAGATGTCACCACGATTTTATTTGCTTTCTAGGCTGTACTCAACCAGGGACCATAAGAACACAGGAAAATAATTAATCATTAATAATAAAAAATTATTCACCAGTTACAATGAACACAGAGCTCAGAGAAGGGGGGAAGGTGCTCCAGACTCCTTCTTTTGTGCATGCCATCTCTGAGAGCATTCAGACAGAGCATGGATACAACTTTTAATTTGCCTTTGATGGCAGGAGGATAGCATGATATCTTAATGATCAAGTTTCTCCAGCTAGCATCAGGCTAAAACTTTTGTTAATGGCTTTACCAGAGCCATATTTAATTCTCCAGCCTTGCTCGCTTTAAAGTTCTCACCTCCCAGCTGGTAATCCCTCCTGGAGAGAAGCAGCTAACGGAGAGCAGCGTCACCTGGGCAGGAAAGTGGACAAGGAAAGATTTGGGGATGAGATGAACCAAATGGCTCCACGTGCAAACAAACCAGCAAAGCCATTTCTGGGAACACCTCTGTCTCCAAAATGTGTGAAGCCATAGGAAAACAAAGGGCTCCAGTGACCAGTGCAGGTGACACATTCATTTTCATTAACCTTCACTGGTTAATTATTAACCTGTAACCATGCCATTCATAATCTGGAGGATAAAGATTAGAAATTGAGTTCATAAAACCAAGAGGCTCCACTTTACCTCTCACCTCACAGGAGCAAAATCACATAAACGCAGCCCCAGGCAGAGGTGGGATTTTGGCAGCCCCCCCTCCCGCAGGCTTGGGGAGCGCTGGAGCCCGATCGCAGCACCCCAAATTCTGCACCTGTGCCAGCGTAAAATGCAGGAAACCTCCCCAGATATGTGCTCAAACACAGGATGCACAGAGCAAGCTGTATGTGCCAGTCCTACAGGGTACGTGCTGACGCCTCCCGTGG
Organism: Anarhynchus alexandrinus; assembly: GCA_008711295.1. Classification (NCBI taxonomy): domain Eukaryota; kingdom Metazoa; phylum Chordata; class Aves; order Charadriiformes; family Charadriidae; genus Anarhynchus; species Anarhynchus alexandrinus. Next base: position 4,519,364 of record VUYV01000007.1, on the reverse strand, counting down.
TGGTGGCGCAGCCCATGCCAAAGCCTAAAAACCGATCTTTGCTTTTGGTGATTCTTTCCCTCTCTAACACTACAGAACTGGTGCGAGGTCATGTGTCTGTCCATTAAACATTGAACTTAAGGTCTGGCTTTTAAGGTATTTAGACACTGAATTGAGCAGAATTCTTTGCTTTTTCTTAAAATCTCTGGTCTCCAACTGTTGGGGTTTTTTTAACACAGATATTTTCATAGTCCTACCCCACTGGCCTAATACTAGCACAAGCCCTGATGCCTGCCTGTTCCTCTCTGGCTGTTAAATGCTCCGTCCAGCTCATCTCTTGGTCATCAGACCATCCTTGTCCTGCTGTTCTGCTTCTTTGGGTCCAGGAAGACCTTTGTGCAAGTTCATCACTTACACAAAAGCACAGCAACATAAAAGTCCTTCAAGAGGAACGGAGGTCGATACCTCATTTCCTAAATCATGCAGTAATTCAGCAGATCCTTGTGAGACCGTTTGGCTGTGGATAAACCCTGAGTGGCATAAATCACTCTAAATAGGGGCCCCTTTCTGAATACATTTCCTTCTAGACTTCCATAGTCAACCCTTAGGATGAAAGTGTCGGTCCCCCCGTCGGCCCCAGTTACATCCCATTTCTCTGCTCAGCTCTAAAGGTATATACCCCACAGCAATAACTACTGGAGCCGCTCCTGTCCGCTTTAAGGATCGTTCCGAGTCTCCTACAGCACATACCCTTTCAATCTGAAGCCCGCTGCCTTCCAAGAAAAGTCAAACAAAACAGACTTTACAGCTCTGTCTGAAGACAGCTTTTTAAGTTAAGTCCGGGGTTATTTTCATTTTTGCTTCATGACACATAATATATTTAATACAAAAGAAAATATGCCTGGCTCAGAGCTTCAGCTAAAGATGACAACTCCAAAATTATCTCAACTTAGAAATATTACTACCCAGGTTATTAGTCTTAGGTTTGGTTTATGATCACTTCTTCCAGCAGTGCTGCTACACTTGGAATTAATTGCAGCTCGTGTACTTTCTGTACAGAAGAAGGTGAAACAGAGTATGCATTTTATCGCTACTTCTTGCACAAATATAAAAAGAGCGAAGGTTGCTTCTTTTAATTCCTTTCATGCAAGTATATCTGCAACTTTGTCACTTTGTAGCCTGCTACTGGTTACGAATTGATGTAGGTTATCTTTCATTTCACAGATTTCCTCTTTTAGGATTAATTCATTTAAATTTCAAATTACTTTTTTTGACAAAATGTCTTCAGTTTGGTCCGGTAGTAAAATGTGTATGACACCCAGCAGGACTGGGCAGATCTTGCTTCCATAAGAAAGACAAAAAGAAGTGCACATCTATCTTTCATGCTTCATTTCCCGTAGTCCTCTTCTCTTTTCTTGCTTCCCACGCCACCCTGCTCAACATAGGAAAGAATGACCGGGCAGGCAGGGAGGGCGATCCTGTGCCCTGCGCCTGCCCACCCAGAGCCACAGCTCCCACCCGGGGCAACCCCACACAGAAACAGGGTCACAAGGTCTCTGCTCAGAAATCAGATGTTGCTCAAAATCCCCAGATTTGGGCACTGAGATTTGCACTTTTTTTGGTTTGGTTTGGTTTTTTTTATCCAGGCGTATATATTCTTCAAGGGCTATGGTTTCTTAAGAGGTGGAAAAATCTATCATTGTATTCCTTATCTCTAACAAGAGGTGATGGATCCTCCCTATATGTTGATCCCACCACTGGGTGAGAGTGGCCTCAAGCACTGCCAGCATCACCAGAAGCCCCAGGAGACGGTCATCTCAGCAATCCACTATGAACTCTAATTCACAACCAACACTTCAAAAAAATACAACTGCAATGGGCACAGAAGGATAATTCCTTCTCTAGTATATCACCCGGTCAAAAGCCTACTGTCTCAGCACCAGGTAGATGACAAAAGCCAAACTTTTCATGCCAGCCGCAGTCCCTTTAACAGTTTGCTCCCCCTTAAGCAAGTGCCAAAGTGAGTGATGGATGCTGAGGAGGTAGGAGGTGTAGAGGACCTACCGCTGCCATGAATAATGCAATGGAGCAATGGCACTTTGGTATTTCTCAGCCTTGTTACTTTAATACTACTTATTTAACCTGTCTATTTGCATTAAGCCAAACACTTTGGATGCCCTGATGTATTTTATGATACTTTCTTGCTGTTGCTTTTGATGGTCCTATTTGTGATTCAGCAAATAGTACCTAAGTAATCAATATTCTGTCTGGGTGGACATTTTATTTATCTACAGAGCCACCATATGAATTTAGTTGGTTTACTGGAGGTCAAACACTTTTCATCTTCTCCATGAGCCAAAGAAAATTGAAAGATTTAAACTCCCTTTGAATTCCTTTGATTAACTCAGGGAAAATATCTCACTTTTTTTTTTTTTTCCAAACTCAGAAGCAGAATTGTCTTCACTAGAAATCTACCTCATTTTGACACATTGATCTCTGCATAATGGGTAACACCAAGTGTTGGGCATAAACTGGAAGATGAAGGAAGCTGTAGAAGAATTATGAAATACGCTGTTATCAATCGTACATACACACTTCCTTTGGGTCGGATTTAAAAAAAACCCACACACATAAAATTGATAAAAGCTGTATAATTAGCTGTGGGGGAACAAGGGCTGGGATGCCCGCATTTGGGAATTGCACCCTTGTGGCACAAAGCCCCCACACTCTATCAGCAAGTGGCATCTCCATGTCACGTACTTACACCAGTATCGTCCTCCCGGCTGGACCAAATTCAGACTGTACAAGTGCATGCAGTGCCACCGCTTTCATCACGCTGCTCTAAAAAGCAAGAAGAAACCTGTTATGTTTCAGACACGTTGAGGAAAAGAGAAGCCGATGACCACATTTCAGCTCCTTTGCACCTCTCTTGCGCAAGTCTGCAGTGCCCCAGCTTGCAGGGCTGACAGGGACAGGGAAACCCAGTGACTAAACCAACTGAATAAAGAAAATAACATCGCGGACCTCTCTCACATGCTTTTTTCCTGCTGGCTCCTATGATTATTTTTTTCATTTGTAAGGTTTTAGGGTCAATTTTTTAAGATTGCTTGAACGATCCAAGCCTTTTCACATAAAAGTTGCATCATTTTAAATAAAAGCATGTCCTGAAATTTAGTTAAACAGGGAAATCCCGACACAGACACACTTATATCAGTTTTGGTGACTTGCTCCTAGTTATTGCATTTGATCTGGAACTGGGTTAAGATTAATTTGAATAAGCTACACTTTCAGTACACTGCGACTTGCATTCATTTAACTAAATTAATGTGAAAAGTGGAGTCAGGTTAAGCGAGTGCAGATTCTTCATGTTGACAGGACTTAAAGGTGAATCTCAGTGTGATTTAGCCACTACTGCCCAGGACCACAGAAACTGCAAATACACTTAGTTTAATCAGTTTATACTTTATGCAAGCGAGAACTGACTTCTTCCAGTACAATCACGGCCTGGGCCGCTGGACAAAACATCCAGAAGTTTGCCTCGGATGGCTTTCAGAGCTTCAGACCTGAGATGATGAGAGTCCCAGGGATGCAGGATGTGAAGGGACAGCAAGAGCTGCTGGGGCACCACCCCCTGCACCAGGGCACATTCAAGTAGAACACGCCCGCACCGTGCAGTGGAAGAATTAAAGAAACCCTTCGCATTGCAACACCAAATCCCAGGTTTGGCACGAGGAGCCGGTGAGCTGCCTCACCCCCATACCTCCCACCCTATCAGCCCCAGCTGCCGCCTGCTCCCCGTCAGCTCACCACTCGCCTCCAGTCATCTCAGACAAAAAAGTTTGTTATCTCTCGTCAGCTGTCTCCCTCATGGACTAAACAAACCCTGTTCTAGCCACAGTTTCTGATAAGAGATTTTTTTTTTTTAGAAAGCTTAAATTATTTTTGTTGTTTTTCCTCTGGTGTTCTTTCTCCCCCTCAGTGTACCCCCTCCTTCGTGATGTGCAACAAAACTGGACTCATCTCTACCTCTAAATCACTGCAGTGCTTGGACCACTACTCCCTGCTCTTTGTAAACAGTCTTTCAGTTTTAATACACCCACCTTATTGCAAATTTTTTTTAGCCTGTATTTCCTCTACTGGTTTAAAGGAATGACAATGACAGCATCGAAAGTCCTGTGAAGATAAAGACAGATCAACACATACTGCACCTCCATCTTAGAAATAAATTAGATTGGCTTGAAATTTTTTGTTCTCAGAAATCTGTTTAGCAATGTATTTTCCTGTAGATGTTTATATATTGTTCAATAAGGCTTTCCAGTAACATGCTTGGTACCGATGAGAGAGAAAGAAGGAATATATGGGAATAAAAGCCATGCAGGTGAACCAGTGGAGCCAGGAGCTGAAGGGTGAGAAAACCATGGTGGACAACCTGTTGTGGTTGCCTATGTGCTTTCAATGGCGTCCTTCAGTTCTTGCTTCATTCAGACACGAGCAACGCTTTTATGTTCCTTGGGTGTCATTTTCTAGAGCACTGACATGCGTTTTAACCTTTGGCTCCAACAGACAGGTGGGTGCGCGCACATCCCCGTAACGCCGTCCCGCGACGCTCCACCTTTGGGCTCATTTCTACTCCGCTCGTTCAAACTTTCTCACGCTTCATTGGCATCGCTAAATATTTACATGAGGCAGCAGTGATTTTGGCTGCGGTTAACAGGGAGTTACGCCTTTGCAGCATCTGTCAGGGTGTTTGTTTTTGTTCCTGCGCCGCTGGCTGAGCGAGCACCCACGCTGCCTCCCGCACCGGTGGAGAACCAGCCCTGTCCTCACAGCCACCACAGGCAGTTTTTATAACAAATTACGCCTAAGAAAATAAGGATGTTGAATCCTTATTTGGCTTCCCCTCGGTGGGGAAGCAAAATCAGCTCTCGGCTTTCCTGTCTCCGTTGCGACACTGCGTGACCCTGCTGCCCGTGCAAACATCTCTGGTTCGTGTAGCGGTGACGGAGAGGGGTCACGCCAGAGCGCAGAAGTTGTAGATATGAAACGCATTTGTCAACACCGCAGCGGTAACAGGAGGTTGCCACAAGGTCAAGACAAAAATGGCCAAAGTAGGTGTGCCAAGCTGGCAGCGAGCTGCAAGGGAGGACACTGCAGCCGGCAGGACCAGTCGCAGCCATGCGGGACGTGTCCCCCGGCTCTCTGTGAATGGCACCGCTGCACAGGGCTTTTTTATGCCCTTAGAAAACTTGAGTGAATGAGTTTCCATTTCCAACCAACTGCCAGGTAATAACAATTTGTTTACTACCAGCCATCTGACACAGAGGTGTTTGGCAGCGCCGTACAAGAATACCAGAGCTTCTCCTTCTGTCAGACAAGCTAAAAAGAGATGATCTGCCTCAATCCAATTTGGCCACAAAAATGCTTGTGAGGCATTGGCAGCAGCCCTGGCCTGCGAGCGATTTGGCTCTGAAGACCTCCAATAGTGTTTCTGGCCACCTGATTTTCTGCAACCAGGGTAAGATGACTGGCTGGCGGTCAAGGAGGGGAAAAAGCTAGAGGGGACTGAACTTGTGGGTGGTGATGAGTCTCGTCTCAGCGAGCAGAAGAAGGTGACCTTCATCTCAGTAGCCTGAATGATGTTCTGACAACGTTCAGAGAGTTTTTAAGGGATGATCCTTTACCATGTTGAAATAGTCTTCCACTGAACCCTTTAAAAACATCTCCTGGTGAGCTGGCTCATGGCTCCATGAATCATCAGACGTTCAATCAATCATTGACTTTTGTTTTTTGTAAAGTCGCTATTGATGTTGTATGTTATTAGTTTCTTGGCACCTTATACCAGGCTTTCATCAAGGCAAAATGCTGATGCAATTAGCAAAGGATATCAATTTATGCAGCAATTCACATTATCCCTCAAAGCTTCATTAGCCTCAGAAGCTAAGGCACTGGAGAGAAAATTTGGGGAAGCGCTCTGTTACCTTCCGCAGCTCAGCCCATCTGCGCTGCTGCAGCGCTCCGGCATTCCGCTGCCCTTCGCAGCCGGGAAAGGGGGAGCCGGCAGCACCCGGCCCCGCAGCCTCCATCCACCCCAGGTCAGCCCGAGGACCTGCTCGTGCGTTTTTGCGGGGGTCGAAGCTATTGTGTGGGACTGAGCGTGCTTTGACAGCCGGAGTCAGAGCAGCCGGGGGCATTACTTGCAAGGAAAAAATAAAAATAAAACTCAGGTTTCTTGTCCAAGAGACACGCTGGCGGCGGGTGATGCTCTGCCACCGTGGTGGTGTGCCCTGACCGACTCGTGCTTCTCCTCTTGTTCCCTACAAGCACTCCTGAGGTCAACAAGGCGTAATTGCCCCATTATTTCACAGAAAAGCCAGCGACGTCAGCAGGAAGCAGCTGCTGGCGGGATGGAAACCTCACTTAGCGGCCCTTTTGCTGGGAAGGTAATTTGGTCTTTACAGCTCTGAACACAACCATCTCTTCATACCTGTTTCACTGCATTTACCAGCAAATATTTGGTCTCCAGGTTTTTGGTGCAGTTTTTTTTTCCTTTTTCTTTCAGCTGAATCATTTTTGTTATGTTGGTCCACGTTGTCGTCTACCTCTCCGCAATTCTGAATACAAGCCTTGCCCTTGACTGCACAACACAATGAGAGCCTCCAGGTCACAGCTTTTAGAACACTTGATATTGTTCTTTCTTTCTGCAAAGAATAAATAATGTTAACCTCTCTGTTAGCGTAGAGGAAAAATGAAAAGAAAAAAGCTATCAGAAGCATGTCAAACAGACTGGGATTGGGCTTGGATGACTGCAAACCCATTGACGAATTTGCACAGCCTGACACAAAAATTAGCTCATCTCCCAATTAGCTGAATAATTATAGTGCATCATCAGATTTCCAGTTACATCCTGTAGACAGATTTGCTGGGGCAGCCACGGCCAGGTGAAACAATATTTTCCTTGTCCCTGCCCCTCGCGGCTGGAGCTGGCTTCTGCAAAACACAGGTACTGCCCCGGCGCTGCGCCCGGAGGCGAAGGCTCGAGGGGGGGACACAGGCTGGGGGACAGCTCGGGCTGTGCCTCGTAGCAGAGTACGCTCCGTCTCCGCGTGTCTTCACATCAGGAGCGGTGAATATGTTTTAGTCACACACAAATCGTTTGGCTCAACAAAAAGGAACCGATGAATGCCGCTGCCAGCAGGACACATTACACTAGTGATCTGTAGCAAGCTTAAGTATCTATGGATTTATAGAAAATTACAGAGAGTGACAGAATTTAAGTGACTCGTTCATGTCTGGTATAAACACAGCGCTGGAGTGTACCAGAGAGACATTTGGCTGAACGCACTCTTGTACAAACCCGGTCTCAAAGACCATCAGCATCTCCGCTGCCTCACAGGGATCCCAAGCCCAGCAGCAAAAGGCATTTGTGTGGGGCTGGCTCGCTCTCTGTAAGCACCCCTGTCCTTCTCAGTTAGGATCGTTTGCATTTTATGCAAACGACGGTACAGCTGGCGGTGAGAAAGAGCGCAAACACAGGAAACAGGTTACAGCCCTCTTCTCCAGCTGCGCTCCGCCGGAGCTGCAGCCCACAGGGCCAAAAGCAGGCAACGCTATTCCTTTGAAGAATGCCATATTGAAGGGATGGGGATGGCAAGCGCGCCCCTTTGAGAAGGTGCCGTCTCATTTCCTGGAGCTCATGTCATGGTTTGCAGGAGCAGGAGGAACTTCTCATGCCTTCCCGGGATAGCAGATTCCATTCCCAGCTGGCAAAAGCTGTAATAGCCCTGAGCAGAATAAATTGAACAGCTGAGAATAACTTCATTTTCTTACCCCCTCTTTACCGAGTGGCATTCCCTTCCTACAGATCCAGAAAAAGCAAAAAGAAAATGGTACATGTGTTCCTACACGGAGATGTCTGACATGTCCCACTAAAACAACAACTGTGTTCTGAGGCAAATCCTACCTCTTATTACTTGTTCTCATTCATATCCTTTCATCTAGTTTTAAACCTTCTTGTAATTTTGCAAGACGAAAGAGGTTAAAAACATGTAAAATGCAATTAATTGTGCTATTTTACTTGTCTACAATGGCATAAGTTATTGCCTTTTTAAATTTTTTTAGCAGCTTGGAAAACAGCAGGAATTAGCAGAGGGGTTTTTAAGTGAACCGGTCCGTTTAAATCGACTCCAGCTTTCTTCTGGCTTCGTGCTTGAAAATGCAGGCAAAAAAGAACAGCGTTACTGCTGTGCTGGAGGTGAGAACAGTCTGGTGGTAGAGACATCAGCACAGCACTTTGAAGAAGCGCGCCCGGTTGCAGCTCGCACGGCAGACGTACCACGTGAGCTCGGGTACATCTCGTACAGCCAAACGTTTAGAAGCAGTCACGCGCCTGACGATGCCCATCAGCACCCCGTGGGACTCGTGGGCAGGAACTGGGCATTTACCTCTCAGAGGCACTGAATTGCAGGTTCCCAAGTCTCATTAATGTATTTCAAAATTTTGGCATGCACAGACCTTTAAATTAATTTGATCTTAAATTTAATTAGAAGACTACTTCAGAAATCTGGTAGAAAAAGCCCGGTGGGCCCTGGTGCACACCATGAAGCCTTAATGTCTGTGGCAAGGTCAGATCATTCCTTCAGCTGTCTGGGATTTGAAGACCCAGAAAGAAAATAAATCCCACTCTCGGCCCCTTGCAGGGAAGCACTGGAGCTGCTGTTCACTTTTCTGAATCTCACAGCCAGGATAGGGGAAATAGCTTATCTCTGCCAGGACTTCTAGGAGCTTTCCTATTCCTGGTTTTTCAAAGTGGGTGTTTCAGCGGTGTCTATTGGCACCCAAAATTTACACCTAATTCTCTCTCCTGATGCAGCTGAGGGTCTTTGTATGAGATAAAGCAAAGATTACTTTGCTCTTGAGTCCAAGATGCTTCCTCAAACTAGCAGCTAGGCTGGCTTTGCACGAATTACTACGGCTGATGAGATCATCTTGGTGCTACCTTCAGTTCTCCCTTCCCTTCGCACCCTGTCCAGTCAATCCACACCAGGATCGTGTACATCCAGACAGAGAAAGGCTGAGCATCTCCCGTTGCCATCTCAGGAATAACTTCAGGAAGAGCCCGTATCATTCATTAGCACGCAGATGGCCAACCATCCATCGCTGACTACCATATGGCCATCTTCACAGACATCCATCACTTTTGGCCAACCGCAATGTTGCCTCGTTGAAGCCGCGTGGTATTTCTGCAGGACGAAGAGGACACCAGGCGCTGCAAGGATGTGATCATACTGTAAATTCCACCCTTTCTGCCTTTTCAGCTGTATTTTCATGACAGATGGCAGATTGCGACACAACAATAGCATCTCCTGCTTAACTGCCGAACAACTTGCCCTTCTGGCTGCATAAACTCCATCATCGTACAAGCCCTCAGTGGCAGCTGCTGCGAAATCATGGAATATTAAGGTTATTTCTCTGAATCTCTGCAGAATTGATAAAAAATGTATTTCTGAGTAAGATTTAAAAGAATAAAAGTCAGTCATCTAATTAAGAAGCACGGCCAGACAGTCACCTAGATAAAGAAGCAGCAAAAGAAGTTTCATGGTGAAAAATTGAATCTGCCTAGATGGACTTAAAAGAGGGGTGTAAGGGGTCCAAAGAGAGAGATGCACTTTAATTAACGTTCTCTGATGGGGGTCTCTATACCAGATACAGCCTGAGGGGTGTTATGGGCACAAAGAAAGAAACCGAGAGCCCACTGTCAGGGAAGGATTATGTGAGAAGGTCTCCAGTTTAACCTTAGTGTCAATAAGCCGAGGCAGTTTTTGTCATTTCTTCATGTTTGCTTTGGTTTTGTTTAATTCATACCTATGTTATCTATTCAGACATTTGAACAAAGAATTAAGTCCCGCCAAGGGGTTGATGGGCTTCAGACCTTTGTGCTTCTCAGGTGACCATTAGACGACCAGAAGATAAGAGGCTGCTGGTGTTGGGACTTGGCTTCTTCCCCTTAAAACGCGTTCTTTGATTAGAATAAACAAACGAGGAGCCCTGGCAAGACTCTGGACAGCCAGCTGCATGCACATGAAACTGCAGCGGTTCTCATGCCTGGGAAGATTTCACAATTTCTTCTGAATTGTGCATGAAATATGATTTCATTTGCAAATTCAAGCCCTGTGTTTTGTACTTTTTTTTTTCCCCCTTGGCCTTTGTTGTTTGCAAGGATCCAGATTTTTATCAGAACATCCTGTGAATCCCATTCTAAGTATTTCTGGCAGTAAACGTTTACTCAGGATGAGAATATCGGTTGCCTCAGCTCAGTGAGCTTAGCTAAAGGAGGGGAGGCTGTGTGACTGCAAGGAGGTTGAATGCTTGGCACTTCTCACTTTCCTCAGCCCAGAAACAAAAGTTGCGGGGTTAATTTCTGTTCTAAACTAATTAAGGCTTTAAGTTGGGACAGTGTGTTCTGCACTCCTGATTGCAAACCACCTCCATGGTTCATCTAGATTGGCTCTTGCCGGTTTTATCACTAGGTTTATGTTCATGGAGTGCACAAACATACATTTTTTTGAAAACAAAAAGAAGCCCAGACTTGCTCATCGCAAACAACTACCTATAGTCCCATGCAGACAGTGAGAATTACCTAACAGCGGCAGCTGGACACATGTCCAGTCCCAAAAATGCACGAGGGCAACAATGTTTTTACAAAAACATGCTGTTTTTATAAAAACAACCCAGTCTTTCTACAAAACGCATGACCTCGAAGCTTCCAAATCAAAGACCTTCCTCTGCTTTCTAGAGCTGTAAGATTATTGTACCAGTAAGAACCAGTGTGGCCTGGGGCTGGGTACAGTTCAGGATTACCAAGTTAAGCCTTTGGTACCCCCCTGCCCATGCGGGTCGTGCTCACCAGGCCAAGGCCATCTCCTGGCACCTTGGGAAGGCAGCGTTAGGTTTGATGGGAGATGTCCTGCAGCTAAGTGAATTTACTGCGCCGGGTGTTCGAGGATGCCTCATTAGCTCCCGCCTGTCGGCTCCTCGCAACACGCCAGGACGCGTTCCTTCGCTTCTCATCATTTTTCACCTCTATAATTCGGAGACAAGATCCGTTTCGCCTCTCCCTCTTGGCAGTGCACGTCGGGGTGACGTGTCCCCAAAACACCGGTCTGCCCACATGCAGCTCAGCCATGGAAATCCCTGCTTTTCTTCTTATTCTCCAGGTAGTTACCTCCACTCCACTCCAGCCTGATTTGCCTCTTCATCTACCACTACAACAGAAAAACAGCTAAATCATCTGCTTTTCTCCCCGTTAAATCCCACAACAATTAGATTATCAGAGTTAAAGAGACCATAGCTCCACCGCAGAGGAGGTGTTTATGTTGGGGAAAACTAGCGTGACTTTTAGGGATCCTTGGGATTATTTTTTTTTTTCAGTGTGGTGCATCTTCCCTCACAGCCCGAAGCATCTCTGTACACCAGAGGATTTGTTGCTAAAATTCAGGTGTAAATATTTAGCAAAGTGTAGTAAATTGCCTAGTTAATATGCCGGCAAAGAGCTGCTGGCTCTGATTGCTGTCTAAACAGAGTTATCTAAGCGGTTGCAGCCGAGCAGGGAGCAGCAGCATGTTTTGCTCTCCGAAAGGGGATTTTTACTGATGAGTATTGGCCAGAAAGGTCCTACGCCCAGGTCCCCATGAGCACCAGCACCAAGATACCAGCAACGTCTTGTTGTGTCCCAGCAACACCTACTTTTCACTTTTTACTGCTGGTCCCAAGCCATACTGCAGTCTCTGAATAAATCAGATCAGGGAGCGAGAAGAGCTTCGGCTGATTTAGGTTGGAAGTGGGTAGAAAGCTGCTCATGGGAAAAATTAGCAGCCAGGTCCACCGCCTAAAGGGCATTGGGTTGTCCAGGTCAACCTTGACACAAGCGGAGAGCAAAGAGCTCAATGGCATGGAGGGGTCACAGGAGAAACAAACTGCTGTCACTACTGCTTCCCACTAGATACCAGCGATATTTGGCGCAGAGAGATTTCCGTGATGCTGAAACAGCTTGCGTGACAACCCACGGGGAATCCCCGTTCATTAGTGTAAAAATTAAGACGCTTAACTTAAATGCTTCAGTATTGAAAACTTAATTACTGCACCAGGAATTTGTTACATGTAGAAACATCCACTAAGAACCAGGAACAACCCAGGTTAGGACAGGACTTCAAAATGTTAAAGAAAACAAGCCCGAAAGGCTTTCGTTTCTCTGTGGAGATATTTGCTTTACCTCCAGGGGCTGCTGCGACAGCGGCATGCGTTGGACACTGCCCCCAGCCCTCCTGGGGCAGATGCCCGGGGACCCCACAGGCGTCGCTGGTGCTCTGGCAGCGTTCCTGCCGAGCTGCACGTGTGCCAGTGGCGTACTGACAGACGGAATCGAACTGCCCATTCCCCGCAGCAGAGCCAACGTTTACCCTCAGTCCCAGTGACCCCACTCCCAGAGAGAAATACACTCAGGAGCTGCGATGCAGTTGTGATGCACAAGTGGTGTCCCGCTTGAGCAAACAGTAGTGATGTCCCTCTGGAAAGAAAAAGGCCTGTGTAGGTACGTCACACAGTCAGGGAGGACCTTTCAAGGTACCTCACAGCTGCCACAAACCACAGCAGAGCCAGGATCAGGCTTACAGTGGTTGTCCCCCCACGACAGCCATAGCAATACTACTTCCACTAGAGGAATTGCTGCACACCAAATAGCAAAGGAGGAGGACCTTTCAAGACCAGCTCAGATCAAGACCAAGCAGAGGCTCTGGGGAAGCAGATTCCGCGGTGGCATGTATGACCCCAGGAATATGAGACCATCAAACCTCAACAGAGGGGCAACCAGAGGCTATTTCATCAGCCCCATTTCCCTCCTTACCCGGATACACACGCTGCCAGAACAGAGCGTCCTCTTGAGCTAATCAAGGACTATGGAGTAAGAGGAAAAAACCAAAAGCAGTGCCTACTTTCAGTAGATACCAGGAGGTCGTGCAAAAGTTTACATGGAAGACGAACTCTTCCAGAGGCATCTGGCACTTCCAAGCCATTTCTCTCAAAATGGTTGGAATCGATATTTTCTGCAGGCACTGGGTATTTTTTATTGCAGTAAGATACACAGAAGGTCACAAAAGCTGCCCCTCAGCTCACACAGTCCGGAAACATCCCTATAATCCTTTCCTCATAGACAGAAAAAATCACCTCGAGTCATTAATCCCCTAAAAGACAGACAGCGGGGTGCAGACACTGCATATTGCAACTAAAGGTCTCAGATAACGTTAGGGTGAAAGTCCACATTTCCTCCCTGCCTCACAGAGGAAATGTCTGATGCTTATCAATGCTTTCGAGAGACTTCAAAACAATCCAACCAACCCACCCCACCCCAAAAATCCACTTCAGGCAGCCCCCTGCCCCTCAACACAGCACTCCCCACTGCTGCACCCCAGCAGTGGTGAGGACACAACCTCTCCCCAGCCAGCAGCTCCCTTTACCTCCATTTCACAAAGCCAGTTTGCTAGATTTTAGCTTTAAGCTCTACCTGGTACACAGCCCATCCATCACTTTGCCCTCCTTCACTCTTAGGTCCCCTTTGCTACCCGATGCTCAGATCCAGCTGACACCACTGGAGGTGGGCTGCCGTACTGCTACCCCACGGACACAGCCATCCATTAGGGTACACGTGGGTCTGTCACCACGTCCCTCTTGCTTCTCCGCACCATGTGTTAAACCAGTAGGCTGAGCAGAATCATGTATTATCCTGTTTTTAACTTCTATCTTTTTTAAATTATTACTATTAGACTTTTCCTATCCTTGGGAAGACTTGAAAAATGTGAAGGGAGCAATGGCATGGCCCAAAGTCATGGTTTTGGGTCACTGCTGGTGAGTGGGTGCCTTTTGGGGGATATTTTTGTTTTGTTTATTCTTTTAAGAACGGTGCTTCCCACTCTAACATCTAAGGCAACGCATTTGCAATCATAGTGGCAACATTTAGGGCGAAGGGATATAAATAACACTATATTATTGCATGAACATGTAATTCAAATGAGACTACGAAACAGCCAACTCCCAACATGAACTTTTAACACAATTCTTCATGATAAAACATTTTCAAAAATGCTAAGTTTTTAAGCCTCTTATTCCCCCTATTCATCTATGCCAAGCATGCAACATGATTACATTGCTGTACATGTATTAAAACACAATAGTTGTATCGTGTTTGCTCTGTCTTCCCCCATTCATCTTTTTAATTAAATTAGACCTTTAGGATTTTGTCCTTCAGGCAGCAAATTGAGTTTGTTTGAGAAATAAAAGGCATTAAGATGCTTTCCGAGATATGCAGAAGCCATAACAGTGATTTCTAACCCTTTTTCTGAAAAGGTAGGATTCGCCTACACAGCAGGGGAATAAATCACCCTCGGGCCGCTCTCAGATGCACATCTTCTTCTTGTTTGCTTTGTTGAGGGTGTCATACACGCATCAGAGATTTCCACATACGCCGGTGGATTGGTGTCAGCGCTTGTTGCTGACAGTGCATGCCCACAGGAAACCCGGGACAGACACAATGCCTACTTTCACAGATTGCTGCTGTGGAAATTACTATGGCTGAAGGCTAATATTTTTTATTTTTTTCCATTATGAAACAAAGTGCGGTGTGATATTCTTTCCCCCAAAGAAAGAGAGCAAAGAAGTAAGCACTGCCAGGCTTGTGCATTGATGTGCGTTGTCCCACCGCCAACATCTCCTCCTCACTCCCAGGGACGCAAAAATAAAAGACCAGGTTCTCCCACTACCACACAAAGCCACTGAGCGCAGGTCAGGCTTGGAGCATCCACCCTGTTCTTGCTGCAACCCCTCATGCAGGAGCAGGTCACCCCCATCCCAGGGTTTTGTGGGATGGGATGCTAGAAAACCAAGTAAGGCTTCAAAGTAATTAACTTTAACACAATTCACAGTCTTTTAAACAGCACTTTTTAAAGTCAGGTGTCAAAGGGGGTAGTGGAAGAGGTGTGGAAGACAAGGGATAGGTTAACATGACACAAGCGTGACATGCCGATGGAGCTGAACTTGTGCAAACCCTTTTCCTGAGCATCATCATGCTTCCTTCCTTCCTTCCTTCCTCTGCCACCTTCGCTGTCTGCCAATTATACCAGCTGCTGCCATTTTGCTTTCTTTAGTTCTTTCATTCTCACACCCTTCTGATGATCTTTGCTTCATTTTTCAGCTCTTATCGTGAAGTTTGAAACATGTCCTTTTATACCACAAGGGGAAAGTCCCAAATCCAGATGAGTTGGGTGGGAACATGGCCGGAATGTGAAACTCTCAGAAGACAAATAGTCTAATTAAAGAGGTCACTTTTGAAAGGCTCTGTAGAAAGAGCTACGCACTCTGCACCTCCCAGAGCTCTCCTGAATTACCAGACTAGTAGCAAAGGCTGAGCTGGCTCCACTAGGATTTGAGAGCCATCCTTTGACCACCGAGCCATCCTTACTTTTCTCACTCATGGCAGTTGGCAAGATCAAAATTCTTAGCTCACAGGATTAGTTTCCAGCTTGTTCACTGCTCTTTCCAAAGCTAAAGGCAACAAGATGAACAGGGACATAAAACTTGGATGGTTTAACCCACATATTCCAGGAGTTAAACCTGTGGAGACTGTTTCTATCACCATAATTACTTTCATAGAAGTTGTTAAAGCCAGATTCATTAGCTTAGGTTACAATGACCTATACAACATGCTTAAAACCCATTTATCCTATTAAAGAGATTTAAAACTCGCCTCCTTTCATGAGATGTCAGTGATTCTTGATTTATGATTTGGTCATGCTTTAAAAATAAAAGCAATTACCTCTCTTACTATCGTAAAAGCCCACTGCCTCAAGGTTGCCACAATGCATTTATAATTGAACAGCAACAGCTCTAATCTCCAGCTTGGATGACAAAAGCATCGGCTATTGAAATACTGCCTACGACGGTGTCTGCATTCCAGGGAGCACTACAGCAGCTGACAAGTTTCAGCAGGAACGACTGCACCTCAGGATCCAATGTGCTGGGTGTTTCCTGGCAGTGGCAATACTTTCCATTTATGTATCCTAACACTTTTAAGAAAAGGAAAAAAAAAAAAAAAAAAAAAAGAACCACCACCCTCCTGTTAATTTCCTTGCAAGAGCCAAGATCTTTTGTATGAACGCTTTTCCTTTGAAGCCTGCAAGAATTTTATTTCAAAGGAATTTTCTTTGAGCGTTCCTAGAAATATGATGACTCCACAATGCACAATACGTTTGGGCGTTGCATCACTTGGGGAATCCAGCTGGCTTCCAAAACATAGCCATAAAAAGGCTAAACCAGGCAATGTTTTGTCCCAGAAAGGATCCCAGAACCAGTCTCTTTAGGAAAAATCACCAAACTCATGTATTTGTCCCACACTTGCTGTAAATATTATTGGTGCACAGATGGGTGCTGATGGCCAGATGTGAACTCTGATTTAAGCAAGTGAAATGTGACCCATTTTAGCTGTATCTGTGCAATGCTGTGCCCAGACAGTTAATTTACAGCAAAACCGGAGTGTTTTGACATCACCAAGATCTGAAAGTTCCCTGGAAGCATCCTCTTGATACAAAGAATACATACAAAAATCATAACAACTTTTCTTACGCAGCTATAAACAAGAAAACCCCTCATACACACTGGGGCACGCACTCATAGGAACACGTAAGTTATTCCCTCTCTTCTCAGCATAGCACAGACTCAAACTGGTAAAATCTGGAGATTCTCTAACATTCATATATATCTTAACAGTCATTTTAACAGTCACATAGTCAAATTTTAAATACTTTAGTTTAGAAATAAGCTTCTGTTCATGGTTATTAAATTTGATAAAGCGACTATTGCCTTTCTCCCCATCTCTGTTTTTGGCCTCTACTAGTGAAAAATGGGCTTTAAGATCACTGTATGTATTTGATGCTATATAGATGGCTTTAGCTTGAACAACAAAGCTGTTTATAAACATTACCAAGGCAGCCAGCATAAGACAGCCTGATGCAGGAGAAGCTGCCGAACCTCCTACGGAGCATGAAAGCCATTTTAGGATTAATCCCTGTCCCCACGTGAGTCCATAACCCTCAGTGACCCGGGGTCCCTACTCTCCTACGCCTTCAGGTTTATCCAACCCAAAACTCACTGTCAGAGCTCTCATTTGAACACAATTTAAACTTGCACAGCCCTTTTCCTTACCTCCAGCCACATGGACAGTCCCACAAACAGACACTTCTTGAAACGCAGAGATGGTCCTTCGGCAGGTGGTCACCAAAACTCACCCACTTTCTGCCACAGCCAGCCAGTGACATAGCCACAAAAACATCTGATCTTTTTACCTCTTCCCCAGCTCACAGTGCTAGAAGCATGCCTTAGATGTGGTTGCCATCAGGAGCCCCATAGAGAGGGCAAATGGATCCAGAATAAAAAAAGTTATAAGAACAAATGACTTTATAACTCACCTTTTGTCTCCCCAAAGCTAAATATCTTAAAATCAATTGTTCACATGAAGTAAGAACAGATGTCAGCCAGAATAATAAATGCAGAGTAGGAGAGTGGGAGCCGCAGGACGCCAGCCAGGGATTTGCTTGGTAAAAAAGCATCCGACAGCATTTACTTCTTGATCACAACCTGCATTCCAGAGGCTGGATCAGAGGGATGTGTATAAAACCTACTCTTTAATCATGATTTCTGCAGCATATAACCCCTTTTAAACTATACACGTGTGTTTTTAATGTATACACACTTGATTAGTGTGGGGCATTAAGTGACATTTTAGAGCATATTTATTAGCCCTTTTCTAGGGCTACAGCCAATTTCTTCAATTCCTCAGATGCTCTTCTTCGTGCCATATGCTTTTTGTTAGAAATGTTGTCTTTGAAAATAGACCCAAATAATGGTGTGGGTTTTGTTTTGTTTTTTTCCTTTTTTAATACATCAGTTTCCACTGCTAGAACTAAACATCCTCTCTTCCCACCCCTAAAATAGCTTTGTATTAGATCAGCCTTTTTAGTAACCAAAGGAGCATAAACACCTTGACATTGGTCCTTGAGAGCATGAGCTAGCATCAGCAGTAACGTCCACATGGGCATGGTTGCCAAAAACACCCACAATTTATTCTGCAGGTCTCCCAGCCTCACCGTTTGGATTATTTGCAATGCAAGCCATTAAGAAAAGAAATTTACCTCTACTACTATAGTCCATTAAATGACACATAATTCAATAATGCGTTACAACAGAATTATCTTTAAAACACAAAGTAAGATCCCTATAGGAACAAAACAATAACAATCTTTGATACTGCAATTAATTGAGACTTGCTAAAGTATCTCTGTAGTTAGGTAAAGAGATGTAAAATGACTATTTAGAACACAAATTTCCTGGGAAATGAAAGTAAAAAAATTAAAATTAAATCAAGTCTTCTGTGCAAACCCCTAGTTTAATATGTCAGTTTAATATGTTTGCAATGTGCAAGACGATATTCCTATTAAGAAAGTGAAGGAGAGAAAAAAAATTTACATTTCATAGCCACAGCCAAATAACAAAGCAACAATTAAAGATTGTTATGAACATTGCTACACAAAACAGCTAACTGGCTGCTAAGAAGAATTTTGGTTGTATAATGTATAATGCGCCTAAGGGCAAAATTCCAGCCCACCTAAGTTACACCTAAATTGGGTGTTAAGTGAAAAACAACCACCTCCGTCCAAGATGGAGACAGAGATAGGCTGACTGGCAGCAAGTTCCCTCACCCTGAAGGTAGCCAAAATTCAGAGGTTGCCTCCCATCACACCCCTGGCTCTGCACCCCGTTGCACCCGCCTTTCCTTTCAGCTCACAAGCTGCATTTGGGTTCACGTCCTGCCTGAAACAAGGCACTAGCTGCCATCTTGTCCCCTTTCCCTGTAGAAGGTCCCCCACCACCACCTTCCTCCTCGGTGCTCTCCCACTGTGGGAACAAGGGCAGCCTGGGAAGGGAGGGACTGTAGCTCCAGTCCCCAAAAGCATGAAGGGTCAGATGAAACAGAAGAAGTGTCACAACAATCCAATTACTAAATATTATTTCTTTTTATTATGCACTTTGGCTGACAAATAAAATATTGGGAAGTAGATAAAGGAAGAAATGGGCAGAGACATAGAAATAGTCCCAGATTTTCTGAGTAAAAAACATTTTTGGTCACACTTTCTGGAAGGAAAGCAAAAGTCTGTAATCAGGGAACTGATGTAAACTCACAGGGAAATATGCCTCAGTAGCAAATTAAATTGTGATCTCGTTCAGTTGACTGCAAGAGTACATCACATGAATATGATTATGACAGAAGACAAGAAGTTGCTCAGAAAGGAAAGGAAAAAAAAAATGCATCTACATTTAAAGCCCAGAATGTAATGACTTTTATTTTCTCATCATCGGAAAAGAAATGCATCTTGTCAAAGAAAGGCACAGAACAGACGGACAAACCAGGGAACTTGGGGGGATGAGGCTCCCTCTCAAAATATCACAGCCTTTCCAAGCCTGAAGATGTAATGGGCAATGCAAAAAGGGAGTGGGGCAGGAAAAATATAGGCGAGCTGCCCAACTTCTTGGCATTGGTGAAGGTATTATGGTATAGGGCACAGGGACAACCAGCAGCAGGGAGGGCACCTGATGTTCCTAGAATGAATTTAGGGAAAGAGAGTGACCAAAATCTATCAGGAGATGGACACTGGACTCCAGTAAAGCCAACCTGAAGACTGACTGATCTTAGAGTGAGCACAAACTCTCCCCACAGCAGCAGGAGACATAGGAAGGTATCAGGAGAAATGGGCAAAAATGTGAGTTCTTCATAAGCCCAGAACCGAATAAGGAATTGTACAAAAAGCAGAACTGAGATCAGAGTTTACTAATAATTAAAGCAGCACAGGCATATACAGGCAATGCATAGAATGACCAAGACAGTCATATCAAATTAGCAGCTGATATACTTACTATTACTTTTTCTAATACTGTAGGGAAGGAGATTGTTTGCTTCTTCATCAAGGTCTTGATCTGTCTTTGTTCATTTTTTCCACCCCAACTAATTTATGTTGCTTAGTCTAGCAAAGAGGACACATGATAAACATCACAACTACACAAAATTCGGGGGGGAAAAGGTCCATCATTTCTCAGGTCCAACAGTAACAGAACAAAAAAAAAAACCAAAACCCAAACATATTGGGCTGAAGCTGCAGTGAGAAAGATTTGCATTAGACATTTCTAACTCTCTCCAACAATAGCAATATATGCAATTCCTTATAATGTTTAAGAAGGCTATTGACTCTCAAGGATTTTTGTGTTTTAAAAAACAGGTTTACATCTGTCTGTGTGTTGATGGTGCCTTTTGAAGCAGACAGGAACTATATAACCTCATGAGATACCTTACACAGAAGGCAGAATACAAAGACATCAGGAAATCACTGAAATTCCTCCAAAACAACCCCATCTGGGGATAGCTTTCTATTCCTGTTCATCCACTGTTCTTCCTGAACATTACTCTTAACACAAAGATTTACCTCTGTTTGCAAGGCAGTGTAAAGGCAATTTAACAAAGACAGTACAATAGATAGCAGTGTCTTTAAAAGAGAGTTTTGCCCCAGTTATCTCATCGAGTATGACAAACACTGATACCTTAGAGATTCTTGCTTTCAGGTTCTGACGTTCTCAGTGCCTTTGGGACAGGCTCAGTACTCAGCATCTTACTAATGAAAAAGTCATAGAACCAGAGAGGAAAGTAGCAGAAGATGCAGAGGGGCACATAAGCCCCTTTACCAGGGGTGTACAACCCGTGTGGTCTCTTGGCCAGCAAAGCGTGCAAGATAGCGCTCAGCACGGGGGAGAGGTCGGCATCGCAGTATGCGGGCATTTGTAGGAGGTAGCTCTTCAGCCCCAGGAGGTAGTCATCACCATAGTCTTGCCTTGTGTCTGCTGGAAGGTTCTCCATCAGCTCCTTTTCTTGCTTATCCCACAGGTCAGATGTGCCTTGTATACCTGCAGTAGCGACATCACAGGATAGCAGGTGGGTTTGGGGCTGAATTAAAAAAATTAATCTATAAGTGGTAGTCAGTAAGTTGTTCTCCACCACCACCCAGATTCGCAGTTGTTCTAAACTGGGTCAGTGAAGAACAGATAAAACAGCTGGCTTGGTGCGAGTGCTTCTACCTGACAGAGAAGGGAAAGGATGAAGCACAGATTACATGAAAAGCATGGGGTGTACACACCACATGGTTACCAGCTCTACCTAAAAAGGTGCTCTCACAGCCAAGTCAGCATTTTTCTTTTTATCTCCCTCTCCTACTCCCCCCCCCCGACCCCTTGCCATTCTGTCCTTATTCCTTTTGTGGGTGTTTCTAATCAGTATTTATTAATGATTTATTATGTGAGTGACTGAGGAAAGAAAGGCAAACTAAGATGAACAGGATTCACTTCGGTTGGCCAAGTACTAAGCTCCTCTTTCACAAGTGACATTGGTATTCCAGTAACTAATTTCATGAAGGATGAGGCTTGTATTAGGCCAGGTTTCGGGTTTTTTTAAAAAAAAAAAAAAAAAACAAACAAACACCAATAGCTATTTTTCCTCCCCATCTGCATCATGTAAGAACAAAAGCAGTGGCTTTTCCAGTGCCTTTATTGCCTAACTATCTGGAATTAAGCATTTCAAATAAAGAAAAAATCTTTAAGTAAATATTAAGTCTAAAAATACCAGGACTTGTTTTGATGCATGAAGTTTTCACCCAGAAGTCTGACAAGAGCCAAGGAGGGCCCTGAAGGTAAAACCTCGGGCAGGTACCACTGACCACGCAGGCGCTGTCAGAGCCCACCGCCCTGCAGAGCCCCTCCCGTGGAGGGGAGGCATTCAAGGGAGCCGGGTTTGATGAAAAAGACCATTTTGCTTTTCATCAACACAAAAATTGTCTCCATGAAGTCACCAGGACTTGCTGATGTTGTCCCCAGGTAGCTGCCAGGCATGTCCGCAGAGCGAGGACCTGTGTGACACCCACTGTGCTCCTGGGTGGAGACGGGGTGCAGCCACAGTGCCCGCAGCTGGAGATGAGTCTGCAACCTGGACAGGCTCTGCAGAAAGCGCTCAGAGCAGTGGGAAAAAGAGGATTTGGAACAGAAAGCAGCAGGAGTGCAGCAGAGGAAAGATCAGAGATGATACAGAGTAATATTGGCAGCAAGTAAGCAGGATGACAGGTATTGCTGCAGATACTTCGATGCAAGACTGAGCAGCTCAATAAAGAGAGGTCTGATATTGAAGAAGGTAGCACTGACAGTGACTCCTGAAGCTCTCATGCAGGACAAGCAAGCCATAACACTCAAATCAACACACCGCGATGCTCAGTTTGTTAACTTCAAAGCTAGAGCAAAGGGAAAGCACCAATTGCCTGAGTCCTGTCCTGTCTCAAAGCAAAGAGAGCTCTGCCCAGGAGAAAGGCTACACTCGCGAGGCACCGGCAGGCATCACGCAAAAGTGGAGGGAACATCTCTTACAAAAAATGCAGATCTTAATTTCCATAACCAACGTGAAGAATGGGGAAAAAAAAGTCCAACTACAGAGAATCACTCAGGGCTCTGTTTGAGGATGCCGGACTACAGGGAGAGAGGCGAGGCAGAAAACTACCCAAAATGTCAAATACCAACCTGTTCGGAAGCCTGACGGATGAATTGCAGCCACTTTAATTCCCCATTTGGAAAGCTCTTGCCTCATTACTCCAGAAAACATGGACAGAGCTGCTTTTGATGCACCGTATGCAGCATACCTCGGCAGTGGAATGCCTCCTGCAGGAGCAATATAAACATGATAAAGCTCGACGGCGGCTCTTTCCAGCCTTTATTTTCGTGATTTAGAAGGAAGATTATAGCGCAACCAAAATTATGCAGCTCTCACTGAGGTTAAAGACAAGTCAGTGAGGGAATCATTTCTTTCTGGAGGTTAAAAAAAAGTGAAAGCTGTAAATTAGCAGTTGCTTATAGCAGTTATAGTCAGTAACACCTGATAAGACACCTTGTATGGCAGAAAAAATAAACTGTATTGCATTTAAAGGTAAAAACTGCTGAAAATTACGACTGTTGGTTTCAGAAACACAGATAATGTTTTAGTTCATATAAATAGTGAAGCAACAGTTTAATGCTGCTGTTCTTGTCACTGTAACACGAATTTCAAGCTCCTACTATAAACCACAGTTACAATAGGGTAAGTAATCTCAATTTTAGCATTATAAAGCCAACTTATCTTCCAGTTCTTTCCAGATAGTTTCAGAAAGACAAAAGACAACAGTGCTAAAGTGGGGAAAACCTCTGTGGACAAACCAAAGCTGGAATCATGCCCTTCCAGTGACAGGACGCTCCGAGATCCATCATGGAAGTAGATCCCCTGCCTATAGTTATATTCCCTCTTCTCCAATCCCAGCAGCATTTGTTCAGATGCAAAAGATAGAAAACAGCCAGCATTTTAGGCAAATTTAAAATAAATCCATATGTTTACAAAACAAAAGCTTCCAGAAAATAATATCTTCCAAATACAGAGTTTCCTCTGTTCCCCAAACCAGCAGACTGTCACTTCTGTAGAAAAATCCAAAGACACTTCGATTTGAGCATCTTCCCTTTCTCCCCAAGGTTGGTGTTGTCACTGCACAGAGTATCACTGACAGATTTAGGGGTCATCACAGCCACCACAGGCTGTGTTGGCACAGCAGGGAGGAGGGAACAGAATGGGCAACCCTTCCCCTTGAGGCACATCACTCCTCCTGCCTGCACAGGCAGTTGGGCACATCCTCTGGTACGACCTCCCTTCCAAACATTACCCGTTCATCTCCACGTATTTGAACCTTTTAAAAGAAAGTACTTCGATACAGGGGAATTTTCAGGTAAGCCACTGCTGCCATTTATTGGGTTTTGTACCCCAATGACAAGGTATCACAGGAGCTTCTTACACAGAGTCATCCCTTTGAAGAACTCAGGCCAATTATATGTTAATTATTCTTCTGTATGCATCTGAATAAGTTTGAGTTTCAATTGGTTTAAGCCAATTGAATCGCATACTCTTTCTCTGTGAGGTCAGGCTAACCTCAAGACCAGTTAAATTAGCTCTACGCAGACAGGAATAGATTCGGCACAAGGAGACCTCGCTAACCTTTCTGCTAATGTTTTACCAGAGGACCCTCAGACCCTGCGTTAGAGGAGGCTATTTACCCAACCCAGCTCATGTGCGAGAACATCTGTGCGAACAGCTACAGTTTAAGCAGGCTCGTTATCAGCTGCTGTAAGAGCAAATTATTCAGCACGGGGAAGCTGCAAGGCAGCTCGGGATTCATGCCAAAAATTAAGACATCTGCCCCAAGACACCAAAAGCGTAAGCTTCACTTGGTCTGTCCTCTGTCTCTGTGCTTGCAAGGGCTGGTGAGCAGAGAAGCACCAGAAAGGTCCTGATAATTCAGCCCTGACTTCTTTGTCAGCAACGAACCATAAACACAGGCATGCAGACCCAAAACATACTCGGGATTATAAAAAGAAAACAGAAGGCAGCAGTGTCAAAGCTAGGCTGAGGCCACATCCTCATCGCAAGCCATGAACACGAGCTATTGCTTGCACAAGCCACCTCGGCAATACACCAGGATTCGAGTGAACACAAACCGTGCAGAAATAAGGGTCCGAGAAGACAAAACAAAGGAAAATTTGGGAAGCAGAGGATATAGTAAATCCTTAAGAGGGCTTAAAACAAAATACTTTCCAGCATAATGACATCCTGCTTCTAGCAGGTCTCATTTTCAAAGGAGCGTTCTTGCTCCTCAGCTGTTGGCTACCAGATACTGTATTACTTCAGTTCCTACATCTTAGCATCTCAGCTGTCCTCCTAGAATAGAAGGTCATATTATAAAGGCATATATATATAGTAAGCACAGGATCCAATTTATGGGACAAAACTGGAAAGCATATTATATGCTGTTAATAATTTTTTTAAAGTTTTTATTCATGAAAAAAATACCACTTTGCTAATTAGTTTGGCTAAAGTATTTTTAAGAAGATATCTAAAAGATTTTTAGAGAAATATAAACACACAGTCTCTTCAGGTCCCAGACCGTGTTCTATGACTGCACACTCTGGAAAGAGCCATAGGATGCAGCAAAAAATAAAACTGCCTTCTCCTTTTGAAAACTAAATGTTTCTCTTCAGCGGGTATTTTATCATCGTGCTTTCTCACTTTAACTATAGTACTTGAGCCCTACAAGGGTTCAGAGGTGAAGCTGCCCAACTGAAATATCTAACATTTATCATAGACTGTTACAGATGGCAAATGTCACAAACATACCCAAAATATATTTATGCTTCAATTTTAACCCAAGGTATTTAAAAAAGGCCAAAACTTTAGCTGTAACCAGCCCAAATGGAAAAGAGCCTCTCTCTGAAAAGGCAGACAGCTTTTGGGCATCTCCACAATGTGGTTCAATGACACACAAACAGAGATGGTCACAGACTTCTGCTGGAACATGTTATAGAAACGTCTGTGATTTACCATCCGTCTTTCTGGTAGTGCACAAAGCTCGTAGCATCTATAACACAAGATCTGAATTTTACTATCTTTTATATAATAGCATATTTTTAGCATTATTAAACTCTTCCGTTTTAAGGGCTGGTTTCTGGGAATAGTCTCCCAAACAAAAGAAAAACCTGCACTTATTACCTAGATACCAATTCCCTGGGTGTATTGACACCTTCCTCAACGTTTTTGGCAAGGAAGTTAATTGTTTTTTTTCTGCTGCACCAGAAATTTATTTGATGCATAGTTCAGCTCACCTGCCATGCTGGACATGTTAACCAGCCTCCCCTGGGATTTCCGAAGTAACGGTAAGAAGGTCTTGGACACCTCTACAGCCCCGAAGAAATTCACCTCCATGCATTGCCTGTACGTGCTCATGGGGAGCAGCTCACCGTCAGCGGGGAAGCCCAGGATGCCCGCGTTGTTCACGACTCCCCAGAGCCCTGGGAAGAGGAGAAAGCACAGGGATGCTACACAGCAGGAAATCAACTCCATAAAGGTTAAATCGATGACCTGGATGGTGCCTCCAGATCAAAGCAGAGATTATCTGCAGCTACAGATACACAGTACACCCTCCTTGAACAGTCATTACCACTTTTAAATATGTCCCAGAAAGCAGGAATCATGAATATAAGTACCCTGACTGCCCACGGACTGCAGCATGGAAGTGACCTATGCACATGAGCCACAACACAGTCAACAGGTAAGAGATGCACCTTGTAAGCAGCTATGCTAGTACACCCATTAGAATGGCCAAAAAAAAGCCATACCTGTATTTTGCACCTTCTGTGAGACTTTTAGATAGGCTTCCTTGATTTGGGTGGCATTGGTTATATCCAGCTGCAGGAGAGAGAGTCTCTGAGAACAGGTCCGTCTCAGTTCCTCAGCTCCAGGTCCATCCTTATTCAAAACCCCAGCAAACACAACAAAACCTAAGTTATCCAGGTATTTAGCCAGTGCGTGTCCAATCCCAGTGTCGCTTCCTGAAAGCATCAAAAAGACATTTTAAGAGTAGGTCTGTCCTAAACCATCATCTAAAAAAAAAGAAAATAAAATAGGAAATACATGCAAACGTAACCAAAAAGATGATGAAACAAAGTCACTGAAATACATATGACAGTAGGAAGAAAGGCTCAGATCTGAAGGTCTGAGGAGCTAGACCTTTGTATGTTCCACAGAGACCAACAGACCATGGCCTCTGCTCAGAGCTAGTGGTAGAGCATGAGCTGATGCCATTAACAGATTCTAAGACTTACTTCATACATGCAGGGAAATTAAACACCAGATTTGGTTTATACAAATATTCAGACTGAAACCTGATAATAAAACTATCTAGGGAAAAAAAAAACCACTACCAAGAAAAAAAAAAACCAGAAATATTTTGATTTGAAATTTCAAATGGACAAAGCGATTATAGGGCATTGGAGTTCAAAGAAATTGTTGGGTTCTATTTCTTAATTCAAAGTAGCATTATTTTATTCAAATGTCTACTATCCAGATATTTCTAATAAATACTTTTTTGTCACAACTACAACCAAGCCAAAGCTAAGCAACTGTTTGATTACATGATACATGTTCAGTGCTTTCAAACCCTAAAAAAGCCTCATAATAGCATTTTTCAGCTAAGCCAAATAGCGCCAGCTGTTTAATTCACAGAAACTTGCATTAGAATTTCTGTTATCCTCTCTATCCTCTTCCAAACTTATTCCCAAACTTTGTCCGTATGAAGCAATGAACTACCAAATGCAGGAAGCACTATTAGAGCAAATCCACAACGATGATCTTTGTGATCTTGATTGTGCAATTCCTCCCACCAGGTAACAACGATGAATAGTTAACAAATAGTTTGATTGATTCACAAGTCTCTCCCTTTGACACAGTATTTTGCTGCCACTATCTTAAGATACTTTTCAGTGTTTTCTCTCCTGGTGTCTTTTTTAATTCCGGTTTCCATTTCTCCCATCTACAGAGAGACTTCTTAGCGAGGGAGGAAGCATCTCACCCACCTGCCCACCAAGACTCCCAATGAAGCGACACAGGGCTCTGCTAGGGACAGGGAAGAGTTCATAGGGATGGTGCGGCAGGAGGTTTGCAAAGGACAATATCAGGAGGAAAATGAGGAGATTAAGAAACTTTACAGTTTTTACACTGTAAAGCAGAGATACCTGAGCATGTCCCACGATACAGCAGTGCACTCTCCACTGTAACTGCGACACAGAAAGCTCCTGGATGCTGGTGTGCACCGAGATCCGTGGAGCTATCCCAGCGCTTGGCTGTCTCCTGCAGCAGCCACTAATTACAGAAATGCTCAGCTTCCAAACCCACCTGCAGGGCTGGAAACCTGAACGTGGGACAGCGGGCTGGCACTCCTGCCAGTTTTTTACTATTTCCTCATTTGTGAAAGAGCTGCGATACTCCCTACTTAACCCTATCAGAAACTTATAAAGGTTAATCTGTGATTTCGGCACACCGAGGCAGATATTAGCATAGTTATTCACAGGCCTGCTCCTGCACTCAAAATCCATAGACAATAGGATTTGAGTGCCAAAGATTCATCTTAATCATGCTAGATCTTCGTTTCTGGGTCCTGTCTTTTAACAGGGGTTTTAGTCCTGAAAGGTGAAAAAAATTAATTCCAGGTGATTAGAAAGAAACACATACTAAATGCCTGGATCAATCAGTGCAAGATGTTGAAAAGAATTACTCACACTCTACTTAATTCTTAAAAAAAAAAAATAAACACTTTGGGGCATTTTTGAAGTCTGCAGTTTGTTGAAGATGCACCAGAACACCACATATATCACACTTAGCTTCTTGTAGCCCTGACCCGAATGAGAAGAGAAGAACAAACCTGCATTCTTAGAATTCCCTAAAGAGACATGAAGAAGCCTGCAAATATGCCAAAGACAGGACAGATTTCTGGGTTTGGGGGTGGGGTGTCTTTCTTTCTTTTTCTTTTAGTGCAAAACCCTATTTCTGGATCAAATCCTTCCCCTTCCATCCTTCCCAGCAAGTACACAGCCACAGAGCTACATATTACTCAAGTTTTACAACACAGCTTTAACTTGGGAAGGCGCAGAGTGCTCAACAACTAGAGATGGGTGTAGCAACCTTGAGAAGGAAATAAAAAGCAGCATTTATCTGTGCCTGCACTGGATTTGTCCCTAGTTTTTATCAAAACAAGCCTGATTCGAGTTTCAGATCTGTTACTGAAGTCCAGAGAAACTTTACGCTTCAACTCAAAATTCAAATAGTAGTTAGGTCTCTATAGGGAATAAAAAGAGAATTGCTACCCCCACATACACACACTTTGCTTCTATGTCAAAAATAACAATTTTTGAATGATTAGAAGATTTATTATAAGAAAGGCAGTCATTAGTGACTGTAACTGAATCATTACTGAGAATTTACCATCAACTTGCACCGAGCATCAGAAACACTAAGTCACACATCAAGAATGAAAAGACCAAATTAACTGGAGAAATTCAGAATAACCAAGGCAAGAATTTTACAATTCCTGCTACTTCGTATCTTCATGGCAATTTAATTTTTAGTGAAGCTGGCTATTGGGTCTACCAAACTCCACTAAAGTGTTCACATGTCCAGGAGCTTCAGTTTAAGGACACCAAAGCACTCACTCTCAGCAAGAGGATCAATAGGAGTGTTTCACCAATGACTTTAAGTAACTGTGGGCATGTGAGCAGTCTTATGTGAAAAAGCACTTTGACAACTGGACACAGTTTTTCCCCCTTATCATGGTACTCCAGTGAACTGCCAGCTTAAATAAATAACGCACAGCAGCATCCGTACAAGGGGCATCCAAAGAGGACCAGAACAGTATTTGACAAAACCCAGGGAGAGAAGCACAGAGATGACTCCATCCCCTGGCCAAAGGCTGCCATCTCACGAGTCATATGTGGCAGCTGCCCAGAGCACAGCAGCATTCCTCAACCCTGCGGGGCTGAAAGGGAGAGAAAAGAAAAAGAAAAAAAAGTAAATCACCATTTTCCATGAAGTGACTGCCTCAGGTCTTGCCTAAATTGGAGAAAATGACACCAACATTGATTTAAAGGCACCTTGCACCTGCACATGCGTGCAGACACACATCCTACAGTTGGTATGGGGAAGAGTACTACAATCAGAGCAATCTAACCAAGAAGTGTGTCGAGTAAAACTTCGGTTTCAGTTGATGGAGGGTTTGATGGATTGCATACCAGTCTGGATTCAAATAAAGACCAAGAAGAGCCTTCTCAGACGCGTCAGCTATCAGAGGTGTCCAAACTTGCATTCTTCAGGACAGCTGCAGCACAGGTACAACGAAAGCACGTTCCCTTGCTGGAATACACTCAAGTGTTCTTCACTCCCCTATATTACTCCAATTCAAATTCTCTAGAGCAGGTAAGCTCTGAGAGAGTGCTCTTTCCTGAAAATCTGCACTCTTACAAAAAGCAACAAGATGCCCAAGTGCAAGCGCAATCCCTGCGCCTGCAGGGGTGGGAAAAGGAGTACTCCCTGTTCCCCCCTGCCTGATACCCATCTTCGGCTGATACACCTGCAGGGAGAAACCCAGCTGACAGATAAACCACCAAGGGAGAATGTGCTGCTCGTCTTGTCCTCTCAACTTTTGTATTTAATCCCTGTATTAATGCTTGCTAGGCAAATCTAAATTATTTCCAGGTGTCCCTATAAAACAAAATGAAATTCTGCAAGAAATAGCTATATAAACCAAAGCAACTTAATTCCACTTTCCAGAGGGGAAAAATAGGAAATAAAACAAAAAAGAGCAAGTTAACAGTGCAAGAAGCAGTTGGCAGGCACTCCGGTTTGAAGGTTTGATTAACACAAATAAACAACATTTAAAGTTTTAGAAGAAACAGGAGAAAAAGCCATAAAACTACAAAAATGCCATCCCTGCACTCTAGAAGTGGGGTTTGAGTAGATCAGAGTGTTAATAGAGACTGAATTCATTAGCTCTGAACTTTCACTGCTAGTGAAGGAAATTACTCCCGAATGATTTTGTACATCGTTTCAAAGAGATGGCACCAGCCAGTGTCTTGAAATATCTGCATGACATACACAATGCACACTGTGTAAATGCGCACAGCAAAAGATAACTGTACATCCGTAACCAGTGCAATGAATTCAAGTAAACACAAGTAATGTAAGAATGCAGTGTTCTGAGGGCTTCCAGAAATTAATGTCTCTCCTAAAAAATTAGACCATCGTAAGTATTCTTATGCCTTTTGCACCAGTTAATTTCACAAGTACGTCTAAAAAGCTACTTGTAAAGATTAAATGAGACACTAAAAAATAATAGCATCTATTAAGATGCTTTTCTACTTAATTTCAGAACACTTCTTTACCTGGAAAAAAACATCTCCGGCAAAGCATATAAAATGAGCAAAAAGAAAAAAAAAAGAAAAGGAAACCTTAGGAGCATGTACTTCACAGATACCTAACCCAAGGACACAAAGTTTTCCAGCCCACTTGTGAGAAAAGCCAGTTTTTTTGCCTCCCGGAGCACGTCTGCAGCACCTTACCTGTGATGAGCACGGCTTTGTCGCCCACGGGCAGCAGCGCCCTGCCGCCCAGGTACGTGGAGGAGACGAGGCTCGCGGCGCAGAACACCAGCAGCCCCCCGCCGGCGCCCAGCGCGGCCACGCACAGCAGCCCCAGCGAGGCGGGCAGGAGGCTCCAGACCAGCACCTTTGCTTTCTCCACCGGGCTCCTCTTGGCCGTGCAGAGCACAGTCACCCCAAAAAGCACGGTGACAGCCACGCCGAGCCATCCAAGGGGGCTGCCAGCAAGAGCATCCATCGGCAGTGGTGAGAGGCAGGCGCAGGCAGCCCACCGCCGGCTGGGTAAAAGCAGGTGTTGCTAAATGCAGCACGTGTTATATAGGAGCAGGGGGTGGGGCAGAGAAAGGGGACTCCGTTTAAAGGTTTGACATAATCTCACTTACCCTTGGCATCAGCAAGAAGCAGAAGCCTTCCTTTTCTTACCTTTTATTCCTTCTGCCTGACAGCTCCACCTTCTGAACAACGTGCTGGCTGGATAATGATTGACAGCACTGGGAATGGACATGATGTAGCAAGCGGTGGCTTCAGGAAAAAATTAACTGCTATATGTTTTACATGTTTAAAGTACATTTTCCTAGATAGTGAAAAGCAAACAGTTGCCTTTATGGGAAGTAGTTGGAATTTCCTGCCAAAAAACTTAGGGTGTAGTTTCAGTGAAACTGATCTGTGATAGGCAGTGGTAAAAATGAGTCAGGACAGGGTTATTTACTCTCCGTAGCGCAAACTGTGCGGTTAGCGTCGGGCTTTATCACACACGGACCACCCTCCTCTTTCAACAGAAAGCCCAAAACAACCTTCCCTGCTTTAGTGCACAGCTTTGGCTATTTACCTCCTCCAGATTTAGCAAATACCTACCATTAATTGACACGCAAGGGGGGCTGGGAGGCTGGGAGGCTGGGAAGGGGTGATTGCTGGTTTGCCGTTAAGGGCACTTCATTTAGTGAACATGTAACACACCTGAGATTGAGTCTTCAGTTGACCTCCACTGACAACATTCACCTTAGTTTTGACAGGAATCACTGGTTCAATACCCACAGCAAATTGGGGGGAAAAAATGTAATTAATTAAATACATTTGAGAGATTTAACACCTACTGTGGTATACTCTGAAAGCTATTTAAACAATAAGAAAATTTGAAAATCCATCCAGCTAGAAGGATTGAAATACAACTTAGGCATATTAAACCCCATTAAAAAAAAACCTGCTTTTGAGAGAGGAGCCTGAATTGTCACACAACCAGCTAACACGATGTTGGTGATTTTCTGAAAGAAAATGCAGAGCTGAACTATTTTATTTCAGACAGACACTGGAAGACTGAAGCGCAGGGTGCAAACCTAACGTGAGACACAAGCACGTTTCCATTCCGTTATTCCTTTGGGGTTTTATGGGATGACAAATCTGTTGAATATAAATTTTCACAGCCAGTGAAAAAGTTTACATACCTCTATATGTAGTTTACATTCGAGATGAGGTCACTTTCTTAAAGGAACATTACCCTCGAGGTCTGCTTGTCATTCATTACTGCTTGTCGTGGTTTAGGTCCTCAAACCAGGACACTGCTGCAAACATTCATTCATCCACCCTCCTNCTCGAGGTCTGCTTGTCATTCATTACTGCTGAAAACATTCATTCATCCACCCTCCACTAGTGCACAAAGTGTAAACTATTTTCACTTCTCTTTGCCATTTGCTGCTTCTGCTTTTATTAGCTTGGTGGTCTTGAGGTCAATTATAGCCTGCCCTTCGTTAAGGCATCTTCTTAAAGATTTCCTTGGAGAATTTTGCTTTCTCTCCCTGATTGGTCTTTATGGCATGATTTAGATGATCACAAATGTGGTGGCATTTAAAGCATCAGCTCTCACACTTGATGATACAGCGAGATGGAGTTTTTGCATAGTGGGAAGAGGGGCAGCAGTCACCACCTCCAGCCCAATGTCCGTCCTAGCTCCCCTCAGCCTGCGGGGAGGGGACCGAGGTAGGTGAGGGTACAAGCCGTGGTGGCCACCATGCCTGGTCCCTGCAGAACAATCTCCATTTGGGCCTTCCCCTCTGCTCCATGCACTCCTGCCAGGTCCCCCAGTGACATGCATATGTGCATGTGGACATCCTCTCCCTCACACACTGAACTGGAGGATGGGGACGCTGGGGGCACCACATGCATGTGTTATACACGTGCCTGCTGGCACAACACCCACCTGCGCTCACAACACTGCAGAACAACTGTAGGAATGGCTGGTCTGGACTGATCTCTGTCTGAACTAATGCTGAATTTATATTTTGAATACAAAATACAACCAATAAAGGCTTGGGGGCAGCTTTTAATGATAAGCTGACCATGTGTATGAATAAAGTGATATATAAGTGCATAGGTCATACATACCGTGAGATAGGTTGCTATCAGAAAGGAGGGTATGATCTAAAACTGGCTAAGAAACGTTAACTTGGAGTACCCACCTCATGAACCCTCTGCACGTTCTCTGACACCAGCAGACAGATTGCTGCTTGAGGATTTTTCAGCACAATTTTGCAATGAGATAGGTTTTATCATCTCACGCCCACTACCCATCTTAAGAAAGCATCTACTTTCCTCTCTACCACTTTGGTGTGTCTCCAGTTCTCACAGCTGTACAGTAACACAAGTTTGCAATTGAGCTTGCATTATTTCCTACTTCTCTACACTACGCCTACTCACACTGTGAATAGACACCCTTATCTCACCTCTTTCTTGATAGTTTTGCTGGCAAAGTTGTGGCTCCTTCAAATTATCAGAATGACATCTGAGTTACAAGGAGGACAGATTTGGACTAATTGATTTTGAGCTAAGCTTGACCTTCTACCTTTGCAAGGACTTGTGTCTTTCTTCCCAACTTTTCAGAGCCAGCACACAATAAGTCAGCGCCCTGTCCCTCCACGCCCTGGCAGTCTACATACTCCATACCGAAGCCTGAACACTGCTTCCATAGTCAGCCCACGCCAATGCCAAATAGCAGCAGAGAAACGATTCAGACCAGCTTCCTGGTCATGGCGATTACTATCCCTCACTGACCACTTTGATCTCTGTGCATGTTTCTGCTGTTTCTAACTGGGACTTTGCAGATCTCAAGTGTGCCCGACCATGTAAGTCTCTTCATGCTGTGATAACTTTCGAAGGTCAATCAAAGCAATGGCAAAAGCCTTTCATGGAGAACAATCCTTCCACGGTTGTCTACAACATAAATGGCCATTCTCTACAGGATCTTTTGAGTCCAAATCCAGCTTGTTTTTCTCCAAACTCTACAGTCGCAGCATCTTTCATCCTGTGTGCACTGCAGAAGACTTTCCCCAGGACAAAGCAAGGACACCTCTCCAATGTGCAGGTTCTTTACCATCAGCATCCATTCATTGACTTCATGTTCCCATTCTTTAGACACAATAACTTCTTCCCAGATTTTAATTTACCTCCTTCCCATTTCTTTAAGCTTTTCTCTTGTCATGCTTTGCTGGCTCTATATTTTTCAGCATGATGGCTGCAGCCTGTGCTTTCAATTTCTGTTCTTAATACAAAAAAGCGCAAAATGTTCAGGTTCCCCTGTTCCTTTGCAATGTGGTGAAGCTGAGCCTGTCCGCGACTTCTTTGAAATGCACCACCAAGCACTTTTTCTTGGTAATGAGCACTCTTCTGTCTTTGCTTTTCACGGCTCCATTTCTAGTTGAGAAGTTTTCGTGCTGGTTTTTTTTTTTTTTAAGCCTCTGTGACTTTCTAGCACAGTAGAAGCTTCCAGTTCAACCATGAGGCCTTCAGCATGTTCCTGTTACCTTTCTCTGCATCGTTTTTCAGTTCTTTGGCCATGTTTTTCATGTGCTTTCTTTTCACTTTCCAGTAATTTACTAGACAACATTTTTCCTTTCAGCACTTTCCCTTTGTCCAGAGGTACGTTGTGCCATATCCAATAGTTGCTTTCTTCTGATATTCTTCTGTCCCAGCTACAACATGAATTACATTTTCTAGAAGCACAAACCATTTTTCCATATGTCCAATCTCTATCTCAGCTTCCTCTGCCAGTCACAGATTTGTTTTTCAGTTCAGGCTAGAATTTTGCACAGAACTCTCCGGTTTTCCATTTTGCACTTTTTGTTTGCTGATTCAGGCTTCTTCAGCTGTGCGATGCGGTGACTGTCCTCCTGAGGGCCCCTGCTCCATGTGCTTTGTCTGCTTTTGTGGCTTGGGTAGGGGATCTGCATTTGAAGTTCTGTAGGGAGGGTCTTGGCTACGAGGCTTTTCTTGGAAACTAATTTCAGCAGAGAATAGGTTGGAATCTGTTTCACCAAATGAGTCACAGAAAAATTTACTCTCACGAGTAAATACATATATGAGCAGAAAAAATATGAAATTATTTACTTTGATTTACTACAGCTTCTGAGAGTACATAAACACCTTCTACATTTGGATTTTGATGGACATAATGGCTACACAAGCACTTGTCAGGCTATAAGTCCTGGATGCAGAAGCTATTGAACTTGCAGACGCAAAACTCATTTGGGCAAATAGACTTTGCTCTTACAAATACTACTTGACTCCTATACAAAGGCTGAGGTAATCCTCTGCCTTCAGCCAGTTATCTATTCATGCACTCAACTTGAAGCACATGAATTGTCCCAGTAAAGACAACAAAACTATTCGTCTGCCTAAAGCTAGGAATGTAGCCAAGTACCTTTGTGAATTAAGATCTCTGAACTCACAGGCATGTACTGAATAAGGGCAAAAAAAAGATTATGTACAACTGAAAATAAGGCTGTGTAACCTCTCCTTTGTCTTCAAACTATTTCTTTAATAGACCCTCAGGGAAAATAATTCCTGTCAAATAAAGCATGTATCTGTTAAAGAAAAGTAAGAAATATATTTTACCTCTAAGTTACCAGAGATTTTGTTTTTAGAAATATAGTAATTGTAAAGGTTGTAAATTCAGAGATAGACAGTAATTCCTGAAGATCACTTGGCAGTGAAGAAACAGCTGTAGCTCACTGTTTCTCAATATTCAATTCTAACAAAAGCCTAATAATGATAATAATAATAACTTCCTCAGCTAAATCTCCTGTTACCTTCTCAAGCGTAAGAACCTCAGAGTGAGAAACTTCTGTACTGATGGCCAAACTGGACCTGTAAATCCTTTTGGCAGGTGCCCATGCAACACACACCTTAGCATTATACAAGCTTCAAAAGAAATAATTGCAGCCTGTATTTCCCATGTGAATCCAATGCCTGCAGCAGCTCTCTCTTTGCTTTGAAGCAGTAGGTCTCATAATAATGTGCCATATGAAGTGAAGCCATGAGCTGGAAGTCCTGCCTTGGTATTTACATGAACTCTAATCACCCTTTGTAAATTTTCTGCAATAGACAAAACATCTTAAATCAGAGCAATCACTAAGATTATAAGCGCTCCTCTGTATTTGCAGGGGAGGTTTTCTTCTCTAACTCTCCAGACATCTATAGATATGTAGGCTTTCAAGAACAGCTAAAAGTGGATTGCACTCCTTCCGAATTAAGTCATTTTCATCCACGCAATTGTCATTATTTTCCAAAAAATAGACTAGATCAAAAAACCTAAAGGCAATGAGGTACTCTTTAGGAAGTTAACCAGGAATCATCTCTAGGTTATCCTCATGAGAAATTACACTTGCCTGCCTCTCTTCTGTCATTCGATAACATGAAACGGCTTTCACAGAACCATCAGTGTTAGAGACAAAAAGATACCAGTTTATCTTAGTCCACTTCTCTGACAACAACAGACTCTTCCTTAAAATTTCCTTTGGTACATTCAGAGTAAAATTCCAGCCCTGCTTAGGACACAGCACAGCACAGTGGTACCTCAATATATGAGAAATAAAGATGTACGCTATACTCTAGACTGGAAGATTAGTTTATTTTTCAAACTAGATTTTTATTATATCTCTCTGTTCCCTTTCTTACAGCTTTGCCTCTCTGAAGTCAATGGTAGCAGCTATGTGCCCAGAACATGAAGGATTTCTGCATTTTCCTAACCCACAGTCTGCCTGTTTCTTTGCAGATGCCTCCTGAAATGCAATTGCAACTTTCCCTGCCTTACTGCTAGGTGGTTTCTCCTAAACACAAGTCATACAGACCGTATCTGCATCAGAAAGAAATACTCTTCTGCATCTTCCTTCTGTAACTTTTCCCCCTGCATGTCTCCAAACAATGGCAGATTGGGAGTAACATCTGTTTTACATCCAACCTTTTCCATGCATGTTAGTAGTAGACCACAAAAATGTTTTCAAATATTTAGGTACTATCCATGCAAAAGTCACATATTTTTTACCGTAGTTAAATTAATAAATAGCAATGTGAATATGGAGGCACACAGAAAATTAGGCATACACGGCAATCAAAAGTCTGATTAAAGCATAGGTGGACAAACTGAGCAGCTAAGACCTGTAACAGTAGCGATGGAGATGCCAATATCAGCAATCCCAGCTCACGAGGGTCTCCAGGTACACGCAGGAGATTATTAGTTCCCATTGAAACCTGGGACCTATATTACCCTTATAAAATTTAACCAAATAGTGCTAACTTGCAGCTAGCATAAACACGTA
Organism: Anarhynchus alexandrinus; assembly: GCA_008711295.1. Taxonomy (NCBI): domain Eukaryota; kingdom Metazoa; phylum Chordata; class Aves; order Charadriiformes; family Charadriidae; genus Anarhynchus; species Anarhynchus alexandrinus. The sequence continues at coordinate 4,481,622 of VUYV01000007.1, read as the reverse complement.
CCTTTAATCAGACACTTAAGTGCAATCTAGACATGGACCAATATTGTCCAAAGCAAAATTTTGACCAAAAAAAATACTCAACTCCAGGTCTAGCTGCACTTCTCTTTTGCCCCCAGAAAAGAGCCCCTTCAAAGCGGGGGGATTTACTACATCACCGACATGACTTGTCATTCATGGTAGATAGTGACAACATTAAAAATAAATCACATATAACTTGGAGCCCCAGAACATGTCTCTGAGCTGTAAGCATGGATTCTCCAAAGGGGAAGAAAGAAAATGACTGGGAGCATCTCCTCATCGTCACTTGGTTATTAACTATGCACATCTGCGACATGCCTCCCCTTCCATCTGCAAACTCTTAAAAACATCTCTGCCTCTCATAAACAGAATTCACTTATTTTTAGATTTTCCTCACAGTTACATCAGCTAGTCTTTGAAATGAAAGCCGAAGCAAAATGAGATGAAAAATGAGCGATGATTCAAAAAGCATTAAGTGATCAACCATGACAAAGCATCACCTGCCCTAAATGCATTCTGTTTTCTGTCACTTGAAGGACAAGTCCCTCGCTTCCGAATGGTGAAGCCATGTATTTTTCCTGTTGAGGAATCATGACCTTATTCTGTGTGTAATCAATGACTTACATTATTATTTTGATGGAATGTGTGTTTGCTACATACTGAATGTCACCGATTTCTCCTTTAATGCTGCTGATCTGAAGGGCATTCCCGTCGCTTTTCAGCGATGTTAGTGCTGCTCATAAACTGCCACAACGGCGTTCGAATGTTGCCAGCTCTCTGTCAGGAATGACTTCATGATAGATGATCCTCCCGTGGAGCAGGGGGACAAACTAGATGACCTCTCAAGGTCCCTTTCAGGATCTGTGGGGGCTTTTGATGGTTCTGTGGCAGGTAGCACTTTAGTTAAATGTTATTTTTTTTAGGCAATCCACCAACTATGGAAAAATCTGTATACTCAGTGTCATTTTTTGTTGGTTTGCTTCCCTTTATTATATTGTCCATCTTAGACATTTTATATCATGCAGTAACCTTAGCCTCTGACTCAAAATTTGTTTAGATGTAAGCATATCTAATCCCATTAAAATTACTATGACTATCCTCACATCAAACTAGACAGATGATTTAATAGGTTGCCGAATGATGGTCCCAATACCCATTAGCCCTAAATGTTCCTTGAGAGCCCAAACCCACAGACACTTAAGCACATTCTTAAAAATAAACAGATATTCATATACAAGTAAAGGACAGCAATATTCACGTCCATGTATTTAAACATGCACACCTGCAGAATTAGACCCTGTCTTAAAGACCTCCTCCGCCTGGATTTGGGACATGCTAATAGATTCATGCAAATGAACCTCCACCACAAAACTATTTATTCCGCTTTCCAGGTGACGAAACTATCAAGAGCAACATTAATGAACTTCTCCAAGTATAAAAGTCAGTATTAAAATATAGTCAAGCCCCAGGTGGAGGTCATACCTGAACAGGCACAGATTCTACAGGGATAAACCTGCACAGGCACACTAATCATCCCTTGCAGGGAATTCCTTCCTGAGCCATGCATAGTTTGTAACTTGTTTTATTAATACTGTAAACTATCACTTGACTTTTAGTTTTCATTTCAAGACTGCTTTTTAACAACATATACGACAGCCTTAGGGTAAACCTCTCCCGGACGAATGCAAACTTTGCTAGAATCACCAAGGGCGATGCAGGCGTAGCTTCAAAGGCAGATTTGGGACCTATAACTTTAATTCATCCACCAAATGGAGCTCCAAAATCCATTAAGGAAAAATAACTAGTAACCATCTGTCTTTATTCATCAGGCTGAAAGCATTTAATCAAACCTAGTGGACATTTTTACCTTCTTCTTTCTCTCTCACCAGCTTTGAACACAGATGCAGCCTTTCCATAATTAAGCTGAGCATAGTAGCTCCTAGACAGATTAATTCTGGGGAGCTTTTCAAAAATGTCAGATGGCATACAGGTTCTGTGTCTTGTCTCTGGGATTTCTGGGATTTTTATATTTATTTATATATTTTTATATATAAATATATGGGCAGATTCAGGACACAATTATTAAAATTAACAGCTATCTATAGCCCGTGCTCTTAACCCATCAAAATAACAGCAGTGTAAAGAGAACCCATTCTCTACGATAAGGTATATTTCTTCTCTCTCAGTTAGGGATGCAAGTCAGGATATCACCTCCACAATGAAAAATGTCTCTGGGAACTGAACTGAGACACGGGATGCAAACGGCCACCAGAAGGCAGCTACTTTTACTCTCTGCTGAACCACAGTTTTACTAGTAACTGAAGGGGAAAAATTTTTGTAAACTCATTGACAGCAATCTGAATCAACCTAAAGATGTTCCTCGTTACAGGAGTTATATTCTAACAGACTGGAATTTAATTCGATAGTTCATGCATAACAACTATTCCAGACATGTGTTTTTAGGAAAGTTCTCAGATATATGATATCATTTCTGTTAACTTTAAAAGGATATGCACAAGTATCCAAGGTGGCTTTTAGATCTCCATTACTATTAATAATGACCTCATATGTGTTTTCAATTTCCCTTTTTCTAAGTTCTAACATTTTAAAGCAGACAGCTTCTCCAATTCTTAAGGATTTTATGTTACTTTTTAAATATTCTGGTTTTTCAATTTAACTCTACAATCAAATTTATGGACTGAAACTAGGATTTAAAAGTACCAGCCTAGGAGCAATTTTTGCTTCCTATAAACTGGGTTTTTATTTTATTTTTAAATAAAGTAAAAGCTCATGTCAAATATATCTTTGTGCTGTTAAAATTAAAATTGCAATGTCATATAAAAGTTTAAAAGTTCTCACCTTTATAACTGGTTACAGAGAAGAGCTGATTACTATTACTTTCAATTAAACAATGCGGTTTGAAATTGAGTTGTACAAAATAAGGAGGCAAGGAGCTTCCCAGAGAAAGCTATTCAATGACTCTGGAAAAGAGACAGGCTTTCAAAATAGTCACGAAAACTGGACCACAGGCAGTACTGGTAGAAATCAGCAGGTACTGGACAAACTTCACGAGTCGAATTCAGATGAAATTTAAAAAATTACAGTAGTCTAAAACATGGAATCTGTTTGTGTACTTAGAAGTGTAATTTTGTCTCCATATGTTTAATTGCTGATAACTGGTTCATCTATCAGTCTTCTGTCCACACAGACACATTCAAAATGGCAAATGGAAATGAGGCACCCAAATATACCTGGAAAAGTGGGCAAGAATTAAGTATCCTTAGTACCTCTAGATATTGGACTCTACAGGAGAAAATAGAGAGGAAAAAGTTATTTTGAAGAAAAACTATGCTGTCACGATCTCTCTTTAAATGGCGCTCCTTTCCCTCAGGAATATTTAAGCACTTAGCTACCATAAATGCTCTAAGAGGCGAGGCAGAATTACTGTTCCCACAGTACACAGGCATGAACTGAAGCAAAGAGAGGTCATCTTCTAATTAGTCAAAAAATCATAGATGAAAACTCCCGTATCATGGCACTCAGTCCTGGATCCTGCTGCTTGAATATGCTGTTGGCAGAGATCGACTTGACAGGAAGTGCTCTATGAGTACCAGTAACCTAAAGACCGTCAAATAATGTTTTATAGACATCATAACAGAGTTTAAAGGTCAGCAGAGAATCATGCTGTAGACGCTTATACAGAATTCCTCTGGAGATTGAGAAAAACAGGAGAAAAAGTAGGAAGATGCCTAGCTGAAAAAAAAAGAAGTGGGCAGTGGGGACTGGAATTGCGGGCTCATCAAAAGAGGGTGTTAGCATCGCTCTGCTGAATCAGAGATAAGTGTAGAAGATAAAGACATACATATGTAAATGCTCAGGCACAAGTGAAAAAAAAAATTGCTTTTACAAAGATGGCCAAGGAAAAAAGATATTAGTAATCCAAGGGAATTATGCCAAAAGCCTGAATAAAAAATATAATTTTATGAAGATATTGCCCATGGGTAATTGCTAACTATGACACACCTGGCCTCACTGGTGTGATTCACAGAATGGTTTTCTACACACAAGATATTCCTCTTCTCCTATTTACTTTTTCTGATGTTATCATCCCCACTTGCTTCACGTCTGTTATCATAAATTAAATATCAGTATTGCTAAACCCAAGCATAATTATTCAAAATAAATAAATTAAATTTTAAAAATGGCAGGAGTCTAAAAATTCTAAATGTGAGGCTCTTCCTACTTACTCTTTTGGTTTTGAAGGCACAGAGTGTTCGGACTTGAACCAACTTGCCAGCAAAACAAGTGTCAAATCCCAGATATTCACTCAGGCACAAACCGTATCCACATGGCAGCAGAGCCATGTTCAGCTAGAATTTGTGGAAAAAGTACCAGTGAGATGCTATGCCAGGTGAGGTTCTTTACAGGATGCTGTTTTGCAGAACTGCTACAGGTTCAGTCCTGAGCACTGCCTCAGTTTCACAATTCTGGCAGGAACTGTTTGCACCCTACTTTTATCTTTTCTATTCATCTTTCATACATCTTCCTTGAATCCAAGGAAGAAGCTGAGCGGGACTCTTGCCACCCACTGTGTCCCTTTTGAGAAAGGATGCTCCATGCAAAACTCTTTGGATTTAACATACAGAGGTCAGAGAGGAGGAATCTCACATACCCATTAAAATGAAAGTTCAAGTTTACAGTAATGCAAGACAGAATATTAAGAGAAAAATACAAAGACTTTTAATGAAAAGGTGAGAAATGGCCACAATTATTTTCATCCATTCTTTTGAATGCCACTACATACTTGCGTGTTGTATTGTTATACAGAAGTCTCCTTCCAATTTCTAAAGTCTCTAAAATGCCAGAGAACACATAAAGCTTTTCTAAAATCAATACTTATACTAAAGGAACATGAAGACTTATCTGAATAGTATTAAAAGTTTACATTTGGTACGTCACCTGCAAGAGTACAATTCAACTACTAAAATAATCAAAATTGGACAGCTCCATCACCCAGAGACTTCAAAAAGTGCAACTGAAATATGACAGTCATAACTCAAAGGCTACAAATGCAGCCAGAGAGCACATGCACCAGGGGAAAAAAATTACTTTGACAACTGTGCTCTTGTGCAGACCTCCAGCATGTTGCACTAAACAAGCTATAGCCACTATGCGTGACATGTATTCAGTAGTATTTACATACATATGTTTAGTTTAGCCTTTATTTTTGTACTAAATATTCCTCTTTTTATTCCATAAAAGGAGAAAGTAAATTAAAAGTTGATAATCCACAGCACCTTCATCCCAAAGTATCAGGCCATGATATTAACTTCCGTTATTCTGGCCAGAAGCACCCAGTGGTCAACTTGTTAACGACATTTAATAACTCAAATAATCTAATAATTCTAATTTTAAGAAGTCTAAAGTATGGAGCACATTAATGGTCCACCAAGATTACCTACAAAAGCTGGATTCAGTGGCAGCAGATGTTAGCTGAGACCCCTTCTTAAAGTATAATCTACAAGAACTGGAGGCCTGCCTCCTTATTCAGTCCTGGTTGGACTGCTTCATTTCTTACCAGAGATAATAAGGGGAATCTACCTAAATGGGAGGAATGCTTGTAGCTTGTTCTCACAAGGGTCATTCCAACTTTTAAATTCTCTTCAAGTTAATAAACTTCAGGACATGATGAGGAGCCTGTCACTGACAAAAAGCTTACTGAAAAGGCAAAAGCAATGTGACCCCTTTGCAAACAAGACACAAGGAGAGTGGCTGCATAATGCGTTCTCATTAACACTTACAAACTGTGAGTCATTTTGGTTTTCTAATGACAATTATGGAAGGCATTTTCTTCATAAACAGATAAAACATCATGGGAGGTGGGATGATTCTGCCCGATAAGCTAATAATGTGCATTGTTGCTCAAGTGTGATTAATTGCCTGCTTTAGTTGATGCCTGTTCCTAGCAGAGATTACCTTTATTTATGACAGTAGGGAAAAGAGCCAGGACCAAAACTACATGAGAAACACAAATAGTGAAGTTTGTTTGGCTGTATTATTAACAATATGGCACTCAAGAGATTCCCACTGGCCGCTCAAACTGCTTTCCCAGCCTTTCCCAGATTACTTTTCAAAAGGGCAAAGGAGCTCAGGCAACGTCAGTGACAAACTGGGGAAAGCATTATGCTAGATAATGCCTTCTCTTGGAAAGTGCTAAAATTACAACTGCTAAAACAGGCATTCTTGTGATAATAATGATAATAATTATAAATGGTTAATTAAAGCTGAATATCTAAATTGATTAAGCAAGTAATTTTCCCCTATATCACTTTAACCAGCTAGTGCATAAAGACCTCCCTCAGTAACTATTTTTTTTTAACTTGAAGATTACCTATTAGACTTGAGAAACTTTCATTATACAAGAAATCTAGTTACTAGAACATGTCGTTCTTCTAAGTCATCTAGAAGAACATTTCAGTTTATACAGCTTGTCCATAATGCGTTTGATGCTTGATTCTTCCCCGTTCCCAGGATGAACAAAGAATTAAGCTCATGTACAGCCTGGAATTAATCCAGCATTTTCAACTGGCACAAATTCTGTTTCAATGGGCTGGATGCTCCCTGAAACGTAAAGCAACGCTTTAAATGCAAAGCTCAGTCAGAATTCTTTCACTGCAAGAATCAAATAAAAAAAACCCCATATATTTGAATCTCCTGGTTATTCAGATCTTGCTTCTCCCTCAAAAGTAGCAAAAATTCAACATTAGTTATAACCAGATGCTGCGCCTACAACTTCTGTTAAGTGGAGTGACAATTAAGAGCAAGAACGCCTTGCAGTCAATTAAGTTACAGCACGCTCACCCTCCCAGTTGAATAGCTCCCACTTTGAACATGTTCTTCCTGTTACCATTCCAGGACAAACCCTGCCCAAATAAAACTTCTGAACAGAAGATAAATGCATGTTATAACTATCTCATCTTTGTAACTTTAGTAACTTTGCCCTATTGTAGAGTTCGGGGATTTGTTTAGTTTTGACCAAGTGCCTTCAACCTTCAAAATTTTTGGTTCCAAACAAATCAATTTCAAAGCAAAACTCAGTTTTGTGCCAGAATCACTTGATTTGAAATAGCTCAGAATTAAGTCACACATCAGGCCATGATAAAATGCTTAAGAATTCTGAGTTCTGCAATCATTAGTTTCATGGAACAGAACAAACAGCATCACAGATACATAAGAATGCTGTGCTGTTGTAAATACCAAGATGCCATTAAGTAAGCCTTGTAGAGGTTATCTAATATAAACACAGCTGAGGCAAGAAAGAGATTGCATCCTTTTTTTGAAGTTCTTTTCCTCTGCTTACATGGTCAAACTCTTACTTAATCCTTCCTCTGCAAAATTATGTAATTTTTGCAATGTTTGCAAGGTAATTACAGAACTAAAATGAGCAGCACCATTTTTAAGCCAGTGTCTGTTCTGCTTTCTTGCTGTTCTAAGTGCCTGCAAATGGGAGACCACTGCCTAGGCCTTGAACACAATATCATGAATATGAAAGCACCAGAAGTAAGTTTGAAGATGGATAACATTTCCTCAGCAAATGTATTTCCTTTCCCCTGCAGCAAACACAGCTTCCACTGAGAAATCCACAGAAATGCTACAACAAATTCAGGCTTTGGTGTTCTTGCTGACACATCTCTTCTCATCCTCACCATCAGCACCTGCAGACTTCTTATTCACAGGCAGAAAATTAACACCGTACAAAATACAGATTAAAGAACACATTTTGCCTCAAGTTTGTTCTACATATGGTATAGCACATGGTTAGCTGCCTGTGAAGCTGAAAGATCCTTTAGATCCTTCCAAACGATCAAAGTAGTACATCTCCAACCATCAACTGGATGTACAATTATCAGTGTCAATGATTCATAGCAGACCAACCTCATCTTGGTTTTGCAAGCTAAGAGGGTAAGATTTCTGTAAACCTATGGATAGCTGAATTAAATTACAAATTTCTACAACAGAGATCCATTCCTTGGTATCAGTGTGGTAAATAAGGGCAGCTGGATGCACATCAATCACACCTGAAACTGAATCAGACAATTACTGAAACATAAGTATATAATTACCTTCTGAAATATTTGCCTATTTAAACGTATGAGAAGGTTCGCTTTAAGTAACTGAATCAAGGACATTCAGCACTGCATTCCAAAACCTGTCCTCCTGAAGTCTTTTCAAGAATATTTTGCTAGTCTTTTCATAAGATGTTTCTTAATGTACTTACTTTTAAAGCATATAATCCTTTCAGGTACAAAGAGGCTCAATCCTCTAGTCCTTACAGTCCTGTGTACCTCCTCTGCACGACTGAAATTACTCATGAAGTTACAGGATGGGCTAAAATTTGGCTTTTTACCTCTAAGGTGCCACAATTATATTGGATAACATCCTTTTATACTGTTAAGTACTAATACATTTGCAACATATTTTGCAAACAGATATTAGCGCCTCAGAACATCAGGTAATACATCAGGTCAAATTACAGCTTAAAAAAAAAACCCTAGGCTTAAGGGAGTTTAAGATCAATATTGTTGGAGAAACCACTTACTTCAGACACCTAGACTGAAATGCTTAGGAGTGGCTGTTAAGAGTCCCTTGAGACTCTGTTTAGCTCCACAGAGGTTATGAAGATTAACATCCACTCATTCTGAAAACTGGGTTATCGATGCGCCCTGCAGAGTACCCACAGAGACATACAGACCAGGAACAGCTATTTGTTGTCAAAGTAAAAAGGGAGAACACAGGTTATGCTCAATCTTGTGCTCTAACCATCCACTTACACTAAAATATGTAAACTTTCTTTCTTCCTTTCCTCTTAGGATAAATAACTAAAGGTTACTTTTGAAAATATGATAATCTGCATTTTTGAAGCATTACCAAACAGAAAAGAAGTTCATTTCTGATGACTTCACAGAATGCATGATTCACTTCATATGGCTGAATAGACACCTCAGAATCAAGCTTGTTTTTTAAGAATCCTTGCAAAAATAATTCAAAGCATTCTCAGTGTCTTTTACAGTAATAATTTTTCATAACTAATGCACTAAAGATAACCACGGGGAAACCCACCCATAAAATTCAAGATAGTCAAAGCATGACTACCGAGCCCCGGTTGTTCTGACCTGTGAACAGCTCCCTGGAAAGAAAGCTGACTGGTGTAATCCTGTTGTTTACAAAATACAGTGCACGTATGTTGCACGAAATACAAGGTCTGGTACCATGACATCAAATATAGCGCTGATATTATGATGTCAGATGCTGTACCAGCACTATGGTACAACAGCACCCTCTCTCAGGTCACACTGAAGAATACATAACTGCAAAAGGAAGCGTCCAGACGCTTTAAGAAGCTGGTTCAACCGGCAACTGCTCAGTATTTCCACCCAATCTGATCTGAAGCAGCTGGTTCAACTAGCAACTGCTCGATATTTCCACCCAACCCCATCTTTTGGGGTGAAAACAGCCAAAGTTTGATCAGTTTGTACCTTCTGAAAAGCTGACTGCACCCTTCTGCACCCAACATGCCAGGGCAGAGCTGCTGCCATCGCCTGGTGAGCGGAGGCTACGGAAGGCTCCTGGCTGCGCACAGCTTTGAGCAGAGCTGCCTGGACCGAACGAGGGGGGACTGAAACCTGCACTGCTGCTGCCAACATCACGTCTGAGTCCCTCTACGGGGTCTTTGTTGGATCTTCCTTCTGATCATGTATGAAAAGGAACTCGCGAGCTACAGGTTAACATCCATGCCAAAATCTGCATCCACATTCAAGAGGATCCCAGAACTAGAAAAAGATGGAATTTAGCCACTGTTTCACAGTATTAGGAAGAATCATATAACAAAGGCATACATCTTCAGTGCAACATAAACCCAACTTCTTCCTTCACCCAAAGATCTCAAAACACTGTACAAAGTCTGACCCTTTGCAAAGAGCTCTCTTGAGTAGAAACTGCATTCCATTTTGTGAATTCCTATTTTGATAAGGAATCCACTACTCCCCACACCTCCTTCTAGTCAGGAATAGAAATATTTATAAAGTCATATCTCCTAAAATGAAAGAACACAGAAGAATTAGATTAGGAAAATGATATAAAGCAACTGTTCGGATGAACAATTTTAATCAGCCTTAGTTCACTAAACAGTGAATACCACTAATATTGAAATCCTTTTCTTTTCTCAAGGTGGGAGAGATAGAATAAGTTTTTCCATTACTAGAACTCACAGGAAAAACAAAATATAAGTACTTTGGTTTGTCACCTCCACATCACCAAATATATGACACTTTCCACAAACAATACCGGACAGAGAACAAGTGTCCTAAGAAGTCAATGTTAACATTTTTGGAGGGTCTAACTTGCATACTTGTCTAGTCTTTAAGCCCCATACAATAGATTTCATGCCTTATTAATATTTGTACAGCACCTCTGATTTGAGCTTCAGAAACACAAATGAAACAACCACCGCAACCTTGGGCAGTGAAGAAGTGCAATGCCACCTTTGTTACAGAACAGAAATCGATTTTCTGAAGGTCACTCAGGAAACCTCTGTCAGAGCCAAGAATAAAACTCAGACTGGCGTTTTCATCCCCAACTCTGTCCTCCTGTAAAAACATTCCAGTCTAATCTAGATTGAATGTTTGATTCTAATTTTGAACATTACCATTATCTCTATTTCCCTTCACAATGCAGATGCTCTTTTCACCTTTTTAGTACTACTCTAACCAATTGTTTTTATATGTTTTAGTAAGACCATTAATGTGGTTGGTTCTGACATAGTTTTTAGTCTTGTTCTCTTCTTTCATCCCACTGTTCAATGAAAAAGCACACAATTAAGTAATACCAAAAAAAAATCAATCAAATAATACAAAACCAATAGACTAAGGTTTATTTCCCCAGATGAAATATTGCCCTGCTTCCTGAGACACTACTGTTAGCACACTTTGTATTTTTATGACAAAAATTATTTTACAAGCTAATTATTTTAAATTGCAAAGGGAACCCGATGAACTAACATACTATGAAAGAATAATTAATGATTTCACTGTTTATTCTTTTTAACTTGCATTTTTCACTACTGCTGCTTATTTAGCTCTGTTTAGGTGCTGACTTAGCAATTTCTTTGCAGTCTATTTCAGGTTTATTTCAACTCAGGTTGTGGCCAATAACAGCCCATTTACACTGCAAATGCTTCTATGCTGACACATCTTGCAATTCCACATATTAATGCGATCTCTTCAAGTGACTGTAACAGTCTGATTGACTGCATGCTGGGATACATGCAAGGCATGCTACAGCATGGCACAGGCTCTCAAATGCCTGGTTCTTTACAGTGAAAATTGGTAGTAGAGACTGGGTTTACATGTTTGGAAATAAAAAGAAAAGAATCCCAGGACAAACATTCCATTATATATAAAGTAAAACTGGAAGTCCATCTATTTGGTGGCAATACAGGATTTATGATACATTCAGACAGTCCATAAAGTCTTAGGAAAAGCAGGATCTCAGAGGAAATGTAAGAGCATGAACAAATGGGTTGTGCAAAACGATGAGATCAGAGAGTGTCAAGTCTTAACATCAAATCTGTCAATGTGAAATGAGAAAAATATTTACCCACAGCTTTCACAGATGTCACCATTTGGAAGGACTGAATGTTCCTTACTATTCTTTGAAGCCAAAAAGGACTATTTACTATAGTGAGAAATAAAACTGATAGTGTTTTAAGAGCAGAAGCTTTACAGTATGTTAAGTACCACTTCAGTATATTCATAATATTTAATTACAAGATGATCTGACACAATTCGTTCACTGTAGATAATATACCAGGCAGAAAGCAAGAAAAGGCAGAATGTAGAAAGAGAGAGAGGTCTCAATCCTGCAAACTGTCCTGCACAGACGTATCACAAAGCCCAGAGGACAAAATGTCATCCTGAGGTTAACAGCTGCCAAGTCAAATACAAGGATTTACCCTCACAACATGGAGTGCGAGGTCAGAGACACCGTTCAAATAGTACAAAGATCTATAAGCTATCGAGAGAAAGTGGCTGAACACGTGAAGTTTCCATTCTTGGAGATATTCAATACCAACACTGAGTAACCTGCTCTGGCTGAACCTGCTTTGTGTGAGGGGTTCAACTGGACAATCTCTACCGTTTCCTTCCAACCTCAACTATTCTGCAACTCTGCAATATTCCATTCAAACGCAATGTTTGATCAGAAGGCAGACATCAACTGTCATAATCTATTGTGATACTCCTCAAAGATAAAACACTTTGTTTCAGCAGACCTCAGGGACAATTCAGGACTCTTCTACTTTCCAGGTGATTAAACACTTGGGAAAATTTTCTTAAAATCTGCATCAAGTAGATTGATGTATTATAAATAAATCCAGAGGGTATATGCACAGTATTTAGGGATACATAAGTGATTTTTTTGCTTCTGAGATAGCATTCTCATACCTCTGTGAACACACCACTGATCATATGTCTGTATGGCATTTTAGGGGATGCTTCAAGACTGCCTCAAACCCACTCTCTGCCCATACAGACAGCAGACAGAGAAATCAGCTATGATTGAAGGATGTCCTCCAAACCAGACAGCCCGCATGTCTTCCTAGATGCAGCAGCTCTGCATAGTCATGTTGTACATCACAAGCTCAACACTTAAGATTGCTATTTAAGAGTCACAGAGGTTCACCAGCAAGAAATAATTGCTAAAAAAATTATTTAATCCTCACAGGCTTCTTTTTAGACTCTGCTTAGTTTTAATTCTTGCCAGCCATCAATCAAAATAAAATCAGAGCATACTGAGTCTACTTCTATCAAGGTTTTGCACAATAGAAACTTGTGTGCTTTAAGTAGTTTTGACACTTTCTGAGCTCTAACATCCCCTGAGTGACTCGCACTTCTGCTAAAGAAAAAGACAAACTACCACAAAGCAGACTTTGATAGTGTAATTCTTCGTTGTTTTCCTGCTCGGCTCTCTCTCGCAGACAGCTTGCAGTGGATTGGTGACGCTTAACTCGGGAGCAATTCTGCTGCAGTCAGTCAGCGCTGTGCGTTGTGTTCCCACTGCCGAGAGCATTTCAGCCTCTGCCCGAGGGCAGCAGACCGCTCTTGGCGTGTTATGTGGTACAGCCCTGCAACAGATGCACCGGGGTGCGGGACAGCCACGTTCATGGCCCCAAGACACTGCATGGGCACAGCTCTCCCTGACATGGTGGGTTATTCAAGGGTGGCCATGGTATCTTCATATCGGCATGTTCAGCAGTGCGGCCAGAAAGTCTCCTGTCCACCCAAAGCAGCCCGGACAGAAGGGCTCTTTAGCCACCAGGGCCCCTCTCAAACATCGTAGACCTCTGCAGAGCCTCACGGCCCTGGGTCGATGCTTGCAGGCACACACTGAGGGAAGTGTACACGCATCGGGACTTGACACAGCTGGAAACGGCTCAGACCTCAAAGACAAGGGGAGATTTCCCATTTTAAAGTGCCTCAGGCTGAGAGTCAAGCTCTGCTCGGGCGTCGCTGGGGAAGGGGGAAAGCTGCATCTTCCGGGCACACAAATTGACGCAACACGTCAAACTCCAACTAACCGACGTTCACCGGGCCAAAAAATCCAATATTTACCGAGGGACCTCTCGCCGGACCGCCCTCCCCGCACTTCCCGCCCAAACGGCTCCGCCGCCATCTTGCCGCTCGGCTCCCGCCCCCCGCCCCCGCCAAACTCCATTTCCCGTGCAGCCCAGCGGCAATGGCGGCGGCAGCGCGGCGCTCCGGGAAGGCGGCGGTCGGCAGAGCAGGTACGGGCGGGAGCCCGCCGAGCCGCGGGGTGGCAGCTCAGCCGAGAGCCCTTCCCGCCGCGGGGGCTCCTCAGCGCGGCCTGCGGGTCAGTTCGGAGAGGGCCGCGGCGGCCGCGCCTCTGAGGGGGCCGGTCCCGCCCCTGCTGCTCCGCCTGCAGTCGGTGTGCACGGAACAGCCGCCGGAGAAGGCCCGGGGAGGGGAGTTGAAGACTAAGTCTTCATAACAGCAGATTTGTATTTGCTTTTTTCACAACAGCCATCTTTTCTCCGAGTGTAACCTCTCCTGTGAGGAACAGCAGGGCAGAAGGTGGTTGTGCCTCGCCTAGCAGATGGTGAAACGAAGGGCTTCAATTAAAACATGAAATAGGTCTGTGAATAACTGAATGGGTAGCGATATTAAAACGCAGATTGGTTTTAATGTGTATTTTTACAATGTGTTTTATAGGTCAGTTTCCTTAAATACTGCGCAAGGAAAGAGGATGGAACCAGAAAATACTGCTAAGGAAACAGTCCTCATTACTGGAGGAGGTGGTTATTTTGGCTTCCGGTTAGTGCGTTAAGTACTTACTACATACAAGAATAAATTTAATAGATTGCTGCTGGTGAGGCAACAAAATCTGTGTGTAAAAGGGAAAACCATGGGCCGGAGATGCCTGATCCAGTTCACCTCATCCGATTCATCTTGACCTCAGTTTTAAACAAACATTCTATTCTGTTTCCACATGTTTTAAGTAAATATGTTATTCTGTTTCCAAATGTCAAGCATGAACTGACTTGCAGATGTTTACCTGTCTGGTCACCTTTGTAATGGGGATTTAGATCATCATCTTTCAGCCTGAAGAGCAAGCCTACACTTGTATACAGATCTTTCTTTTGACAGTAGGTCATGGCTTGCAAATAGTTACACACGTGCTTAGCTATATAGATTAAATACTCCAGCTGCTCTCTACTCTCAAAAATATATTTATTTTTATGGGCAGTATTGTTTTAGGATTTGGGTTGTTAATAGGGTGCCTATTTCAGTGAATCCAATTCTCCTTACTCTAGATGGCTCTGCTGGCCATGTAAAGAAAAAAAAATGTATTTTGAGCCCTACACTATTCCCTAGAGTACCTTCAGAGTTATAACTGCTTACATAGGTGAGAGAGTGCAGTCATGACTAAAAAGTAAATTTCAAGCAGGGGAAAAAATAAATCTCAGAAGATACCTCTCTGACTTCTGCTTGGCTTTTTCCTCCACTGTCTCGCCCTTTAAGCACTATAGAAATATAACAGTTGTAGGGAAGGGGGAGAGGAATACCAGATTTATACTTTGTGTCAATACCTGTGTTTATACCTGTGGCTTGGAGTGAAATGTAGACATGTTGTAAAGTATTCGTACCAGCTTAGAAGCATCTCGCTCATTCCTCTTCTCCATAAATTTCAAACACCAGCAAAGACCAACCTATTGTTATGACAGAATTGGGATGGCACAAAAGCAATAAGATAAAATAAAATAAAATATTAAAAAAATTGGTTTTAAATATTTGGCTACAGGTTTCCATCTGAGAGGTTTGCTGTTGCTGATCTGTTGGGGACAGAAGCAGAGTCTGAAGCTGGGGTCTTCCAAAAGACTGCTGAAAGCACTTTGGTTATATCTGTTCTGAATTTTCCTTTACAGCAGTTCCACCTCTTTTTTTTTTTCCTCCAAAGTACAGATGGAGCATGAGAAATTAGTTCAGTACCTAAAGTATCACAGTTGAATCTTCCATGTAGTAGATGGCTGAATAATTAAGACTCCTATCAGAAAAGAAAGGAAAAAAAAAAATCAGTATTAAAATAGTTAATAGTTTTCTCCTACCTCCAGGTGAAATGTTTCATGCATCATTATGCTATGTATACTAACATACGGTTTCTATCACGGTTTAGTTTAGGTTGTGCCATATACCAAAAGGGAGTTGATGTGATTCTCTTTGATGTCGTGAAGCCACTTCAAACCGTGCCAGAAGGAATAAAGTTCAGGCAAGGGGATGTCTGTTGCCTGTCTGAAGTGGAAGAGGCTCTTAAAGATGTAATCTGCGTATTCCATATCGCTTCCTATGGAATGTCTGGCAGGGAGCAGCTGAACCGAAAACTTATAGAAGATGTCAATGTGAAAGGAACAGAAAATGTCATCCAAGCCTGCAAGAGCACAGGAGTGTCAAGTCTGGTTTATACAAGTACATATAACGTGATATTTGGAGGCCAGATTATAGAAAATGGGGACGAATCTCTGCCTTATCTACCTCTTCACCTTCATCCAGATCACTACTCCCGGACCAAATCTTTAGCTGAAATGAAGGTGCTGGAGGCAAATGGTGCTGAGCTTGGAAATGGGAAAGGTGTTTTAAGGACTTGTGCTCTCCGACCAGCAGGCATCTATGGGCCTGGAGAACAAAGACATCTTCCAAGAATAGTTAGTTACATTGAAAGGGGACTGTTTAAGTTTGTATATGGAGATCCTCGTAGTTTAGTAGAATTTGTACACGTAGACAATCTAGTTCAGGCTCACGTCCTTGCCTCTGAGGCCCTCAAAGCCAACAACAAGCACATAGCTGCAGGCCAAGCCTATTTTATTTCAGATGGCAGGCCTGTAAATAACTTTGAATTTTTCCGACCGTTAGTGGAAGGTTTGGGTTACAAGTTCCCAACCTGTCGTCTTCCTCTCTCCCTTGTCTATTTTTTTGCATTCCTTACTGAAATAGTTCATTTTGTTGTAGGTCATGTTTATAATTTTCAGCCTCTCCTCACTCGCACAGAGGTTTACAAAACTGGTGTCACGCACTATTTTAGCATGGAGAAGGCCAGAAAGGAGCTGGGGTATGAGCCTCAGCAATATAGCCTGAATGAAGTGGTTGAGTGGTTTAAATCTCAGGGATGCGGGGCAAAGCCGAGAAAGTATACCATTATGCATCTTGTGAGGGATGGAGCATTGCTCTTGCTGCTGATTGCTGTGATGGTCTCATGGTTTCCATCTGCAGCTACATTTTCACTCTGAAATATGAAGTGCTGAGTACAGAGGACAGAATTTAGTTATGTTCTCTGAGCACTCTTGCTTTTCACAGACAGGTAACAAAAAACCCCCAAACCAAACAAGAAAATACACATTTGTGTAAATATCTTCAACAGTTTTATCCCCAAGGAACAGAAATGCTAAGTAAAAAGGTGTAATTTTTTGTACATATTTCCTCTTCAGAGTAAAATTGACTAAATCACTAACAAGATGAAATGTAGTATTACTGCAAACAGCATTTTATTTTGGGGTACAACAGCACAGTACAGTGAATGGAACAAATGTCCTTACACTGACCCTTCTTCTCCCTGATGGACTATACCCTTCATCCCTGCCCTTTGTTCCTAAAAAGTTTGTGCTACGTGATCCAAAGGAGAAGCAGCTGATTCTTTAATCACATTCCAAACCCAAATTCTGCTTTCCAGCTTGGATGTATATATGCCTAACCAAGATTAACTGATAAACTGCTAGAGAATAAATAAATGCCTTTTTTTTTTAAATGAATACATTCTGGTATGCTTTTCTGAGTTAACTGGGATATCTAATGACATTTCTGAAAAATGCACAATGGTTAATCTAAGTTATAGCAAAGTGCTTGAAGCAGCACAGATTTGTAGATTTTTCTAACAGTAAAATGCGCCTGTTTAAAATGAATGAGCTAGCTAAAGTGCATTCATGAATAAGACCTATGATTTTCCCAGCATTATTGAATGGTTAAACAAATAATCCATCAAAGACATTTGGTAAGTGATTACATTCACGTTTCATGGTTTATAAAACATTTTTAGCCTTTTATAATATTTCTTTAACAGCCAACACCATTTGAATAGAACTTCACCTTTGTAGGAGGATGATAAACACTTGACACAATGAAACTCATAATTTTGTGGAGTTTTAAGAACCGGAAATAAGACTTTGTTAAGTACAGGTCACTACTGTCTCTCGCAACTCCTTCATCTCTGTCAGTTTAATATAGGAAGAGAAACTGAGAAACTTCAGCATTACAGTTTCAGTACTTGATAAAAGGACAGGCCTTCAAGAAGTTCACACTTCTCTTTAAACTTTAGTCTTTCCATTTTAATAGCTGAAACTACGCTAATCTTAAATTAATTTTGTGTAAGTTCCAGTTAGTTCAGTTCTGTTGAACTCTACTGCAATAGAAATAGGGATGTGAAGAGGAAGGGACAGACAGTAGTTCTACTGTGCTGTTAAAGGATTCTCAGAAAACAAAAAATGCCCAAATAGAGGAACTAAGCTAAAAGTCCACTACCACCTGTGTTAAGAAGATGGAGATTTTTGTAGTTAAGGCTGACTGAAGATAGCATTGTTTTCTGAATATTGAGTTCTTTTCCTGAAAAGTTTAACTTAAAAAAAAAAAAACCCTATTGATAACTAGATGTTTTGTTTTGCTTGAAATCTGACTTTTCTCCTCCTTCATTCCCCTACCAGTGTGTACACCATGAAAGAAACTGTGTTTAATACTTTGCTCAAGGGACAGGCTCACGAGAGAACTCAACTTCCCTCCCCACCCCACATCATAGCAAATAAATCGAGGGGGCCTGGGGCAGCGTGCTTGTGTAGCAGGACTGTTGCACTCCTTTATAAAGAGCTTATGCGCCTCCAACTGAGTGCTGACCTCAGAAGGGCCACTTTCCAGAAGTCATTAATATACAACATCATAGTCTGCAGAAAGAAGAAAGTTTCCTTTTAATAAAATAGAAAAAAAAGACAGTCGTGACCTCATGAAAGCACTGGACAGCTGCTCTCTTTCCAACAGGCCCTGTTTCTCAAGTGAAAACCACTTGGTTATTTACCCCATTAAGTTCTCTGGTTTTGACACAATGTTACCAGAAATAGATTAAGAAATTTTAATGCCAGCAGAAGCAACAGACAAAACCAAAATGTACATGAAATTGCACAAGCCTGTTGCACAGAACCATAGCATGGGTATTTCATGCTAAGTCTTGTAGAAAAATCTTTTTAAGATATGGAACATGACTCCTGTGCCCCAGAGGAATTTCCGCTGCTATTTGTGATCTTTTTATTATCAAAATTCAGCTACTGCCATCATAATTATAGCAATGGTGGAGTTGGTGGAAGAAAATCTATGAGAGGGTCCTAAACTCAGGAAGCCCAAACCCAGGCTGTTAATGCTGGCTGAGGTTACAGCCCTGAACAGCTTTTTAGGTACAACAGAAGAGGAAGCTCCTGAGGAGACAAAAAACCCCGTGAATACCAGAACTCCTGCAGAAGCTGAGCTCAACACGTGAACCTTCTCATTTGCCTGGAGTCAAGGACAGAACTTGTCACTGATAACAGAATAGCAGGCATTATTTTGTCCTAAAGGCCCATGACTTCTGCTTGAGCACAGGGTGCTAAATCAGGTACTCGTCAGGAGAAAAAGCAGCAGCTTGGCAACGGCCACCCCAGACCACATCCACAGCGTGTCGGTATATTCATTAATTCCCTGTCATTCAGCTCCATCTAGTAAAAAAAGCAAAGTCCTGACTTCAGAAGAGGTGAAGGATACGTATCCTCTTTCCAAAATGAAAACAGGAAATATATGGCTTAAGGAGATGCTTTAAAATTACTTGAAAATTACATATGTATAAAGCCAGTCATAGCTGCTCTATTTTAAGTATTTTACAATGAGAATCCTCTCTCCTTCTTCCTGTTTTTTTACTTTTTATTACTACTCTTGCATGAATAGCTGAGTAAATTAATTAATTCAAGTGTTGTGTCTGTTTCCAAATTTTAATCTATTACCTGTTTCCCTGAAAGTGAATTACCAGAAATGCATCTAAAACCTGAAAAAGTAGAACTGAACATATAGCACAGCTTCTATTTTTCCTAGTCCTCAAAATCATTTAACAATTGACAGGTGCCTCACTAACGAATCACAGAATGGTCAGGGTTGGAAGGGACCTCTGGAGATCATCTAGTCCAACCCCCCTGCCCGAAGAGGGTCACCTACAGCAGTTGCACGGGATGGCATCCAGGCGGGTTTTAAATGTCTCCAGAGTGGGAGACTCCACAACCTCTCTGAGCAGCCTGTGCCAGTGCTCTGCCACCCTCAAAGTAAAGAAGTTCCTCCTCATGTTAAGATGGAACTTCCTATATTCAAGTTTGTGCCCGTTACCTCTTGTCCTATCACTGGGCACCACTGAATGATGCTGATATTTTAAGTGAATCGTTTAAGAATCTTTGATCAGCTGCTTAACCTCGCATACGTGGCACGTCAAGGTAAAACTCTGCCAGACATACACGAACTTATACTTCTAATACATAAATATATTTATTTTAGAAGTTTAAATATCAATCATCCTTAAAGTAGACCAGATTTTTATAGTGTATTCTCTTAAGTGACCCAACCAAAATTCTTTCATTACTTATTACTAAATTCCACATATTTTCAAGAATATAGTGGCATGCTTAATAATTTGTGATGTGATCTTCACAGAAAAGTGTCCCGAACACTAATAATTTACACATATTGTAAAAGATCTGGGGATTAAATTGCAATTCTGGAGTACACAGGTGTTAAGGGAACTACTTCTGCTTTATTTTAGTCAAGCTCATGATTGTTTGATGTTATTCCATCAAAACAGGGAGTTTTGATGGAGTAACACCTAAGAACGTAGACTAGCAATGAAGGAAACTGGACTTTAAATTCCTTTAAAACTAATAGCTGGGCATGTTTATAAATACTGTTATGGATCAGAAGATAAATTTGGCTCCCAACTGATTACTTAGATTAACTTTCATTATATGTAACTATGTAACTTCTATTTCTAATGATATAAATGGAATTTTAGCCTGGAACAAAGTCAACTAGTTGGACCGCACTTGGAAATGCAGGCACACGACCAGAGCAGAATTCAACAACTGTACTTCAGCTTCCCCACCACATTCAGGATTTACAACTAGTTTGGAGAATTCAAAGGTAATCTTTGGTACAAAGCTAATGCCATCTCACCATCTAGAAGGTTAATTTAAGAATTGCAAAACTAAAAAAATGTTCACAACAGAGAAACTAACAGATGCATTGGGGTGGAAAAAAATGAGAACATAGGCAACAAAACACCTGAATGAAGCAATTTTTTTGGGCTTCAGAACTTGTGCATACCAATATTCACAAATTAAAAGGTGATAAAGACCATTTGGCTCATCTAATGACCTGTAGAAGACCTAGGCTGCAGATACCTCATTTTGATTCCTGCTCAATATGTATATAATTTTTATCAAAAGACTGAGAAAAATTTTGTTCCCAAGACTCCCAACAATGAAAAATCCCAAGATGAAGACAAGTGCGCGTTCACCCAGCAGCACTCCTGCCCATGCAATTAAGGGCACCTTACGGGCAGAAATAATTTTACAGTGAACATCAAGATTACTGTGCTTCCAAATTACTACAAACTCATCTTTGACTTGTTCAGACTTTATTGTTTGAGTTGACCCAAGTCTGATGCTCACTGGGCCTGAAGGTTATATCTACCTATCACTGAAAAAAGGTCGGTTAGGAGTTGCAAGTTAAACATGATCTTTGACCTTTTCCTTCTGCCCTGTTTGTTTGCAGCCAGATGAAGTGCAACAATAACCATGTCTATGGAAACAATCAATAAGTCACTTCATCTCAAAAACACAGAAATGCCCTTGCTCCAACCTCTAGCAGAACACACCGTAACACACCAGCAGACCACTTTTCAGTAAGAACTCACTCATACAGATTCAAAGGACTGGCAAAATTCATGAAATTCAATGAGCAATGCTTAAACAAAGAAGCATCTGGCATCATTCACATCACTGCTGAGATATCAAAAATTATTTATTAAAAATAAGTTATTTTAAGGATTTAAAACAGTTTCTATAAGAATACAACAATTTAAAAGATATTGTTAACTTGAAAAAAATCTGTAAATGTTTTTCCTCCTAGAACACAAAATTCGCATACGCATCCAAACCTACTTTCATATTAAAACAGTTGCAACTGTGCAAAAGTTGCTACAGAGTCTGCCCTGACAAAGAACTGAGAGTAAGGTTTTGGAGTTGAAACACAGAATGCAAGAGAAGAGCAGAGTCAGTACACAGCCTTGCCCATCGCTTGCAAGTCGACAACACAGTCAATACAGTATTTTCCTTCTGAATACAGCGTAACATTACACTCTGGGGAAAAGTCTTACCATAAAATGGAATGCATTTTCATAAATACAGAGGGAGTGCCTCTTATAACTTTTGACATCGCGTACACGCGGAGAATGTGCACAGGACTTTTCAAAGGACTGTAAAATGTCCTAATTCTTAAATATTTGCACAGCAGCACAAGGAACTCCTGTGTTCGTCACACAATGGCTATTCTGTGTCAGGAATGTACATACCAATGAAAGAAGCCAGGACAAATGGACAATTTGGTTATGTCTGCTCTGNAAAAAAAAAAACCACACCACAAAATGAAACGGCAACAGCCCCAAGCTCTAGGGGTTGATCGCCCTAAGCCCTAGCATCTCATAGTCTGCTATTTTTTGTGACCAGTCCAAAGCTAGCTGGTATTCAGCTGCCGATAAATCCTGTCCCACCTGTAGCAATAACCTCAGGACCTTCCCGACAAGGCTTTGGGCCACCTTGTCTGACCGCACAGTGTGTGCACAACGTTAGATGGGAATCACAGAGACTGTTGAATGAAATATATAGCAGAGGGACTGATCATATGACAAACTAACCGCGTCCTGGAACATACTACAGAATGCATGCTCACCAAAGGTGTCCCCCCCCTTGAGGAACAGAACTGGATCATCTCACTACACCTGGGTACTGCAGAGAAACCCAGCTTTATACAGCAGTCCAGGCTACAGCTCCACCTCCCAAATTCAGAGCTGATGTGATTTTTGTCTTTGTTTGAGGGAGGTTTGCACCCATCTAATCCTTGAAGAGGTCAATCACAACCGAAGAGATTTCAGGCAGGAGGAAGAAAAGCAGAGAATTGCCTTTAACTTTTCTCTCTTCTCTTTTTCAGTTGGGTGATTAGTAATTAATTTCTTTATAATAAAAAATTTACAGAAGCCACCCCATTGTGGGACACACTATTATAGCACTTTCATCTTTCAGACGAGACTGCCTTTACAGAATAACTAAAACCTCAAGGGGGTTCCTCAAACCATCATCTGTGAATGCACAATGGCATCAATTAAGTGCCTCTTGAAACAACAGAAGTCATAGCGTGGGGAGCGAGAGAAACTGAAAATTGCTGAGGCAGCTTCATCAGGCCATGAATCCCAAATCCATGCGAGTTTTCTGTGATCAGAAATACAGCACTATGTATGCAGTATTTTATGCCTCAGGCAGTCACTTGGGCAGGAAAACTCCTCTGCACACATTTGAAAGTTAAAGTCAAGCATACAGATAGCAAAACTCCACCCATGTAGAGATAAAGCAACTAGGTATTTGAGAGTAATAACACAGTGCTAGCACAAAGAACCAACACATACACAAATCATGACAACCAGTGTTAAATATGCCGTCGAAGGACTTTGGTTCTGCCCTAGCAGGAAAACACACTTGCTGATCTAACCGGTTTTCTCATCTGTAGCTCCATGTTCTTCACTTGATTAAAGCTGTAAGAACAATATACCTCTACATTTGTGAATAGTATCTTTCTTGGATTAGATACATTTTGGGAAAACTTCTACATTTACACAACACTAACATTTGACACTATCATCTAAGTAGGATTGCAAGATTAAAAATGGACAGTTCATTAACAAAATCATTTCTAAGCACATTAGCAACTGAAAGGATTTGCAAAATGATACTATACCAAAGTAAATGCTTTTCAGAATTTGAAATACCTTTCCTTTCCACAAACAACCAGATATTTCCTACTGCATATCTTAAAACTTTTCATTCTGGTGCCTTGAGGCTGTGAACATAGGTTCACAGGGGCTATGAATACAGGTTCTTACATCGTTCCCCTCTTAAACCTTTACAGAGAGTGCAACAGGAGAAACAACTACAGTCACAGAGGATATTTGGTCTCAAAAAAATTAACATATTATCTAGTTCTCAAAAATGCAACAGAAAACTTTTAACAAGAGACAATACGGCATGAGCTATCAGCTGCCCAAAATATTTTATACAGTATCAGAAGTACAATCTGCTGCCTTGGGCACTGTAACATACATGACGTGACAATGCTGGTATAGAAGTGCTTTTATAGCGTTTAATAAATAAAAAACTCACTACCCGTTAATCTTAAGGAGCCAGGTTGTTAAAGTGGTGTGATTCCACGCATGCAAATTGTTGTGAATGTCTTACCTTATATCCTGCGTACACAAAGACAGTAGGTGATTTATACTTGTACTTCAGCTATTGATAATAAGAAGTGAGGTCTATCCAACTACACACCCTCAAATTTTAAAAATCTTGAATACACAGAAGGTCTGGCCCACACAGAGGGTATGTTTTGTACAGAATATAAATTATTAGGAATTAAAAGAGTTTTTCTTTTAACAAGAAATTATTAAGGAAACCCATCTTTCCTCCTCTTCCTCTTCTTCCAGTCATTCAATCTGATGAGACCGTCATTGAGGAGGATGACCAGGATTAATTAGTATCTCTTCCTGAATTGCACCATAAAGCACGCAAAGAATGACTGCTTTAAGAGTAGAATTTGCTGTTACTGACTTTCTTCTCCTTTAATCTTAAGGGAAAAGAAAAGGAAAAAGTCAAGTCTACTAGGAATTCCTCAGAGGAAAACAGTCTACCAAGTTCAATTTACTTAGATACAAACACTGAGTAATGTATCAGCAACAAGCACTGCAATTTTTTTCCTCAATAAATGGGAGTAAGCCAGTAATTCATAAAAAAGGGTAAAAACATTTAAAGAAAAGCCTTCCTCCTATCCCATCTTGAGATGTACTCACTTTCTCCTGATATGCAAAGCCTCTGTCTGTCCCCCTCACATCCAGCCCAAAGGTGGCGACAAAGGAGAAAGATCCTTCCCCTAAGCTTTGGATAATGTACTGACACTTCACTGACAATTCTATACTGCTACAACTCGATACTGTTTTTATCTTTTGTGGTTTGTGTCTCTGGAAGCATGTTCTGTTCCCACATATCTAACATGCTAACAACATTTCCAGGGTCATAGCTTTGATGGTGTAGAAGGAGTGAGGCGGTTTATTTATTTGGCTGTATATACTTCCAGACTTTCCTCCTGGAAAGCAGGAGAAGAGAGGAATACAATCTCACAGGATTACATGTTTCACTGTGATCACTGAAACCGAGATGTCACTGAGCAGACATTTCACAGCATCTGCTGGCCTCTAGTGGCTTGCAGCCCAGCCTTGCTTCACTGAAGCCCTTCCTTGCTTCAGATACACTCACTCTTTAGATGCTCATTTTGATAAATCTGAGATTCTCTTACCATAAATCATGTCTAGATAGAGCTGCCTTGCAAAGGAGAATGATTATCAACCCACCTGCGGTTGCATGTCTCTTGATATATCTGTAGTTTGTGCTCATTCACATTGAATTCTTTTAATATAGCATCTCTGTTAGGATTCCTTAAATTCATATGGGTGTCATAAAGGAACAGCTGGTTATTAAGCTCCTCCTGCCGCTTCCGAAGTTGCCGACATGAGGAATAAAGCTCTTCTTCACTCTCCTTCAAAAGAATATTGGAAATCAATGTAACATACCCAATGTGACACAGAATCAACATAATTTGTGGGATTATTTTGTTTTCGTAAACACATTCCATTAATTTTATATAGAATGTTTTATAAAATTAGTTTTATAAGATGTTTCTGGAATGTTTAGAATGAAACAAACTAGCAAAGAAAGCCATAACCTCTAACGGGGGCACCAGGTACATTCCAGCACAATGTGTATATCCAAAAACTTCTATTGGAATATTGTTCCCTAATAAAGCATGTCAGTCTGTTGGGGAAAGGACAGCAAATGGTTTATCACAGTGGGATATGAGATTACAACAGTTTTAAAAACACTTTTTAAAAAAAGTTTAATTTTTGACTGTTCCATCATATTTGTGGATTATGCTACATACTTCCTATCCTGGTGCTTTCCTATTGAAACCTAGACTTAAGGTGGAAATGCTGCCTAGTAAATAGGACCCCTAATAGCAGCAGGTACTCAGATGATCAAGAAAGAAGGACAGATCCTGTGCTTCTGTAGAGCTATGGCAACTCAATACTTGCAGACGAACTGAATAAGTATTTGAAGAATAATTTGCAGCAGTCTGAGTTTCTGTTGTTGTGTGTGGCCCAGAGTAGAAATTCCCCAAATACTCCACAAGCATAAAATTATCATCATGATTCCCTTTATGAGTTCAAATTATTTTAATACTTCAAAACTTTGGATGCAAAAGCTGTCTCCTTTATAGAGTTACTAGTGGGGTATAGTACTGGCAGGACTGAAGTCTTAATTTTCACATCAGCAGCAAAACAAGATACTCATCCTACAAGAAATGACATGCAATCAATAAATGTAATAAATCTAAACATTTTCAGAGGCAGCATACTAATAAGAACGCCTCTTTCTGCACTCAATCCAGATCTAGGAAAACTGACAGGTTAGCAACATACCCAAGGGGTTTCAGTTAGAGCAACAAGATCCTTTTCTAAACCTTCATTTTCCTCCTGAAACAAATTCCTACAGCTCGCAGATATGGGCTGAAGCAACTGAAACAGCCTCAGTGCTATGCTACTGATTAAGATTTTAAAAGTAATTTTTAAATTTTATTTACTTTTTTTTTTAAAGGGGAGGGAAACTTTGCATTCCCAAATCACAAAGGGAAAAGCAGATTGCCAATTACCAACTTGCAGGTGCAATCATCGAGACACCTATGTACTACTATTTGTTCTTGTAAATAAATGCATCCACAAAACTAGACTTTAAAACCCCATTTCAAGAACGTCCACTTCAATCTTTATGTTAAAAACATACACACCATTGAGGCTGATTGTAATCAGAAAATGCTGAAGAGATACACACACTTTCTGAAGCAAGTAGATCAATTTTCAAGCAAATAAGATGCTTCTAAATGTAATGACAGCCTCAGTATAGTACAGTTTCTACAATATCAAGAAAACCTGTTAATTTCAACAGAAACTGTATGAGGCCCATATAATAATTCATAAATGTGCATGCTTACGTCTACAGTATTTTTGCTTCCCTATTCCTGAGAAATTCCACAGCCATCTGTAATTCCCCTTTATAATTTTGTATCTCATCTCCAAGAGCATGCAGATGGGCTCTGTATATAAATAGGCCTGTTATTAAATTCTATCATTTTATGGAGGGTCATCATTTAAAAAAAAGGGGGGCAGCAGAACAGATGGAGACAGCCTTGATCTTTTCTGATGCTTCTTGAACGATCTGGCAAAAGTTCTAGAAGTTGATTAACTATGGCAAGTCTTGGTTTGTTGCAGACTGCCAAACAAGAGGGAAATTTTTTGAAAGTTCTCCTGCTACTGCATTACCACCCAGAGACATCAGACACTAAAAAACACAGAGCTGTGCTGCATCTTCATTTGGTTTAACAAGCAGAAGGGGCTTCAAGAGTGCGAAATGTGCTACTGCCAAAGGACTTGATGATGACAGATTGGGAGACATACTGCTGCTATGAACAACACTTTAAGAGCTACTCCTGCCCCAGGCAAATAATGATCTGAATTTCTGAAGAGAAACCACGGCAGGAGGAATTCACAATATATCTAACAAAGGATGTCCATGCTCAACATATTAGGCAATAGCAAGTTGCTGCCAGTTTTCTCAGAGGCAGCAAGCCAAAAAATAGCATTTTATCAGGCTGCCTCTATCAGACTTGGGTCCATGAAATACAAACATTTTAAACATTATCTTCAAAGGACATAGGTCTCTTTTGTTTACACACACACAGACAGACATGCTCTTGGTCTCAGCTTCTAGCCCTCCCCTGCTTTCATGACTCTTTGCTAGCCTATAGAAGGAAGCTACCATGGCTGCTGAACACTGTCATTACACACAGTCATTTTACATCACGCGTTCTAAGGTGGCTTTGTAAAAATTTGACAAAGGATGTTCGAAAAAGGCTGCCACTCCTTTGTGAGGAAGAATGTGACTGAATTCAGTAATTTCCATTTCAGTGTATGCAACTGCAGGCGCAAACCCCTCCAGAGACACAACGACTTACAGTTAGCAGAAGTTGGTGTTTTAATCAGGAAAAATAATGTACATTGCTGTGAACTGCAGCGTAAGCCTGAATGATTGTGAAAAACTATAAATAAGAAGTTGGAATTATTTTTTTTTCTCTGAATCTGAAGGGTACTGGAAAGCACCCTGAAATACCCACTTCTCAGAAGCATCTTTAAACTTTCATCACATGGCCTCTACACCACTGTATTTAAATTACATAAAATATTATTGAGACAAAGAGAGAATCTGAGAATAATCCTGCTTCAAATCAACATATACAGCAGCATCTCTGGAACACCAACAAATGCTATTCTCAGATCAGCCGCTTCAATGCCTGGCTTCATGTGCAAGGATGCACATTATTTTTACCCCTGTATGTTTAAAAATACTAGTACTTCAATTACGTGTTTTAGAGAGGCTTAAAAGAAGATTAACACTTCTGTAGGAACCAGAATATGTCTTCCACCTGACGGGCTGTTTATTTTAATGAAATACTGGAGAAATGACTATCTTCTCTTCCTAAAATGTTTGGGGTTTTTTTATGTAGGACCATTAAAAAAAAGATTATTCTACAAAGTTAAAGCTGAATTTAGCTAGCTTTGCCTGGCATCAGTCAGTTAACAGGGGAAGACAATGACCATGTTGTTACAGTGGAGGTAATGAGGCTTTGTTAGTGCATTATTTCTTTTAACAACTGCATAATCTGTCCATCCAGAGGGAGAGTAACTCAATTTGTGTTATTGGTCTTCTCCAGTACCTACAGAAGTTATGCCTGACAATAGCACATCAGACACAGAACAGAAAGCTAAATCCTCATTTCCTGGTTTTACAAAGAACTGATAACATACACTCTAAGTGCACAAAAAAAACCCAGTGGTTCTCACCAGAACTTGTTGCATTTCACAGTGAACCAGAAGTGAGGCCAGCTCTATATCTTCACTATAGCCATTCTTGAGAGGAACTGATCTAAAACCTGGTGGGGGGGAACATATACAAAGGACAATTAGAGTCAAGGCAAAGGGTTATCTGCAGTCACAAAAATGGTGCATACAGTCCCGAGAGCTAACAGATCCTTCATTGCTCAAATGCTCCACTGCTGAGAGTAGGCTTTGCTACGAGTTACAGGGAAGCAAAAGGCAAGAATGGCAAAATTGAGAAACACGCAACTTCATGTGCACTTGAAAACTGAAGCCAGAAGCAGAGGAAAGCAGAAAGCTTACTCCACATACATCCACATCTAAGGTAATTAACAAAACAAATGCACTGACACCAAAACAGAAAAAGAATCTTCCCAGATTTTACTCAGAGCTCATAACCCTGTTGCTGAAGTGGAGTACATAGTAAAGACAGCGGAAATTATTCTACATAATGCTTTCCTACTCCAATTAAAAAAAAAAAAAAAAGACATTTCAAGAAGGTGAGAGGATTATTTTAAATACTTATACACTACACACCCAGTATCATAATAAACAATGGATTAAAGGAACTCAGATCAAAAGAGCACTTGTCCTTTGGCTTGTTGTAGCTGCTGCTGAGAGCGAAGTCACAATACAACAATGCTGAACAGCATCTTTCTGACTTAGCCCCTTGTTACACCCACTGATCTTACCTGATTTGATTCCTTTGATGGGGAAAGTGGCATGTGCTAAGAAATTCGGATCACTGAACATATCCTCCTCATAAACCACAAATCGCAGAAACGCTAGATTTGGATCATAAATTTCAAATTTCACTTGCTCTGGACAGGGTAGCCAAACTGGATTAAGGCCATTGTCATCTGTAATGAAAAGGAAACATTTGCAGTATGAAGCAATAATTTCACTTCATTCACATATTGGTATGTGTCCCAGGACATTTTCTGGGGATACAAAGGCCCAAAAATCCTATTTACCATCTGTCTCCTGTTGCAACTTTGCTTCAAAAGGTTTGTATTTGTTTATTTGTGGGGGGAAATAGGAGGAAACTTGGCAGGGATGGAAATCCATGAAGAAAAGCTATTATTGGTATTTAAACAGATAAAACCTACTTGGACATGTATTTGTAAAAAAAAAAAAAAAAAGCTAATTCATTGCTCATATTCATGAGCCTCATGCTCCATTTCAGAGCAAAAGCATGTAAAGCACTGGGAAGACTAATAGTACAATGGCCCAATTCTTACAGTCATTTATGGAAGACCGAGTAATTTGGGGGGTGTGTCACAGCCAGGAAGTTTGCCCTCTGAAGTCTTGGTCACTTCCCACAAAAAGTTAAAATCATAATCCTCTGCTCTGAAGTACGGAAGAGCCACAATGCATGTTCTGCTTCTGATTCTGTGTTTATCTTCCACTGGTATCAGTGGTTTGGATAATTAGCACCAAAGCCTCTTGTCTACTAAAGGAACACTGCTGCATCCAGAAATATTAAATGATGAAATATTAGGTGGCTGAGATACTGCCCCATTTCAGTGCACTTAAATGAAGCTCATTGTACACACAAACATACAGGCACACAAACACACATCCCTTATCCAGAACTCACCAGTAGTGAGTTTTGATCAAACTTCTATTGCATTGCAAGTTGTACTACTTTACAGCCATACATACCCAAGCTGTCTCTGAGAGGATGCCAGTCTTATAACCCAAGTTTAAACAAACACAGTCTGGATCGCACGGTAGTAACTTCCTATTTGGGCCAGACTTTGGGGAACTGACTAGCGCTGTTGGAGGCACTTTCAAGACAGCAATTTTTTAAAATATGCAAATACACAAACTTATGCATGGGCAAAACCATAACAGAATTGTGACTTTTTTTTTTTTATAACAAACTACAACAGTACTTTTTTTTTTCCCCTAAATTTTATATACATTGAAGTTTCCCAAATTAACTGACCCTGAGGCAAGCAAAAGTATAATACTGTATGACTCACCAGTCTAGAGCAACAGTTAACTTATTCCTCCCTATACAGGCTGCTGGCCAATTACAGACAACATAAATTCATGGTCATCCTCCACTCACTTTATTTAAGTGCACTGGAAGTATAACCATATCCCTACAACACAGAAAACCACAGATACTCACTCACAACTGTTGTCTTGAATTTGTTGTTATCATATTCAGCCCCACAAATTTCTACCTCTACAAAGGGACAAGCGATGCTTCTGCCAAGTTTAGGGAGATGACGAGCACCTAAAACCTGCAAAAGCAACTGTAAATTATAACCGCCTCCAAAGGAAACTTGGCACCATTATTTCTGTACAGAAGGTAGCCTGCACAACTAGAGTGGGAAGGAAATCCAGAAGAACATGCAAAAATACACACTCCCTCTTTTGAATATGTTTGCACGAATTAAACATACTATCTGTGCCACCAATAATAACATCTTCCATTGCTTGGGTAACCCAGTGATTTTCATTGTAAGATACTGTAGCCGACATTCATTACACACAGTATGCCGTTCCAGACCAGGCCTGTAACGTAAGTTTTGTTATCTTTCCTCAGTCTTTATTATGTATCTATTTTAAGACATTCCTGCTTTACATTCACAGCCCCAGTTTACCTCTTCTCTAAACTGTAGTGAAAAGCAGTTATGTGTTTCTTCTTTCTCAGAAAACATATTTTTAAAGGACACCTCTTACTGTATAGCAACTGAGAACAGAAATGAGTTCAGTTCCTGTTTAGCACCAGAAGACAACATGGCATAATTTTCATATGATAAACCCATCTCTCCATGAAAAATGAGAATGACATTCTGATCAAGTCACAGTGTACTAAATATGATGAAGGGGGAGGTCAGCTTATTATTTTTTCTGCATAGTTTCTATATTTTATTATAAATATCTTTCTTCCACACTGGAAATCTCTGAACTAGTTAGTCTGCTGCTACCCGACCTCCAAAAGGACCCTTCTATTGAGAAGTCATTAGATTGGAAACACAAGTTAGCTCGTTTTGAATTTTTATTAGCAATTATATAAAATTATCTCAGGATTGTGTTTTCAGTCCTATAGCATGTGCTTCATTAGCATGATAAAGATATATATTTCTTTTCAGAAACCAGTGGAATTAGTTTTATTCTCAAACACACTGACATTTAAAAACAGTATTTTGACAATCTGTCAGATCTTGCTCTGAAACATAATAGCTTTATTTTTAGTTTTATAGATATTTATGACTTGTAAAAAACATAATTTACAAAAGAGATTTACCCTCACTGTCATAATCATCTGCAATTTCCTCTTCGAGTCATTTGGCATCGGGTCATAGTCTTCATTTCGCATGCTTTCTGGCTGCAGTACATAGCCAGTGCGTCCATTAAGTGAAAACAAGGCATGGTTGAATTGCATGTATTTATCTAGGGAGAGAGTTAAACAGTCATAACAGAAGATCCCCATTTGAATAAAGCTAAGGAAGTACCAGACTAATAGCTCCTCTCTGTAATTCTTTCTGGTCACCACTTTTATCAGAAAGAGCTGGAAAGGTAAGTTGGAAGACCCTGTTCCCTTCCATAACTGAACCTGACAGGCCATTTCTCACCAATTTTAATCCTGATAAAACCATCTCCGTTCACAATTAGTTTCCTATCAGTATGTCATAAGCTTGCTGGGCCCTACCAGAAAGTGAAGTACAGCCTTCCCTGTGGCTGAACAACTGTTCATCCACCTGAAACTTACTGTAAATATCTCTGCTTGCCTTTCACGAAGAGATCAAGGCAAAATACACCTCTTAGAGTTTGGGGCTAGTTAGGCTCAGAGACAAAGCTTTTGGAGACTGATTTTTGGGCACCAGCTCTATCAGGCGATCCACACACTCAAAACAAAACTTTAGTTCTTGGACATCCTCTCTTGCTCAGAAGTACAAATAAATAGAACAGCCAGGTGACTAGAATAGCAGAGGGGCCAGAAAGGGGCTTGCTTGTGGTGAAATGGAAGGTGGATTAGATCCTTCTTTAAAGAGAGTATTACCTGGAGTTTGGAAGTTAAGAGCCACCATCTGGGAGCCACAAAGCCAGAGGCGAAATGGGTCGTAGTTGGATGAATCGACCCTCTGTCCTTTAGGATAGACACGTGTCAGTCCCTTCAGGTTGTATTTCAACAACTCAACTGGCTTTTGCTTAACAATGTTCTCTGCCTTAGTTTCCACAAAAGAACGGATTTCTTTGAAATCAGGATTTTCTACCCAGGATAGGGAGGAAAAAGAGTGGTTACTAAAGGAAAAAAGAAGTCAATGTTTATACTGCATTTCTACTAACACTTTGTTTTACTTTGTTATGCTTTGTCCTTTAATGCAATAATTGGCACAGTTTTCATGCAGACACAGCAAACTAGTTGATCATCAAGTCTGAAAGTTAAAATTGCTTGCCTGCCACATGCTTTACAGCAGGGCAGATAAGAGCCTATAGTCATGTTCTCATTTCATCATTGCTAATAATGCACTTCTGATCACTATAACACACATTTAAATGAGACATCTTTTCCTGAGTTTAAATAGGGAGAAGAAAGGGTGAGCCAGGGTTAGTCAATGCCTCAAACAATGACTATAATTATAATGTCTTAACCACACTGACAGCTTATTAAAAACGTTTGCACAGAAACTTAAGGAAGAAGGGCACATTTGCTGGCTTCTCCAGCAGCAATGACAAAAACTGGAATAAGAAGTACATATTTCAGTGTCAGATTCCACACCCGCACTTACACAGACCCCAGTTCTCATTTATATTATGAAACCATATACCACTCCAAAAGCTTACATAAATGGCAAACATGTTCTTCCAGAGAAATTATATAATGTACAGTAAATCCATTTTGAAGGGTTTTACAAACAAAGCATAAGTGTTCAGCCAGAGTTTTTCATCTCAAAAAAGTCAATTGACACATAACTAGTGAGCTTCCCCATGAAAGACACCTACGAGAGGGTGTATCTAGTTAACTAGTTCGGAATTTGTGACAGTTTTTTTGTGACAGATGAATAGCATCAAGTTCCCTAGTGTACAATTTCAAAATGCCACTGAAAACTGCATGGCGAGGAAGAACTTTGTTTTCCAGTAGAGAAAGGATAGATGTTTTCTTCAGTTCTAAAATTTCAACTAACACCTGCAAAGATAGTTGAAAGGGTGAAGTTCAGATGTAATATTAAAGGAAATACCTAAATTGTCCTTGGTTTTGCTTGTTGGCTTGCAATAGATTACCAGATCAGATAATTCAATAGCAATCAATTGATTCTTTTCCCAGTATTTTCTCCTGTTCTCCTGTAAAACGTAACAACATTTTAGATAACAGATACACCGAGTATTACGGTACAGTACCTCCAAGGTATACTCTAATGAAATGACAAAGTTGAACGTTCTTTGTTGCCCAGATTCCTATCTGATACTTTAGACACTTGCATAGCTGTAATGTACTTTGAGACCCAATTTACAGAAAACAGGCTAACCAAGTGCTTTTGGGTTTTAGTTGGGGGTGCATTTTGGGGAGGTGGGGGGCTGGGGATTGTTGTGTTGGTTTGGTTTTTAAAGCAAGTGTTTCAGTGCTTCCCTGATCAGTCCTACTCAGAATCCTGGTAACTTTTTTTTTTTTCTTCATTTAATGTGGCTCCACTCAATTTTAGTTACATTCTCAACTCTATACCTCATATAAATGCAAATGTATGCAGAAAAAAATGCAAAGGGTAGTGAAATGTGTCTCTATTTATTTACAATCCTGAGCAGGAACTTAAGTCTTGTTAGTAACTCCCAAACAGCTAAATTCAAACCCTATGAGTATCATTCCTGTAGTTTTCAATTTGCACACCAAACCAATAATGTTATGTATGGAAAATCATATGCAATCTCGTTGTCATCATCAGTAATAAACCAGCTATCCACTTCCATGTTTGCAAGCACCTGCTCTGTGGAAGCTGAGCAACGGTCCCTGCAACCAGAGATTGGGAATTACTGAAAGCAGCGAGACTTGTCCTGAGTGAAGACATTTGGGCTAGAGGCTGTTCAGACACAAGGAGCAATTACAGGATAAAACATGTTAGCAGAGTCCCATACTGAACAGCGATTAGCTTTGGTACAAGAGGTTATGAAGCAGCAGCAATTAGGAAGTCTTCCAAAAGAATTCCCTCAACAAGATGAACTGAAGAGGAATGACAGTCAGAGCTAGGGAGCCATGCGGTTCCAGAATGTTTCACTGAACCAGAGATTATACATTGAAGTCTAAGAAAAGCAAAGAGGAATACAGCGTTTAGACTTGGAAACAACCTTGGGAAAAAGCTGTACAAACTTCATGGTCCTTAGTGATCCACCACAGTTTCCCAGACATTGCTCAACAGTTATCAGAGCTCCAAATAGCAAATGACCACTTCTAGATGCCATATCTACATCTTTAGTCATAACCCTCTAGTGATAACCAAGCAGGAGAGTTAGCAATGAACAACCATTCCTAGGAGCATGGCAAGGGTCAGTATTAAACACATTACAACTTACATGAAGCTTAGGTTTACTTTTTGTGTATAATGGAAACAGCCTAAAAATAAACTCATAAAACACCTGTATCATACTGCAGTATAGTGTTGACTTATTATGCTTTTCCTTCCCCGAAATTCAGCCTAACTGTACTAGCAACCATACTAGATGTTCCTCATCTTTTTCCCCTCCCCATGCAGCAGTCTATCATGTGAACTTCCTAGAGGCCACACTGTGAGAAAAGCCTCCTGATTGACAGAAATGAATTTTAAAGCACCTTTGAACACAGACTGTTTAATACTTCTCTAACTGTACAGAGGGAGAAAAAGCTGCCAAGCTCCTGAAGAGCCATTGATGTACCATAAAAAACATTCCATTTAGAGACACTTCTTCTAGGTCATGTTTCTCCTTTTCTCATTTTTATTTCTAAATTAAAGCCTGGCCTAAGAACTGTATCTCTCCTCCCCCAACAATAGGTCAACAGCTCCTGTTGCTTCTTCCCTTGCTGAATTTGCAGTCCTCTGCTTGAGACACCAACTTGCCAGTTATAAATAGGATTATGATGACCCTCAGAGCATTACCACTCCAGACGACCGACAAACAGCATGAGCCAACATGATACTGAAACACATTTTCCATCACTCATATCACCCACTTAACAATAAAAAGTGAATAAAAGCTACAAAGGAAAGAGTATACTTAAACATAGTAATTGTAAGGGCTTTTTGGTCATGTCAAAAACTTCTTAAATACTAGAAAAGATGACAGGGAGGTAAATTAATACATCAGAACAGGAAAAACAAGTCCTGAAGAATGTCTTTAAGCGGCAGTACTCACAGAGGGACGTAAAAGCTAAACTTAGGCAAAATCCTTTCATCTTTAGGCAAGGATTTGAAATACTACTATTGAAGATCTGGTAAATCTAGAATGTGCCTATTAATTACAAATAAATAAAGTATTAGCCAAACAATTCTATATCAGTGTCACTGCGTTCACTGGAAAGCAGAGTTAGTAAATAGGATTAAAGAAGAGTTTAGGCAAAGGCAGCTCAGATTTCACGTATACTCAATAGTGGATTCACAACTCTGTACAGAACGGTCTGATATTTGAGTTTCTTCTGCTTAACACTAGGATTGAACCAGTCTAACCAGATGTAAAATGGTAATGGTATCTACTTTGCACTACTAAGCACACTTCTCCACCGAGATGCAGGGTGTAACACAGACAGTACTCTGCTGAAAAACTCCTGTTGACATAACTTTACATAAAATGCTAATTTTCACAGCATTCCCAAGAGAGTTTAGGGAACAAGATTCACAGCATCAATAAGACGAACAGACAAACAGCAGTACACAAGAGAGTGGAGGACCAGGTGTTAGCAAGGTTTAGCAGTGTATGGCAGCTAAAGACAAATCCTAGTGTAAATTTGTAACAGTACATTATAAAAAACAACAGACAGATTTTTATCAATACCTCTTCTGTAGTTTTCCAAGTGATTTCACGGATACTTTGGTACCATTCAAAGAGTTCTTCTACTTTATCAGTTGCAAACTCAACACACGGATCATCTGCATTCTTAGGTTCCAGGATGAAGACAAAAGGCTTTTTGTGTTTCCCTTGTGGCATTTTCACTGTTAGGCAACACAGCAGCAAGAAATTTATACCAAAATCCAACGGTTCTTCTTCTAAGCTGTCATTGTTGATTTATTGTTGCTATAAATCATTTTGATTAATCATAAATCATATCATTAATCATAATCATTTATGACGTTAGTATCATAAAGTTTCATCATATTAATTGTATTAGCTATATTAATACAAGTTGGTGTTTTGTTTTAAAAAATACCTTTCCTGCTAAACATAAAAGAGTCTACTCAACACAGAAAGCTCAGGAGTACATGTGTAAGCATCAAAAAATACATACCAACATTGTACGTATTGAGTACCAGTATGCCACGACACAGAGAGCCTAATGGATTGTCCTCGATAATCTGAAAAACATGAGTTAAATCTGACCCTAAATGTTCTCGAGTGAATATGCACAGGACATTAACAAATAATAAGCACACACATTAAATCTAACCTCAGTTTCACTGAAAGCATGCCCACTATAACATTTAAAAGCCTGCTTCCATATAAAGAATTTCTCTTTTTAAGAAACACATGAGAATCTCTAGAGCGAGAGTAGTCAAAATGAGGAGTGCAGCCGCTGTCCTGACAAAACTGCTCATTTTTCAAGTCTGCTTAAAGCTGCAATGACCGGGGTGGGAAATCTAATACATGTGTTTTCCTCCAAAGACTCCTGGCAAATCACTGGAAGTGCTTCAGAACAACAAAAGAATTCAACATTTCATTTTTAAAACTCCAAAATGTCAAAACTGCTTACTATGGAGTTTTGTTTTCTTTTGTTGAAGAGATCTTTGTCCAAGACACTGGACTAGATTTTTAGATACTTTTGACAAACAGTATAGGGTTAGTTATGCATAAAAACTTAATAATGGAGTGTGAAACGGCTAGAAAGATGTGTTCAGACACATAGTTTTCTTATTTGCAAGTATTAAGGCAGTAATCATATAGGCAAACTAGTTAAAAGTTTCAGGCACATTATTGTTTAGCCAAACTATCTGAAAAATCTAAACTGATATGATTTTCATTAGCAGGAAACCATTATAATCTCCTAAAACCCCACCAAATCAGCTGTCTTCCTAAGTAGTTTTCTATGAGGGATGTCCTGACAAAAACTTTCAGCAACAGAGACCAGTGAAGAATACAGTAATTACTCTATTTCTGTGTTCTCTCAAACACAGCATGCACAATCATAATTCTATAAACCAGACTTTCACTTCCAGGAGGTAGCATCTTCGAGGGAAACGTAGCAGACAAACCTTAACCCTCACCTGGCTTTCAAGCTCAGCAGAGTTATCAGATGACAGGTCTTCAACATAATTAGATGGAAAATAGTGTTGGACTTTTTCTCCATAATCCCCCTTCCACCTGAATTTAAAAAGAAAAGTATATATAGAGAAAAAGATACTTAAAAAGCTTCAAGAGGCCATTAATGAAGCAATAATCCTCAAGAAATCGGTCATTAATACCCCATACTAGCTTGTCGAGCTGGCTATCACCAAAATATAAGTGATGAAGTAGCTAAAAGCTCTAATAAAGTGATCATTAACTGTAGTAACACATGATTTCAGAGGGATTACAGTTACTGTAAACTGCAATTAATGACTTAAGAGGCTTTTTCCCCCTCCAGTACTAAAAATACTATTATGTGGTTGATTACCCTGCAGAAGCTACAGGGAAACATTAGATTCCCAAGCTTTCCAAGCAATTTACAAGCCGTCTAAGAAAGAAAACCTCTTATGACAGGAGACTGTACAGATAACTAAAAAAGGTGGGCTTGATTCCTGAGAAATACTTAGCAGAGCAAGGAAAGAAACAGAGCAATGACAACAATGGTAATAGATGTGTCACTTCCCAGAACACAGAAGTGTTCGGGAAGGATGAATGTAGTTACGGAAAAATACTGGATATGCTGGGCTATGGAGGTTCTGCAGGCTGAGTTATTGGTGTCGGATAGAAAAATAGAAAAGACATGAAAGGAGACTTGAGGATGAGGGGCTTTGGGGTTGCTTTTGGTTGGTTGGTTGTTTTTTTTTTAAATACACTGGCATTAAGATTTCTAACGCCGGAGTTAATAAGCAGCAAACAGACAACAGGCAATGTTTTTAAAAACTACTACCTAAAGCTCAATATTTTTCTCCATCTAGTAAGTCACCAGAAGTTCTCCTATGAGGAATCTTTGTCCTTACCAGCCTCCAGTTTCCTTTGTGACATTATGAATTAAAGCTCCTCGAGAGAAGCTCAATTCATCACTTCTTTTGGCTCTGTAGTCATACAAGGCTTTCACTGTCCTCTGAGGCTTTAAGAGAAACAGAGCAAAGGGGTCATCTAGGGGGACGGGTCATAAAATGATCAATAACATTATCTTTAAAAAAAAATAAAATAAAATAAAAGGAGGGGGGATTGGATCCCTTTTTACGTTATGAAGCTTAGAAAACATAATATTAAAGTTCCAGAGTGACATCTATTGGTAGAAGCAAGTGATGCTACTTAACTGCTATCATTCAAGTATCAGCTTAGAAAAAAGAAAAAAGAGTATTTCTTTTATGGGTGCTGCAACATAATTACTGTAAGGGAGGAAAAAAAAAAAAAGGAAAGAAAACCACAATGTGAAAATGTGAAATATCAGTCCTCTATCTTCGTTACATGTATCCATACACAGCTGGAGTTTGTAGGCTTAGATGCCTACAAAGCTTCCACTTCAAAACCACATTAGCTGTCCTGCTGGTCACATTTCCTTTAGGAAGACTCCCAATTTTAGCAGGAAAAGCATTTCTTTATCTTCAATTTACTACTACCCAAATTCTTCAGCAGCAATGCAAATTCATTGGCCAAAAAGACTGAAAAGAATTACAGCCACAAAATTTACAAGCAGGTGAACTTCTGTGAGAATTCACAAGTAGGCAAGCCCTAAAAAGAACTGGAGATAAGTAGATGTTGCTGTGCCACTTGTTTTTAAAACATTATAAATATCTTAAAAGAAGACAAACTTTAATAACTCATTAATAAACCAAAGACACTATTTTTATATAGAAAGCACATAAATAAACCCTGCACCTATTTGCACATGCAGGCCATGTTTGCTATTGGAACTGAGATAATTTTTTGCACAGACAAGTAACAGTGCTCAAACACACACATACTCTCCTGGGGTTTACGTGTTGTACTTTCTTTCCACGAAGATTTGACCTTCTCAAATTGAATCTTCTCATAGGTTATTCAATTTGGGTGCATACCCGCATAAGCATACATGCCAAATCAAATTGACTCCACAGACTCAAAAGTAAAAAGTGCCCAAATTCCCAGTATGGATGAATCAATACAGGATTTGCACACAAGAAAACGTATGGGTACAAATTTTAAAGAGATGCTAGAAAATAGTCACACCCTTTAAATTTCTGCTGTCCAGTTCCCCATAAATCAAGCTGCCTAATGCTTTCAATTATCCTTTTCATTACTGCTAACAGGAAATCAACAAACAAGTCTCATAATTTTCAGAAGTCTACAGTATGTATGAACATCTCTCTTTAAGCATACCACTGTAGGGGTGATTTCACTGGGTTCCACATACATCTTGACATCATAGAGGGAGTTTATGTCTTTTTCCTAAAAACGGGAAGAATGAAAGAAAATAATGAAATTACAGGAATCAAAAATTCCGAAAGTACGTAATGTTAATAGAACATTCATTGCTGAAACCACCTTTCTGACAATACATAGGCAAACAGAAGAGAAGGGAAGCTAGACACCTATGTTATGCTCATTTCTATAGCTGAACATGAGTTTGTAATTCAACCTGTCTCTGCCTCAGTTTAATGAACAGTAAAACACAATGAAACAGCAATACCGCACAAAGGTATAATCAGTCAAACAGCTCTGAGATTGTGAGTACCCTTTTATGTGCAACCAGGGAAGACAATACCTACACTTATGATTTCTGTGTTACAGTACTTCAGATCCAGTACTGGTTTCACTACTACATAAAAATTCTAAAACAATATACACAGTCATATTTTTCATTTTATTCTCTCCTCATGTTCCCATTTTTTTCTGAAATGCTTAACAATTGGCATCTGCATCATCATTTTAAGATATCTGCCCACTCCAGCAATAGAAGACAGGGCCAACTGCAGGCAAGGCTATTATCAAAAACTCATTTTAGCAGAGCAACGATCCCCCACTTCACAGAGCATCTTTTCTAATCAAAACATAAGGAAGGCAGGAGTTGACCTGTAATCAAAGGTGAAGCTCTCTCTTTCCTTCACATATCTCACAACCTTTGTGAGAGAAGTCAGTATAACCATCTCAATTTCACAGGTAAGAAAACTGCCTGCTTAACCTCCCCCAAAGGTCACCTACTACAGCCAGAACCAAACCCAGCATCGCCAGGTGTAGATCTGGGACTCCGTCCATGACAGCAACTGGTACTCATACAGAGACCACCATTTACCGTGCTGTAGCGCTCCAGCAGCTCCTCTGTCACTGGGTAACGCAATTTCATTTTCCTGTACAGCGGATGCTTCTCATAATACGTTACCAGCTCCACTAAGCTCTCAAAATAGGCCGAGGTTCCAAGCACAAAATGGCGACCTTCTTGCTGAATTCGGAAGTGCTTCACCTTCCCCTCCGCTCTGTGAAACAAGTGCAGGTGCTGTAAAAAGTACTGGTACTTGCAGTGAGAGCACCAGTGCTGCAAACTGGACCAAAACTGCTTTGTACATCTTAATCACATAAAATAATTTCTCCCTCTTCCAAAGCCTCTTTTATTCAAATCGAATTCCAGTTGCCTGATTAAATTCACAAAAAAACATTCTCACTTTTCTACAATGTACAGGGCCTTGGGATAAATCCATGTTTTTTGCTTAGATTAAATTTCCCTATTTTTTTTCCTCTACAGACAGGTATGCTGTCA
Source organism: Anarhynchus alexandrinus (assembly GCA_008711295.1). NCBI lineage: Eukaryota > Metazoa > Chordata > Aves > Charadriiformes > Charadriidae > Anarhynchus > Anarhynchus alexandrinus. The sequence goes on along the minus strand of VUYV01000007.1, from coordinate 4,439,585 downwards.
TCTTCATACTAACCCAAATGTGTCTGACCAGACTGAGAGTCCCTCTGCAATCTGATGACGATGATCTGGCGCTGTCCCTAAGCGACAGACACATTCCCTTCAAAACAAGTAGCTGTCTCTTCCCTATACTCATTTTGATAACTACAGAAATCAATTTCAAAAGAAAAACCCTCTTGTGCTCGAACACAAGGTTTGTGCTTGCACTGCTAACAGTAAAACCATCCACTGACGACCACATCCCACCCACAGAAGACCCCTGCATCCTTTTGAAGTTGCTGCCATTTTGGTACTTCTTGTTTTCCCCACTGTGAAATGGTTTTATTGAGATGCTGCAGATTACTTCAATATCCACCTTGGTAACAGCAGAAAGCTTAAAACCAAAGCACAAAGGGGACTGGGGAATTCTGGACATCATCAGTACACAGTAAGGCATGTAAATGAGAAAAACAAGTATTTGTTTTTCTAAAGCAATTTTATATCTTGCAGAAATCCACATTTTCAAAGAATAACAATTTGATTTGAAGGCACAACGGAGAACACCACAATAGTATGTATTTTATTAATGTTGCAAGAACCACAGCTTTGAAAATATTTTCCCTGACAAGAAAAGCCGACAATCTCATTTTGACATTTCATTTTTGTCAGTTATATGAGAGGGCAGGATTTGCAGGGGATAAGGACCTAGAATCCCTGCTCAACCAGCACCAAAGAAAACTTCAAAATAACACCCTGTAGTAAAGAGCATCAAGGAAGTGAAGAAGGGCCATGCACAGTTCTGTATGGGAAGAAAGGGACAGTTGGTGCCCCAGTACTCTTTTATAAAAGCATAAAGGTTTATTCCAGTCACAAATTAACTCTTGTACACATTCTCATACATAGACCTGCTGCACAAATCAACCATGCTAATTAAAGTTTGAAAGCAACAATTTCATGACTCTAAAAAGACCACAGTATTTTTTTAAATAAGAAAAAACAGAACATTGTTGGGCTACTAGGTAATGTAGTCATATCTGTCTTTTCTTACCTGAAAGTCATGGCAAACGAATCGGGCTCATCTCTCTTTCTAATCAGAAAGGCTCCATCTCGAGGAATTCTCATCAGCATGTCTTCTGCCTCTCCTCGACTCAAGTTGCTATAGTACCAACTACAACAGTCAAAAAATCAAAATGGACAAAGGATTGCAAAGCTTGTCAAATGTCATTCTGTAACAGTAACAGGCAGTGTTATTAACAATAGATTTTCAAACATTACAAGAAAAATTATGCATTAGATTTTCACCATCTCACCACCTATGACAGCAGCTTATTACAAAACATTGTAACACAGCAGCTTATTTTGGATGAAAGCATCAAGAATATATCAGAACACCTTGTCTGTCTGACATGATAAAACATAAATCTGCATTTCTTCCTGAAACAAAGGCACCAGATCCTGCTTTTAGTCTGCCATTCAGTTTTCAGTAGTTTATTCAGTTTTGACATAGCAGATTTAAGGAAAAACCCTAACACAGACAAAAGAAAAACACCAGGCATTTGAATTATTTTATTCAGAACTCGATTTTATCTGTCACTGTATGGATGGACCTATCTTGGATTTAATGTGCCTCCAGTGAAGCTGTGGCCACTTATACTGGCAGTACATTGCCACCTTATACAGAAAGGCAGGAAAGCCTAACCCTTAAACTCTACCCTCCCCTCTCACTGGCTTCCAAAGTCATCTACGGGTGGTCAGTGGGCATCTACGGGGGCAGAAAAAGAAGTTTTAGTCACAGATCAATATTTCACATGCAAAGGACATTTACTTTTTCTCACTGCAAAGAAAACAGAACAAAGGGCAGCAACTGCAGTGTTCTGCCAGCAAACAAGAGCAAGCTCTGCCCAGGTTCTACATCAGGCGAATACCAGCTGGAAATAAACACCAAGCTATACTACTTCCCATCAGCATGGGGCAAAGTCAGCCTAACCAACTCTGACAGGGGTGAGGTGGAGGGCAGGATTAGGAAAACCTAACTGTTTGGGCTCACTGCCCCAGTAACAGAGCTTCCAGATGGCACAGACCATGACCACTTAGTTGACAGGCCACAGCTTACTACTACATATCTAATCCAGCCCACTGGGTACTGTAAAACACCGAACAGAGAAAGAAGGAATTGGCACACTTCCACGGCATTACAGTTCTCACTGATTTTCCTAGTTGCTGCTAGTAAATTGCTTTCCCAAAGACTGCTCTCTGTTCTACCAGGTTCTCACAAAGTCAGTGATCTTACTCAGAATCTTTCAGGGAAGCCTATTCCCATGACATCCATGGACAAGCAACGCTCAGGTGTGCTGCTGAATCCAGGGAATTGTCTATGCAAAAATCCAAACCTGCCTAAAACAATGCAAAGGACACTGACATAACAACCCTGGTGCTTGCCTTCTCCTGTACGTACTCTTTAGTCTCATGAGGGCTGGGATTAGGCACAGCATCAGTCAGACGCAGCTCAAATTCAGCACATCGCAAGTGGGCCTCCTTGTAGTGTTGAATGAGATCATAAATGCTATCAAAAGTGAGGTTGTCCGTCAGGTAGTATTTCACAGTGTCCCCATCACTTGAAGAACGGATCCGGCAGTGCTGCACTCTACCTGACCTCCTGAAGAAATGAAGAGAGGCAGAAGGAAAAGGCTTTATAACAGTTTTTCTTCTTTTGAAGCATTTCCTTACCCATTCCTGGTCAGCTAGTAGTGAGCTTGCAAAGAGGCAAGAAATCTGTATCGTCTCATAATACAATCAAAGTTAGAGAAGCAGCAAAAATCCTGAGAAGTAATAGTAATTTTCAACCCACAATGGTTTAAAACCTAGCATACGCATACTCCCTGAAAACTTTGCTCTGACAGCTCTCCGAGTCAGAAATACATCTGATATGCTATTCCTTATAAGGTCCTAAGCAGAAGAAAAAAAAACCCCAAACTACCAAAACCAAACAACCCCTCAAAATTCTTTATTATTTTCCCTATAGAGGATCCTTTCATTGAAAAGACCAATCTCTGCTAATAAAGGTAAACTCATGAGATTACCTTTCCAATGTGGAAACCAGTAATTTATCCCAAAGCTGAGATCAAATTTTGACCCACTCATTGAGGAAATAACAAATCCTATATCCTGCCACAGCACTAGGAAAGGAGGGGGGGAGATCAAACCAGTTGGTCCTGTCTTGACAACTATAACACTTCAAATAGAGTCTGCTCTGCCAAAATACACTATGCTACACCAAAGTTTTATTTAGAAAGTAGACTTTCACAATCTCATTAAGAACATTCTAGTAATTATAGCAACTCCTTATTCCTATTTCCTCCAAGCTATAAATGCATACTTGAAAAACACACACATTTTTTGTGCAATGCCATAAAACAAACAAAACCCAGATAATTTTTTTTTAAGACAGTCACCATACCAGAATGACAAGGTGCAATCATTAGGGAAAGCCCCACTTTCTCTAACGAGGAATGTCCCATCCTTGCCACCCATTTCAGCACAATATTCCTGGAGCAGTTTCTCAGCAGTTGTTCTTCCCTCTTTCATTTTCCCATGGAACCATTTCTCTTTTAAGTGCAGTTCAGTACGTTTCACCTCCTAGACCAGAAAATAAGAATTTTTATAGCACATTTCTAATTTTATGATTTTGAAACAAAGTACTTGTTATTGATATAACAATCTACTATTTCAGGATTTCAGCTCTTCCTAGCCCTGAACTCTCCTTCCACAAAAAAGCCAATCACCTTTATAGTCACCCTTGACTCTCCTTCCCAGTCAAGCCATTTCTTTGGAGATGCGATCTTCAGCCTTATTCAAATATTTAATCAACAGAAAGGAAAGAATGCAGCAATGCAAACACCAATTTATATTTTCAAGGCAAAACACCCTCCTGCTGAGTTTCTAATCAGCTTTTTCCATGATTCATCTGTGTTCTTCTCTACACATTATTTTACTGACATTAACATCTAGGTGAATGGAGAAAATGTTCTGCGTGAGCAGAGAGATCTCTGAACCATGCACATACATGTTAGCAACGAAAGAGTGTGCATGGAGACCCGTAAAGTCTGAACAAGAAATTACGCTGAACATCACTGCTATTGCAACCCTTACTGAGCCTCATGTTTCTGCTTTACCATGCACGACAGCCAAGTAATACATGCTTACTTGTGGGAAACACCTTGCAAACGTGAAATGAACAACATGCACTATGTAAGAGGTGTGTTGTATTACTAACACAACAAATCTTCGTTCGTCATACTATCTAGTTTGAGAATAGCAGTAGTACTTAGCAAAAGGCATATAAAGACTATGATTGTCAGTGCACTCATCAGCATTAGCATTTAAGTACCAAAATTGTATTTCATTGTCTTTGTACTCATTTTGCAAGTCCTCAATTAGCCCATGGAAAAAATTATTTTATTAAAAATATGGTTAACTAGAGTACCTTGGCAAAGGCCCTTTTTAAAATATTTTATCTCCAGATACATTTGTTATCTGACAGAGATCCTCTACAATTTCAACATCAGCACAAAAAATACACATCCGTAGACACTGAAATAATCTGAGAGAATAAAAAGAACATGCTTAAACAACAAAACACAGCCATCACCTTTGATGAATCTTCATCAGCATTCTGTTCTATATCATCGCTGAATGAAAGCTTTTCATCAGCAATAGCGCAGTAGTGCCGAGTCCATTTCTAAAAGTTGAGAGATATTAAAACCATTAACAAGACAGAGGGAAACTCACTAACCACAATTTCAAAACAAGGTGTAACAATAAACAAAATAACCTTCCTGTCATTCACATCTGTTCAACTGACAATATTACTTACACAAATACTGAGAAGATTCATGTAAATTTCCAGTATTACACAACCTAGTAACAAACTGGAGCAAATGTCACATAAATAATACCTGTTCTATTGTGTCCCACATGTAAAGTTCTCCTTGTTGCTTTTTTTCTTCTTTCTTGTCTTCCAAGTTCACATCAATGTCTCCTTTTGGCCCCAGTTTTTTGTGCTTAAAAACAACAACAAAAAAAACCTCACCACATTTATACATTCACATAGAATCATATATAAAATCGGTCATAATATTTCAGCGTCCTCAGTATTANAGGTGTTCAAGGCCAGGCTGGACGTGGCCTTGGGCAACCTGGTCTAGTGGGAGGTGTCCCTGCCTATGGCAGGGGGGTTGGAACTCGATGATCTTCAAGGTCCTTTCCAACCTAAACCATTCTATGATTCTATGATTCTATGATAATATTTCAGCGTCCTCAGTATTACTGGAAGTATTTCCCTCCATTGCACAGCCTTCTTCTGTCATTACCATAACAACACCTGTTCCACAAGGCTTTATGCAACAGGACCAGAATTTTTTTCTTTAAAATTTAAATCTCATAATAAAGATTAAAAATTTAGTAGAGGTACCATTCAAGCAATGAAGGAATAACTAGTTTGATAAGAGCTCACCATTCTTTAGAGGACAGAAAACAGGAAGTGACACAGACCAAGAAATAAGGATAAAACAAGAATCCTTCTGCAGAGATCAGGACATAAGGAACAAAAACCAAAACAAACAAAAAAGATAAGGAAATAAAATGAATAGGGAATTCACTCTTCTATAAGAAATATAAGCAGAAGGGAAATCTTTTACATGAAGAGGGGATAAGCTCTACTTTCTTGAGAGTACTCACAAAAAAACAGTGGCTCAAGGGGCTACGGGGGATTAATCGTTTCATATCTAGTAGTTTTGAACTACATTCAGTTCTGCATAGTCTACTGTAGGTAGATTTCAATTTGACAGGCTTATCTGAAAAATCCCACAGGCCCCTAAGTAGGAGTTGCCTCTGACTGTTTACTGACAACATTTTCCAAACAGAAGCCAAATAACGCAACTAGCTTACTGGCAGGTGCTGATATATTTAAAGACTCTTTTATGCTCTTTTAGCCAGGACAGAGCGATATGGATGTTCTCTCCTGCAGACTCATAGAAGTTTGTAATTTCCTTTAAATCAGGTCTGTCATGTTATTATTCACGTGCCTATGCAACTCCCCTTCACGCTCTGCAAGGTAACATGTTTGGAGGGAAAAGAAACCCAAGAACTTAACCACAGAACTTTTGCACCTTATAGTAGGGTGCTATTATTTCCAGTCTTACATTCAAGAGCTGTATGCCTGTATCTCTCTACCCTTATTTCTTCTGTTCGTAAGTTTAATACATAGGATGCAGTACTGTTACAAGAGCTGGAAAACTGAAGCATGGACAAAAGTAATTATTATTTCACTAAAGAGATCACGAGCAGCCCTTAGATTCTCCACCTAATTTTGCCTTTCAAAAAGCTCTACTGCAGTTTCAATCTGAAAAGTCTTCTTTCAGCTATGTGCCTCATGTTGCTGCACAACAGTACTGAGTAAAACATCTGTATTGCCCAGAAGGTAAGACACTCTAACAGTGACTGCCTTCTAATAGCAGCACCACCATGTTTCACAAGTGGCTCACTAAATTGCATACATAGATCACGAGTTAGTAAACACCCATCAATTTTTGCAGTTTGCAAGCAAACCTGACAACTTAAGTGTGCAGCCTGCAAGTGCTTTGGGTTTCACTTGAATGAGAGGCATTCTTTGGGAAAAAAAAAAAAAGACAACAACACTAATCTAACTTCCTATTCAAGAACATACTTTATCATTTTTAAGCAGGCCACATTGCATAAGAAGTCTATGATGAGCATTTGCAGCAGTGAACCCTTGCTGAAATTTAGCAGTGATATTTCAGGAGCTGGAAGACCTTTAGAAAAGAGCTGACATTCGATCTGGCACTTGAACTAGCAATACTTATTGCAAAGAAAACCAATAGCAAGCACTTTAATATGTAGTTTTACCCCGTACGATACTGCAAAATCTTACTAGTACACACTTCAAGCATGGGGTTTCTTGTCTCTCAACAGAAACTAACAGCTAAGCTGTGAAGCCAGAAGTAGTATTTCTGGCTCCTGCTCTCGTTTTCCTATTTTATCTACCAGCACACAAAGCACGCCTACCTTGATGATGATTTTTTCTTTCAGCTGGGTGGGTGATGGTAGCTGATCTGCACTGGCTTCAACAGGCTTCATTAAAAGCTGATCCCCAAATACCTCCTTGAACACTTTGGCCATGTGTCGCTGCTGCTCCACACTACAGTGCTCTTCAATTGACAGAATGACTGGGTATCTTTGAGGGAGAAAACAAAGGTGAACGTAGACAATTTCTTTTTGCTACAACTTGAAAGGCAGGGAAAACAGGGCCCTCCGTCACCCCAAAGATCAAAGAACATATTTAAAGCAAACAAAAAGACAAAAGGAATAGAGATAGACACACAACAGATAATAACAGATGTGCAATCAGAGAAACATTACGGTCAGAAGGGACTTCTGGAGGCCATCTAGTCTAAAATCCTTCTTTGGGAAGGCCCAATTCCTAGGTTAGATCAGGTCGCTCAGAACTTTGTCCAGCCAAGATCTGAGTATCTGCAAGGACAAAGATTCTTTCCAAGCTCTTTGGGCACATTTTCACTGCTAAAGCACCATTATGTGAAAATTTGTTTCTCCTCTCCTCAAAATTTTGTCTGTTTTCCTTCACATGCACTCTGAGAAGAGTCTGGCTCCATCTTCTCTATTAATCACCCACTAGGCAGTAGAAGTCAGCAACCAGACTCCCTCATTAATCTCTTCTTGAAGCTAAACAAACTTAGTTTGTTTATCCCTTGGATATCATGTGCTTCAGCCCCAATACTGAAAACAGTTACGTAATGGGACTTTTCCTCAAAACTGAATCTATTAAAGACCTACATTCGGCAATAATTAAGACTACTAGAACGTCAATAAAACTGCTACAGTGTCATTATTATGTCTAGATTACAGAGAAAAGAAGTTCAGGAAGGCCTAAGCATATGAAAACAGGCTTAAGGAAAATAAATCAAAAGCTTACTCAGAAGCAACAAAGGCATGATCTTTGATTGCCTGTACTACGTCATCAAACTTGATCTTTGTTGTCCGTGTCCATCCATGGTAAATGATGGGTTTCCCATCAGGACCATCCCAGCAATCCACTAGGAAAGACAAGCAGTGGAAAAAGGAAGAGTTACTTAAGTAGCTAGTATAAAGAATGCATCCAAATCTTCAGTGTCTCACATATTGAGTCATAGACTTCAGTGTTTTAATAAATTCATTTAATAGAATATTTTATATCTCTCACAGAGCAAATTAAGTTCACTTAACTAAGAGCAATACAAATAAAATACCATGTAAAATTTTCCCAAAGGATTATCATGTGGGAATCTGGAAATAAGGAATTCAGGCAGCTATATTGTCAGTCTACTAGTTTACAATCATTTTCCAGGGATAAATACACTCCAATAAGTGGCAAGCTGACAGCTTATCTATTTTTCTGATTTTAACCCTGAAACTCTAATTTGAGATACATTTTGCATTAGACAAATTGAACAGGCAGTAGCAACTAGTTTTATGAAGTAACTGGTAAAATAACATGAAAATAAAGTCAAACTTTCCAATAAGGTACGCAAGCACAGGGATGAAGACACATACACAGTTAGTGGAGAACAAATGCACAAAGACATCAACTGATTCATAAGCAAGTTAGACTGGATGACAAATGGCACTAAATTACAACAATCTCTGTACCTTAGGCTTTGTGTATTACAATGAAGGCAAATAAACTATCTATGTATGCCACAGAAGTAATTCCAGTTTAAATCCTATGCTTTCATATAGTAGATCCAAGATTGACTTTTTGGTGTACAGTGAGATGAGATTTAGAAAGACCTTCTTAAAATTCCAGGGGAAGAAGAATCAGAGTAAGTGAACAGGGCAATAGTGAGGGACAAGAAAAACAATTTAGGGAATCAGTGTTTTTTATATGACTAACTTCAACTTCAGAAAACAAACTAGTTCTTGATTTCGGTTCTTTTTTCCTTCTTGGTAAACAGGGGAAACTCTACTTATATGGAACACATGTTACAAACCACTCCAGAAACTCTTTACTCACACTCAATACATCGACATCCCATTCTAAGGCACCTGATGTAAGCTTCTGTGGAGGATTCACTTCGAAGCTGGTCTCCTGTCAGATATCTAAGGAGTAAAAGGAAATTGTGAAAGACAGTCAATTTCAACTATCTCCCACTCGCTCACTGGGCAACATTTTTTCTCATGTCATGGAGAATGTATGTTGATTTTATTTTATTTTTTTACTTGCAATGGAAGAACTAGACTCTGCTGAACACAATGCTATCAGATTTTTGAACAGACCAAACTGTAGGAGATTAAAGGCTCAATCTAAACATCAGCCAACTGTAACTGACATGTTTCTGGAGAGCAAATCATGAACTTTGAAACATACCTAAACCTCATCGTGCTGAAGCATAATCATGTTGGAGGGACATGGATGGTATTTAGAGCGATACCACACCCTATACTTCAAAATATACCTATAAGCTATATCCATGTGCACTTTATTTCATTCTCTGCAATATTTTATTTGTTCGTCTCTCCTCCCTCTCTTTACACACTCTTTTTTTTCATCACAATACTAGATGAGCAAATCGCGTTTATCTGAAGACAGTTCAAACTCATCACCGCCAATAGGTTTGTACTTGGGCTAAAGAGCTTGCATACCACAGATTGTCAAGGGCTGGATACCTTAGACACAAAATACAGAAATCAGCAGCTAACTTACTAAGCATAAAATTCTAAAAACGGTAACAACAAAAATACAGTCCCTGGGCCTTCAAAGTTCTGGCTGTAAAATAAACTCAAAATAATAAAGAGTATCGATACCAAACTGCACTCCTCCTCTGTCTCAAGCACCCCTATCTGCTCTAGTCCTTGTCATCCAGGCAAAAACGATGAATAGCCAAAGTCCTGATCATCAGATGTGCTAATTTAAGGTCTCCATATTCCTTTCCTGCTCAGGACCAAATCTTTTCCACTTTGTGACACTGTAAACTGTCAGAGTATCTATCAATAGTGCACATCACTACCTCCTTTCCCAAGGCAACAAATCCACTGCCTTTCAGATCACCCAAACAGTATGGAATTTTCCCACAGTACAAGTGGGGTCCTTATGGCATTCTTATGTTCAGGTACAATTAATGCTAACACTAGCTCAATAAGGCTGTTGGTGCTTGGAAAAAAAGGAAGTTCCCTCAATAACTTTAATTTCCGAAAGCAGAGAGGCTGGAACTGTTTCAACTCAAGACTTTATTGTTGCAACAGGATTCAGGGTTTGGCTTTTCTGGCAGCTGAGCTTGGTTATATCTCAAAACCTCTAGGATCTTAAGAGAAGGGGAAAAAGGAGTCCCACAAACTATATTTCCCACATTTACATCACACTTTAGAAAGGTTTCACACATCCATGCAGTATAATTCTGGCGTAAAGTATTACTTTCTCCTAACACGTGCTAGGTCTGTTTGAACAGGGATAGACAATGGAGTTTTGGTAACTTACGTGTTATGAGAGGAAGAAATCCAGTAGTGGGACAAAGGATTATTCATGTCCTGCACATCTATTGAATCATATTTCTCATCCCAAATACTGTTTTCTTTTGCAAAAAGGTAAGTGAGGAACTACAATACAAAGAAAGAGACTGAATTTAAATGTTTTTACCATACATGACTAAAAGAAACCTATCAATGTTGCAAGAGAAGCCTAGGGGATCTGCCATCCAATTAACAAACTAGGAACTAGCAGTGAAAGAAAAGTCCACGAGGAACTATTTGAAAGTGTCATTCTTACCTCATCAACAAAGAGGAAGGGTTCAGCAGTTTCTCTCATAGTGTCATCAATAAACTTTGTCATTCGTTCTCGGACTTTACTGAGATCTTGTGCCCAAGATTCCTTCAGATAATAATAATACAGTAGAAAAAAAAAACACTTTTAGAAGTAGTGTTATGCTATACAAAATCAAATAAGGAACAGAGAGACCAGAGATGGGATTTATTTCTCTATCAACTGGCTAGTTTACTGCTGATATATTTTATTGTACCCACATATCTTAAGAGTTTCCTCTATGATGTCTAAGGGCAAAAAATAAGATCTCCATTTAAGTACCTTTATATAGATTTGGGGCCCACAAGATACATACTACATATGTACACATATGCATGCACACACACAGAAAAAAGCTAGCCTCCTTGAAGGATATGCCTCAGCTATAATCTCTCTCATTTCTAAGTGCAATCTGAGTGTCCTTTTAACACAGTGAAATAGAGAGAAAAAGAAAGTAGCAAGCTTATACAAGAAGTGTAGATCTCACTTTTCAACCATATTTGCAAAGCTGGAGCTTAGCAGTGCCTAGGAAATATCACACATTTTTTTCCCCATGGTGTCTGCGCTAAATAACATTATAGAAAACCATGAAGACGCAGTTCCAATCCCTGCCTCCATCCTTATCTGCTTGCTGGTATGGGACATTGAACTGGCTCTATTCAACAGAAAATTACCTTTCACTCAAATGCAGACAGTCAGCTCAGCTTTTTATGTAAGAGCTGCTAAAATGGGGCCATGGTGAAAGCACTACCCCAGACATACCTAGCTGTAACAGCTGTAACTAGGCCAGGCTATCATCTTTGACATATATCCAGTGCTTATTTCTAACCTTATCTGTTTATCTAAATGACTAAATGGAGACCTATTAAAACCTTATTTACTTCGTCCACCCTCTCGTCCTCTGGTGCACCTTCAGAGTCTTTATACAGATGAAAAGTAATAGTTCTTGTGAACATTCAATGGCAACAAATAAGGAGAAATCTTTCCAAGGCCTACTATCACAGCTGATATCAATCATATTCTATGACATATCACATTTCTTTTTAATGAGCATAGAAATCTGTGAGACAGTGTCAAGAAAAAGAACTCAAAATTTCTGCAACCTTCGCACCTGCTGCTCATGTAGCAGGAATCTCTGAAAGTCATGGAGATGAACTGCTGAAGCATCTGGACGGTCAGTATTTCTTAAAAAAAAAAAAAAAAAGGGAAAGTGAAGCTAAAGAATTAACAGAGCAAGTGTCATCAGATGTTATAGCAGAAAATGACATGGATTCGCATCTTGCATTTACAGTATAAATGTGCTGCCACCATCAAGAAACTTTTTATAACTTTAATGGAATATAGATTAGGCTTGTAATAGTGTATTATCTAATTACTTTATTTAGAGCCTTTAAATAAAGCCTCTTGGATTCCTGATGTGACGTCTGATAGTGATTCACTGGAAAAAGTACCAAATCTTTGCTCATTGCTTTGTTGCAAATGAGCAGCATTCACTTGACAGGGGTGTTGCTAAGCTTAGTTGAGGCATACAGAGACACTGTTCTTTTAAATCATCATAGAGCCATACTTCCACAAATAACTCCTTCCATGTATTATTCAGATGATCTACTGATATAGAACAAGAAAGGAGGCAAGATGCTGCTGCACCAAGAAAAAGCAGCACAAATGCTTTCTCTTTTGTAGGACACAAACACCACATTATTTGGTACCAATGAGGTATTTATAACCTACCCATCCTTGATAAATCTGTGCTTTTTAAACAGTCTCAAAGTTTAATTCATATGACATGACTAAAGGCTAAGAAAATATGCAATACACTCAGAGCAAACTTTTTAAGTAACTTATTTAATCTGTTAGTCTAATACTCAAAACCAAGGTAAACTGGTTTAATTCACAGTGAAAATGTCAGCAATGCCTGTGACCTCCCTTTTCCTGCTGTATACATCTTTCTTAGATTTTCAAGTCCAAGTGAAAGATGCAGAAACTGTTACTATCGGCATTCTGCTCAAGTCTAGGCAAAGCTTGTGCACCACACCACTCTCCAGACTGAAATTAAATTTTTTCCATCAAGTTGTCCTTTAATCGTTTTGTTCAGCTCTTGGTAAAATCGCAAATTTGCAATTAGGCAAATTTGCTTGTTCAAGTCCACACCATTTTGGTAGTCAAAAGGTAAAAAACATTTATCAAATATAATCAAGACTTGTTTCCATGATAAATTCACCTTTCTGAATGCAAAAAGATGAATCATTTCTTTTCACTTACTAAAGCATCAGAACAAAAAAAACAGCAATGTAATTCAAAAACAATCCTGCCGCACTGCAACCATATGGAAATGCAGAAAATAATACAAATGAAGAGTCTTACCCAAGAATGAACACAGAGGAATCCTTTTTGAATTCATCAAGAATCTTAAACAAACAAAAAAAAAGAAACCAGAAAAAAGGGGGAAAAGATCAATAAAAGAATAAGCAATTTTCTATCTAATTCCATCTAATAATGTCCATTGGTTTGGGAAGGGGAAATATATGCATTTTTGCTCTACAGAACCTGCAAACAAGTTGGTAAGACACATTTTTAATTAAACACATCAGAAAAAACATACTGCCAAGGCTGGCAACTGCACTTCAGGCCTTTCAGTACGAACACACACAATTCTCAGGCAAAAGCCTTGCTATTGATAAGGAACCTTATACACACAATCACTCAAGTTTCTGATGAGCTTGTGTTGTTTGGTATCCCAGAAAAACTGGAATTACGTATCATCCATCACATTTATTCAAGTGAATATAAAACCTAAATTGTTTCCAGCTTGGAGCAGCACAGTTACAGATCGCAGGAAACTTATCAACTGACCCAAAGCAGCTGTTGAGCAAACTGAGGAGTTTCTTTGAAATGATCCACAAGGGGTGATAACAAGAGTTTAAGGAAGTCAGATAGCCTCCTTACTCTGTGTTTCACTCTTCAACTTTCTGCTCAAGCTAATTAACTTGACTTTCATGGCCAAAACTAAAACCCTGTCAGTAAATGGAGATTCTTTATTACCTCACAATAATTTCAGCATCACTTTTAAACAGCACAAGAAAGTTCTACTGCCAAAAGAAATGGCACTGACTTTCACTAACAAACCTTCTATTTTAGCAACTGCAAGTTGAATCAACAATAAGCGCGTCATCAACGAAGACCTTTATGCAAGTAATCTCAAATTATGTGTTTTCACAGTTTTAAAAGGTTCCTAACTTTTGGAGTCACTAAATGTCTGTAGTTTTCACCAACTTCATGAATCTATGCAACGAATACATGGAAACAGCAGTCAGGCAGTTGTCCATATAAATTAGTTAAAATGTGATTCCACTGCATTTGTGCCCCCCAAGGACTGTCTGATGCCCATCTTGTAATGGACTCACCGCCAGTAATCTCCAAGTATGGGAGACAATGAGAACATTAGCTGTTAATTGATGCTCAGGATACATCCTCATGGCTTACAGAATGTTCTTAGCAATAAAAGATTAACACAAGTATGGAAAAACCTTGCTCCTGTCAGTAAACAGATCAGCAAAGCCTAATGAAAAGGCATTCTACATCCTGAACAAACACATGAGAAGTTCTTCCTAGAAAACCCATTATATCTGTGCATATCTCTACTACCAACACACAAGAAGCAACATGAATGACTTATCTTCTTAAGCCAATTGCTGATGGTGATTGTTATCTACACATCAAGCACAGTACTATACCATTTTTCTGTTACAAGAATGGGGAAAAAAGAAAACTAGTGACAAACTAAAAAAAAAAAAACAATCAGCATTCAATCTTTATTCTGAGCAAGCAGTTTAACAGTATGAAGACTACTTATGAAAAAGCTTACCGATTTCTGTTGTTCAAACATGATTTTCTTGTAGAACAAATGAAATTGTTCAAAACTAAGCTCTTCCTTGTAAGCGCCTATTTCCTACAATAGAAAGTAGCATGCAGTGAATTTAGAATTCCCTGAACAGCATTTGCACAGCAAACAAGTTACTCTTACTCCAGCTGCCACCCTCTCACACATTCTCTTCTACTCCAACTTCATTTGTTTTAACTACTTAGGATTTAATTTATTTAGTTTTTTTAAGAATACAAACAAGTAAACAGATTCTTGGTTCATGACACAGTGCTCCTAGCCCACATCTTTGGCCTTGCATTTTGTATGCTGACTCTATTTCCACTGTGTTACTGAGAGTGAAGTAGTGCCTCATTTAGCCATTGCTAGCCCAAGCAATAGAAGAAAGAATGTATGCTTTAAGGGTGGAGAGCTGGAAAGCAGGAAAAGGTGGGGATATTTAAAATTCCTGTAGGAATGGAAATGACCTTCCGAAGTTATTAATATTACTGCAAGTTGGAGTGAAGAGGTTATTGCTTGATCATATTGCAAAAAAAAAAATCTTTTTCTTATATATGAATTTTATCTTAAACATAAAACAGTTTCCTATGCACTTGCACAGTATCAGCACTGGAGCTCAAAAGCCAGTGTTGGCTTTGGTCAACCGTACAATGAAAAGAAGGAACTTTCATGTCTATGTTTTCTTAGTGCCTTAGATATAGGCAAAGCCAAGCTGAGAAATCAACTGATACAATTTATTTAACTGTACATGGTAAGAAGCAAAAATGTAGACAGTAACCTGAACAGAAATATCAGATAATACCAAACAGATGTAAGTTATCAGGTAATTACCGCAAATTTATCCTTCAAGAACTTCATGCTGCTCACTTTGAAGTTTACTTGGGGAAGGACAGTTTTCAGCTCTCTAAGACTGATACTGGGGAAAAAAAAAAAGAAGGGAAAAAAAAGATAAAGATAGCAAAAAGTCCACAGTTTTGTTGTATTTAGTCAGCTACTAATACATTTTCTATCAACACAAAAATGTGACTATTGAGACATTTTGGGTATGGCTCATCTCACATAACTGTAAACGTCTATAAACATAACACCTACATATGGGCAAGCTAGACGTGTTTTCTAGTTAATGGGGAGAAATCAGCATTTCAATTAATTTGGGTATCCATATTAGGATGAAAAGAACCATGCTGCAGAGACACCCTTTTCTCTCCATCAACAATTAATCAGATCTAGCTGATCAGCTCAAATGTTGATGTTTACACATGGTCAGATGAACTGCAGCCTTTCTTCCACTGTTTCAGTCCCACTGAAACTGGAATATAGACACAGAAAACATCACACAAAGGATATACGCAATGGATGAACAGAAACAGAAAACAAAAAGCTCCAGTTTTAATTACCATCATAACGCTTTTCTTGGATGGTAAAATTGATTCACAGCAGCAAGACTCTCCCCTTCTGCAACATCTGAACATGACCTCATTCTCCTCTCACAACCAAGTCTTCCCAGAGAGGATTGCCTTCCAGGTCCATTTACACAGACCTGCTGAACCCTTTTACAGTGTTTCAGAATGTCCAGTGACACACCAGCAACACTTCAAAAAACAAAGTTTTCTAGATAACAGCAAGAACTTTCAAATAAGACATACTTATTTCAGATTTTAAGTGACACAGTGCTTACATACACCACGTATTTAAGCAATATTTATATACAAAGCTAAATTTATTAATCGCTTCAACGCTTCCTGGCCACATACTTTCTAGCCATACATCAAATCATGTATGATGTATACATAAAACTTCTTTTTGTCAAAGGAAGACTTTGTATTAGAAACAAACCTGGGAATAGCTTATTTCAAAAACCTCAATTTCCTTCACGTCTTCCAGTTTTCTCATCAAGCTCAGACTTTATTCCAGTGTCCTAGGTGCTGCTGCCATAGCACCCTTCACTGTAAGCTCAGAGCAGCTCACAATATTTACTATACTTATCATCAAAATGGAAATAGGAGGTAGGGAAATGCTGTTATAACTCCCGTAAGAACAGAGAGAGGGGTGATTTCTAAAGGAGCTGGGTGTCCAAATGCTTTAAGTGTGCCATAGGTACAGGTGATCCAATCTAACAGCTCACTGCTGTTACAAGAAGCAACCCCAGCTCCTCTCCTTGTGTCCCACTCCATTCTTCTGTTGCTTCCACAGGACAGCTGTGATGCTCATCAAACCTTCTTTTAACCTGATTCAACTTGCTAAGTGAGCAGAAAACTATGTGGCCAAGAGAGAGCTAGAAAAAGCTTTCCACTGGCTTCACAAATACAGGCTCGGCAGGGAATGGCTGGAGAGCAGCCCTGCGGAGAAGTACCTGGGTGTGCTGATTGACGAGAAGCTCAACATGAGCCAGCAATGTGCCATCGCAGCCCAGAAGGCCAACCGCATCCTGGGCTGCATCAAAAAAAGTGTGGCCAGCAGGGCGAGGGAGGGGATTCTGCCCCTCTACTCCACTCTTGTGAGACCCCACCTGGAGTACTGCATCCAGCTCTGGAGTCCCCAACATAAGAAGGACATGGACCTGCTGGAGCGTGTCCAGAGGAAAGCCACAAGGATGATCCAAGGGCTGGAGCACCTCTCCTATGAGGAAAGGCTGAAAGAGTCGGGACTGTTCAGCCTGGAGAAGAGAAGGCTCTGGGGAGATCTTATTGCGGCCTTCCAGTACCTAAAGGGGGCCTACAGGAGAGCTGGGGAAGGACTTTGTACTAGGGCATGTAGTGATAGGACAAGGGGGAATGGCTTCAAACTGGAAGAGGGCAGGTTTAGATTGAACATTAGGAGGAAATTTTTTACTTTGAGGGTTGTAAGGCACTGGAACAGGTTGCCCAGAGAGGTTGTTGGGGCCCCATCCCTGGAGGTGTTCAAGGCCAGGCTGGACGTGGCCTTGGGCAACCTGGTCTAGTGGGAGGTGTCCCTGCCTATGTCAAGGGGGTTGGAACTCGATGATCTTCAAGGTCCTTTCCAACTCTAAACCATTCTATGATTCTGTGATTCACTATGTCACCCAGCTCGCCTCATGCCCAGATCAGCATCACAGCCAGAATAAAAAAAGGGTCTGGAGTGCCCAATTAGTAGCATGTAGAGAAGGCAGAGGAAAATGAAAGAGTGAGACTTCATCCATTCAGCAGCACCAAGCTGGTACACCAACTCAGCCACCTCCTGTAGCCCCACTTCAGTCACCTGCTATTCAACTTGTCCTTGGATAGCAAAGAAATTAGGTTGCATGTTCTAGGACAGTCTCAAACTCTGGGTATTCTGGGTAGGCAGTGATGTAAGGTCTCAACAAGAAAGACACAGCATTACAGCAGGACATGTGAAGGGCACAGGGACAAGTCCTAGAGTGAAAGATGAGGGGAATCCATGGCAGCAAGAGGAAGCAGGGAAGAGTCAAGAGAACACAGGCACAACATCCGTGGGTCCTACTGCCAATGCCCACAAAACATTAATGCAATACCATACCAACAGTACCCGAGCAAACAAGGCTAAGGTACCCTTGTCTTGACCTACAGCGCAATTCATAAGATTAACTCTCTGCAAACACAGGATCAGAACAGAGTCGCTTGAGAGCAACACCACCAACTAGCACCTGGACGCAAGTAACCCGTCTCTTCCACGGTGTCCATACAAGCAGCTACCCTGGGAAATATTCTCATCTCCACTGTGTAGAGGGAAAGAGGCAAAGCAAGAAGGAACTTAGCCAAAGTCCATGCCAAAGCCAGATTAGAACTCAGGAAATTCCTGGCTTTCCGCCTTGTCGCCAGAGCTCTGGAAAAAAACACTACTTTTAGGAGCAAGAATGAGCACTCCATTTGTACCCTAAACACCAAGCACAAGCAATTTCCTCTGGCCAGACAAGCGCAAGCCAAAACAAAGAGCTGGGACTTCATTACCACTGGAAAAAACTCAACCTGTGAAACAGGACTTGCCTGGAAACCTAACCTTTACAATTAACCTCCCTAGAAACTGCAACACTAAACACAATGAAACTCAGCCCAAACTCCTTTCCTGAATTTTTCTAAAAGCATGAATCATCTACCAAGAGAAGGAAAAACTGCTCTCTCCACAGTGCAAGTCCCCTTGATCCTAACCAGACTGCCTTGTAGTGATGAAACAACAAATGAAACCTCTTCAGCAGACATACACTATCAGCGACAGCTTCTCTACCCTAACACTTGCTTTTGCTTCATGATCCCTGCCAACATAACCCCATTGCAGGGCTAGTTTTTTCAAAATACATCAAGAGGTATAAGCCAATGTCCAGTAAAGATGGTACTTTCCCCTTCACCATTCAGGCCAGCTTAGGAAATGCTGCTTTGAAGCGGCATCTCAGCTCACCCTGAAGCCAGCTGCACAATGCCACAGGCTGTCTGCAGAATGGTGTTATTTCCTGCAATAACACAGTCTCATTCACACAATGAAACACCAGACTTTATTTTGCTTTTAGGAAAAGGCCTAAATGAGAGGAAACACATGTACTTTTCTACATTGAATTACACCTAAGAATAAAATGCATGTTCCAGACAAAGAGCAAAATCATGGTAAAGTAACAGACGTGGGGGAGGAGGGGTTAACATTCTTCTCAGTGTCGCATGATTTCTGGCAAGTCTGAGAGGTATGCAGCTGAATTCATTTAAAAAAAAAAAGTATCCTTTGCTGTGCAAAAGCTACAAACCCACATCACAAGTGGACCTGAAATGAACTACTGAAACTCAAACATACAAAGCTACACAGCACACTGGGAGCTACAAGCCATGAGAATTCTTTCACACATAAGGCACCAGGTCAAAGGTCATGCTTTGGCTTTCATCTATTTAAATATGTGGCAGAGACAAGCCTATGTAGCCAGGCCAATTGCTAAAAAAATTGCCCTTATTCCAAACCATTAACTTTGCTTCCTTCTGTATCTACCCTCAAAAGTATCTTCTGTTTCCCACTGTTAAAGTACCTCTTTCACACAGTACTACCCTGTCATACCAGAAGTCCTCCTCCTCCTCTGCCCTAACATCTTCAAGTATCTCTGTTATCTCCTATTCCTCGTAATATTCTGTTCTGTTCTCCTCATAGCTCTGACTCCTGCAGGAAAGAATTCATGTTATTGCTGGGACAACCCTAGCACTGCTGCTGTGACTAGTTTCAAACTAGATACCACACACACTAGCCATGTTCAGACCCCATCAGGACTGAAACAAGGGAAGGCTAATTACTTAAACATGGATCTTCAGCAGCCCATATTGAACTCTGCTTATGCAGCTTCATTGTTACAAATGCCCAACCAGGCTTTTAAAAGCTGGTTCTGGTCTGTGTACATTAGAGTGTAGTCTCTCCAATGCAAACACGCTTCAGCAACGAAGGAAGAACTGGTGGCATAGCTGCACAGGAAAGCTCACAGCAGGTTTTACAGTCCAAGCTGCTGAGTTCCAACTTGGCTATGAAAGGGCAAAGACCTCTATAAAGCTAGCAACCTAACGTACCTGCACAGCTGAGCTGAAACTCTACAGTAAGACTGGAAGAAGACAACTCCCTTTCCTCATTCTGACAGGGTAATTTTAGGCTAAAAGCAAAACTATTTATTTTTCATCAATTACTTCCTCATTATACCACGTACATGAACATGAGTATGTGCTATAAACACACTGTGTTTAGCAAAAGTTGAGCAAAACTCAAGTTGTTAAAGCAAGAGCAAATACCATTTTCAGGGGTCTCATATTTCACATCTTGGATGAAGAGTTATTTATTTCTTTTCATTCCGTGTTTCAATCTGCAACAAAAGTTCACTAAAAACAAACCAAACAAAGAGAGATCTTCTTACCTATTTCTTCTAGTTTGATCAACAGAATAGATCTGCTTTCTCAGCCAGCTTGTGGAGAGTAAAAAGGAAAAAAAGGTTTAATCCAAGAATTATAAAGAAAACAGAGGCAATGAAATATCAAAATCCATAGATGAAATTCAATACAAATATTTAAAAGTCGTAAGTTAACAAAGATACATCTCTTTTAATAAAGCAAAAACATTTCCAGCACAGTATCTAAGGATTCAGCCATTTTTATAACCATATTTGTAAATACATACTTTTCTGCTGCTTAATACTGCATTTTAAAGCCACATAAACAACACAGGAAGGGGAAGGGCGGGCAGGACAGAAAAGAATGAGCAACCAGAAGCTGTAAAAATATAAGTAGATAAAGTGAGCCAAAACTTCAGCTAATCTAAACTACAGTAACTCCACTGAGTCAATGATTTATGCCAGCTGAGGCTGCTGGCTCAAAGATCTATTAGTTGCATAAAAATTAAAAATCAGGGGGGAGGGAGAGGAGCTTAGAGAATTTTAAAGAAAATCCTCATTAGGGTGCATGTCAGTTTTAGGTGCATAGCAAAATACTATTAGCAGCATTAATAGTAAATATACACACACACGACTTTGATCTAAAGGATGAACACAGTATGTCATTATTAAGGTTATCCTCAGTCTCCACGGGAATCACTCTGCTGCACAACCATAGCCTGGAACCCAGTAGCACTTTGTGTAGCAGCTTGCTGCAATACCATACAACAGATAAGAATACTTTCTCCCCAACTGAAACGGCAAGTAAGTAAAGACAACATCAATGTCAAAGCCACAATTTGCTCAGGTAGTAAGCAAGGACGGGGTATGTCCTCACAACAGGTAACAGCAGTGACCATAAAAAAAATGTCAGCAGTGGTGAAAAGCAATCAGGTACAGAGACAGTATTGAAAGCTTGTCAACAAAACTGGCATTCTGAGCATGAGTAGTTTCACATGTAACATCCTCAGAAGCATTAAGGGCACAGTTTCACCATCATCTGGCTCTGGGTCAGCTGATCACATTGCCATACAATGCAATGGGTCCAATAAAAAGGAGAAACCGCAAAAGCTCACCTCGGAATTATTGGGACACAAGACACGTGGACACCTACTAGAGCAAGCCTACTGTGATTGTATAAGACACTTCAGTTTTCCAAGAAGTCAACGCACACTTACACCAGATGTTCTTGTGATCTCATTAAGAGATTTTTGGTTTGGTATACAAAACAAGGTAAATTGCAAGTCCACATTAGTGGATGCAGCAGAGCGCATCTCCAGAACATGTATATAGCAAAACAGACATGGAGAATTTCCATATGAGCTTTCTGTATCATACACTAACTGGAGAGTAATTGTTCTTAAGGTAACTAGCAGGCACTGCTTGCTGCACCTTAAAAAATTCTTTCAGATTTTCCGCTTTCAATTCCAAAGAAATGTTCAGTTTCACAAAGTGAAAATATGTCCACGTACCTCTCTGTGATCGCAGGTGTGGGAGCACTCATGACCTCTTGATACAAGATATTCAAGCCACACAACCATTTATCAGCATCATCTTTAGAGTCAGCTGAAAAAGTTAATATACTATGAGAAACATCGAAACAAAATCAACACAAAACCAAGACATAACTTGTGATGTTTAGATAAACCCTGGTATACAAAACTGCTGATTAACCTTTCTCTTTGATAAATCTCATTGCCTAGCTTCATGTTGCTAATAATAAAACTAATAAAAACCAGCATAAATTCAGGAGTGGGAGGGTTAACTCTGGAAGCTCTGTCAAGAAATACCTCCTTTTAGAAGTCTGCTTATATCTCAGCAGAAAGAATATGAAACTACTGCTGAGCTTTTGTAGTAACCCATCAAAATTCATTTTCTTATCGTCTATCTCCAAAGTGGCAAAAGCCAAGGGACCTAGATCTAGAGCAACTTGAAGTGCACAGACAAAAGAAATCAGTGTGTTCATTATATTGCAAGCAACCTACAAGAAAATTGTAAAGTACCAGCTTTAGGCAGACATAATCACCTACTGTCTGTCCTAACCATGCCTCTAAACACAGATTGTTCCAGACTAGACTTAGGCAAGAGGAACAGGAAGGGAGTAATGTACAAAACTGGTGTAGCTTATATAGAACACATTGTAATACAAGTTAAGATAAAAAAAAAGGTCTAAAATTCCTTACGCAGCTTAACACTAAAAGCCAGGTACATCTTCCTCGCAACCTTACAAATCTGTTTATCACTGTCTTGTTTTGTTTTAAATGTAGTTTGCCTTTCCATTTCTCAAACCAGAAGAGTCCGCCACATCATTTAACACGATTGCATTTGGTAATGCTTCAACCCACCAGAAGCAAGATGATGAACTACGTGCTGGGTATAGCCTTCCCTAGGGAATACCAAGTAAGCTGAAACAAATTTTTTGGGCCTTGGATGAGATGCTATCATTACAGCTTTCAGCTGCGCAAAGTACATTTGCTTCAGCATACTGGTTCTGAAATTTCATGAAGGCATTCTTCAATTAAACCAGTTCTGAAAAATTATTTTCACACAGGAGCTGTAATCTGCGCAAATTCTTTTAACTGCCTTCAAAGCAAAACAGTTTCTCAAAAGATGAAGATTACATTTTATTTAAACATACTTTCAAACAATGCTTTATCCCCCTAGGATGAAGCTAGAGACCAGCCTCAGCTCCCCACGGAAAGGTTTTTCAGTTAGTTACAATTTCAGAAAGAACACCCGCTACCACTGCCAAACCAATTCTTTTCCCAAGACAATTCTGCCCTTTATGACAGCTATCATACCCTTTAAGTAACAATTATTTTACATTGTTTTAAGAAACCACGACAAAGCACTTGAACAAGGAAAAGGATTTCCCCCTTAATTCAAAGTTATATCAAGTTGTTCTGCAGTTCAGCATTACAGCAACATATCTCATGGTATCGAGTATTTTCAAAGTACTGGCAGAGGCCTGGTTTTGGGAACTGCCATGGAGGAGGGACAGGGGGGCTGTTAAGAGGAAATCAATCTGAAGGACCTGGCACAGCTGCACTTAAGCACAGCCGCTTACTCAAAATTTTCACAGGTTTCAGCCAACAATGGTAAAATTTATTTAAAGTTAAAAGCCTATAACAATGGGTTAGTCACAACCAGTCTTTCATTTCCAGTGCATCAAGCTGAAAAAAAAAGTCTTCTAGTACTGCAATCTATAAGCAATTAATTCAATTTTTTTAAAAAGCTACCGTCAGTGTTAAAATGCTTACAAAGCACTCCTCTTTACTCCCATTACGATTTTGCAATGAATTTAATGATTTAAATGGACAAGTGTGTTCCTGCACAGGACAGAGAATTACCACTCCAAATAAGTCGTCTGTATGATTCTAAACCAAGGATCCACCACAAACTTTTTAGAAGAGAAATCTCTTTGTAAACTCCACAAGTTTGAAACTGTATTCAGGCTGCACTATAAGAATTTATATCCTTTTTAATTTCAAAATTTTTGGTTTTGCAACCCTGGATAATCTCACCTGAAATAAGAAGTGCCCCAAACCTTTCCAAAAATACAAGATACAACTTCCCCGTTTCACACGGATCTCTTCATTTCCAATTTATCACCTTTCAATTTTATTTATGGTCCTGTAGCACTTCTTTAGAAGAGGTTTAGTATTATCCGGTGACACACGCACACATAAACTAAACTAGAACTTCATTTTTGCAATTTAATCTGCAATTGCAGATAGGTGATAGAAAAGTTTTTGTGATACAACTGTAATCTAATCCTTTATGGCTATTGTTTTCAGAATCATTTTGGCCAAACTCAAAAAAGCCAGAGCAATATTCCGGCCACACTGAAGACAACAGTAAATCCTTCGCTGACTTTAAAGGGGACAATGTCACCTCTGGTCTTCAGCATTGAAAACCTTACTACAGATATTTAATGAGCAAAAACCTTGCTAGAAATGATGGAGCAAATTGGAAACCACGCTCACACAATACACTATTGGAAAGCAAAGCATTACAAATGCAGCAGTTCACAGACATGAGCGGCCGAGTAAAAGGTCTATCTCCAGATTTTAAACATCTGGTGCACTCTTGAACTGCAGAAGTCAAAACGCCAGTATTCTATGCATTACTGTTCTAGCAATGTATTTAATTTGTTCAATCCATTGGTTTAAAGAAGAAAAAAGTACCTGCTAAGCTTAAGGTGTTGAGGACAAACTGGGTACCGTAAAAAATAGTAAAGCAGTGTTCTTCTCTTTGCTTTGCTTTGCAACGCTCAAAGTCCTTTGAATTCTTTCCTGGGCGAATTTCTTTTATTTCCATCAGATCCACTGAAAGAAAACAACATTCAGTCAGTACAACTACACTTATGTTCCAGCAGAGCCTGAAACAATAAGATGAACAACTCCAAGCATGGATACATATATAAAATATCTATATATATAAACTTAGAGATCTTTATTGGGCAAGAATTGGAAATTGCACCAGCTTGCAATCCACGAATCCACAACTAAATATATTAGACTAACAGACAACAGTAGAGAAGGACCAAAAGAAGAAGAAAAATAACACAACTTCTAACCTACCCACCTAAAAAATTATGCATCAGCTCTTAGATAGTCAGCTAACCTTGTCAGCTAGTCAGCTAGTGTCATCACTGGCACTTGGAAGAAAATTATTTAAAGTAGGAATATAAAGAGAAAATCCAGCCTAATAATTAAAATCTTTCTGAGCTTTTTCCTGGTCAACTCCAAAGAGAGCTCGGTCATTTAACGTAACCTGTTGTATCACTTTTAACTTGCCACTTTTTACAGAACACAGGTATGTATTATAGAGCATAGCAGAACGGGAACCCTGCACAAGCACACATTTTCTCGAGTCAGCTCCCTTTTTATCAAACCCTTGCTACATAGCCTGCATAACAGTAGTGAGACAGCACTGAAATAGAAATATGTGCACTCTCAAGATAAGATACTTATTAGAAAACTGAGGAAGTGGTTTTGTTCTGCCTGTGGACCAGACAAATAAACAGTTCTTCCCACTTCTGGACAGTCTTGACTTATGAGCTACACGATGAGGAGCAAAGAAAAACATTTCATGGCTGCTCTTGAAATGTGTTTATCAGACCTAGCAAGATCCAAGGAAAACGACTGATGGTTTCTGTCCACGCATTTAAGAACGTCACAATATAAAAACCCTGTTTTAAACAATCACCTCATCAGTAACAGAACACTGTTAATAACCTAATGAAAAAGTAACTCTGCTGCCAACGGAGGGGGAGCTGAACACTGGTTAAAGCTTTGGCCTGTGTAACACTGGGTTTCTATGATGCCAACATGGAAAGGAGGGAGAGGCAAGCAAGGAAGTTCATCAGTAAAATCCTGATAATGAAACATTAATTCATCTTGGAATTTCTTATTCTCTGCAAAGTATCTCAGGACAAACTTTCCACCAGACACTCCTTTCTACCAGTCATTAAACAACCTACCTTGGGAAAATGGGACCTCAAAGATTAACCTGAACTAATCATAGGACACAAGCATCCTTCTTAAACTATTTTTTCCAAGTGTAATTATCTTCAAGATAGGGTTTTTAATGTCTCCACCTCCGCATCTCAGCCACCCTCTCAAACCATGAAAACACTTCCTAAGATCTGCATATCTGATGGGCCAAGGCCCCTAAATTTAGATGCAAACTTCCAAAATAAATTCATGACATGACCATAAATGACCAGCAAACAAAGGCTCCTACTGATGACTGATCCCCTTACCATCTAGAGTCTTACTTAGATGCCTAGTGGTGTATCCAAATATCCATCCCAAAATGCCACCATCTGGAAAAAAATTATCTAAACCCACCAATTCACATTAAATCAGCAGAGAAGAATCAGGATGCAGAGACAGAAAGTACACAAATGGAGAGGGAACTAGGTGGCATGGCTGCAATAAACAGCATGGGACTGTGCACCATGTTGACTCATTCTAATCATGGGCAAGAGCAACCCCAGTCACCTCTTCTGCTTTCCCTTCACCCAACAAATCCCTGCTGGAAAACAGTTTTAACTTCAAAGTGAAGCACACCTTTCGTTTCAGACTCCTACAAATCCAAACATATAAACACCACACCACAAAGACCCCCTCAAAGTATAAACTATAAGCAGCGATAAAACAGATTTCACAACCTGCACTGCTGTTGCCATTTCAAGTGGTTCTTACCTCATACTGACCTCTGAAACAAACACACTAACTTACTCAATGTCTCCCCTTAGTTACATGTTCTCACTACACTACTTTTCCTTGTATTACAACTTTTCAACCTACCTTCCCATTCTCCTGCATGAACGTACATGTATGTACATATAGGCACAACGACTTTTGTATGCAAAGGTCTCACACCGGTAACCATATTATTGTTTCTCTGACTGGTCTTTGAAAAAGAGATTACTATACCTTAATTGCTAAACATTCAGTAAAGAGAGGAATCACTCAGCAGGAGAACAAAATTGGGGGGGGGGGGGGGTATTTATATAAAAACCCCTCAAATTCAGAAGTTTACATTCCTGTACTTTTCAGGCAACATATTACGTATGTCCTACGAAATTCTGGCAAACCAGGACAGTATCATTACACTTACGTAAATCATATATGAAACAGATGTACAAAACAAGTTTTATTACACATTCCTTAGCTGTTTACAGAAAGAAAGATATAATACATGTTATAGTTTCAGAAAATGAATAGAAACTACCTGCATATATTTTAATGACATTTTATAGTGTCGTTTAGGATGTATTATTCTATATTACTGAAAGAAAAGCCAGGTAAAAAATCAGAGGGGGAGAAGAGAGACATGCACAGCAAGTATAAATATTGGTCTCACACTAAGCTCTGCTGTCTCCCCAGGTAGGCTGGCATTGCCCAGCACCCTCCACACGATGCCCACCAAGTCCCGAACGGCTGATCCCAATTGAAGGGAGAAAGGAACAGGCCAGGAAAAGCAGCAACATGTTTCAGACTCAGATTAGTAAATCAACTGTACCAACTTAGCTGTTACGCAGTTACTGTGAACTTTTTATAGCACAATCTGTCACTGAACAATTAAAATGTAACTTCATGCCTGTGCCAGAACTACACAGCGCCTCAGACACTCTGTCTTCTTACTGCCTAAGTACTGGAGCCTTCCTTCTTCACAATCCCACGTGCAAATTGCAGAGCCGTATCGTGGCCTGGCTTCACAGACGGATATTCCTGGGGCCCAATATACCCGAAAAAAGCACAGACCTGGACATATGCAGCTTGCAGTGTCAGATCAAATCCAATACGCTTGCAGGTGCAATTTCCATAAAATAGTGCAAGAAGATTAATGCATTTCCCAAGGAAACATAAAATCAAAATATGCCCTGAAGAGAAGTTGACTCACACCCAGCAAGACAAGAAGGACACTCCCAGTACATTCAGTCCCCAGCCAAACAGGTTAGAAGTCTACTGCCACTCTAAAAACCCTACAATACTAGTTTACATTTCATCTGTTCTTCTATGTGGTTATTTCCATGGGTTAAAAGGACCTCGGCAGCCTCATCAGTTACCTATTGATTCTGACAACTCCCACAAGTGGCTCTTTAACGAGACCGGACTCCAAGCGACCTTCAATTACCATCCTGTTTCAGGCTCTGATCTGGATGTGCAGTATTGGTGGCAGTTCAGAGCCTGAAGCTGCTGAACTTCAGCTCCTGCTGTTGTGTGTTGTTCAGCAAATCAGTTAATTGAATGGATCATTACACTACCACATAGCTACTTTCCAAAGACTGCACAGATTAATTGCTCAGTGCCTTCCAAAGCGTCTGCTACAGCTCTTTACTGCCATAAACTTAACAATAAACTTTTGATCCTCGACATCTCCACTGATCTCCATTCAAATAACCCGGCAGTAGCGATCACATTTAGTCACACACTTACAAGTACGAATTGCTGTTACCTTTCCTTCAGTTACACTTAGAGGCAGATGGTAAAACAGAACTTGGATTCCACTACAGCAGGTGCTGTGCAAGCTGAGCAGAAGACAAGACATAAGGTAAGCGCAGGTAGAGAACGCCATGAACGGGAGAACTGCAAAAGAAATTATATTGTTGTACACAACCACACTGTGCTTCTCATTCCAGAAGAGAGCAAACCAGCACTGCCATTCAAAGGGAGAAGTTCTGCCTCTGTCCACCCCCCTGCTCACACAACACCCACCTCTGGTTGGGAGTACAACTATTCAGCACCCAGAACAGACAAGTGAGCAAGGGAACAGACACTGCTTAAAACCAGCCACTGCCAACAGCAGAACATCTTATGTTGGCTGGAAGTGCCCATGTAAGTTCACTGTAAGAAGGCATGTTTGCATAGACCAGCTTCAGTCAAGTCAGGTAATTTTAGGCTGGAAAGTCAGGCAGATTATATATAAATGGGATAAATCAGAAAACCTTAGAGGCTGTCAACCTAACAAGGTATCCTTGACAGAAAAGTTTATAAACAGTGTAAAAGTTCAGCTGAGACTGGCATTATGGGCTACAGAGTCTTGTAAGATAGGGCTCCTGATTCAAAGTGCAAAGTCCCTGGGAGTCTTTCAGTGTCTGTGGCCACAAACAATGTTTGATCAGAGCTCAAGTTATGTACTTAATGGAGTAGAAGAAAAAGCCCAGAGAGAGATTCAAAGGAGGCTTACAGAGTCGGAAATCGGGCCATGAGCATTTACTTCAGCAAGTATTTTCAATAGCTCTCAAGAAGGCTAAAGGGAAACTACTGGCAATGTTTCAGAGACTATGGCACTCTGATCACCTAAGTGCTGTGGACCAAGACAAGGGGTGGGCATTCTCCATATGAATACATTCGCATTTTCATGTATGTATACATATATAGCAATATTCTGCACTTAAGACCAGATAACCAGTTTTCAGAACCCACTTTTTTTTTCCAACAATTTGCATTACAAAATATTCCAAAGAAGGTTTCATTTTGGAAAGGCAGAAACTGTCCCCTGCAACACAGGCTATGTGCAAATGAGCAACCAGTGAACGAAGAAAGCCATTAGTATCCTTTTGCAAATATACTTCATGGTGGTTAGTGAGGACAACGGCTTTGTTCTCACTTCTGCAGAATTACAGATTAACTGTACAAGGTGTGTCTTAGCAGCCTGTTCTATTCAGAGCAGCAATGAAACATGGATCTGTGCAACTCCAAAAGGAAGGTGAGGCTTCTCTCAGACAAGGACAGTCATATGAAAGCAGAAATCTCCTCCAGCGTAACAGTACAGATGTGGCATGGAAAGTAATTCACCTCATACAAACAGTGAAATTTAGCAAGACATTCAGTGGTGCAAGGAAGTCGTTACAGGTAAGCCACAAAATTATATGAAAACACAGATAGGAGGATGGAACATGAGAAACAGCGTGCTGCATCTTGAGAAAGCACATG
Organism: Anarhynchus alexandrinus; assembly: GCA_008711295.1. NCBI lineage: Eukaryota > Metazoa > Chordata > Aves > Charadriiformes > Charadriidae > Anarhynchus > Anarhynchus alexandrinus. The sequence continues at coordinate 4,409,550 of VUYV01000007.1, read as the reverse complement.
ACTACTTCTCCAAGGAGTCCTCTGGGGATTTAGCTGTGTGACTGATGTAAGCTTTAGAGAAGTGCACCTTTTAAACCCAGAGGTTTTTAAGTAATCAGGTCACGTAGAGCTGTCATGTACAGTAACAACAAATTACCATTAAATTAATAACTTCTCACTGGACTGCTCAGTAGAGCAATAACATATTACAGCTCCTCCCAGTTTGAGCTCTGAATTCAAGGGGCCATACATCCAAATGGCTATTGGTTTCATATTAAAAACTGAAAGGCACTTTCACAAAGTGAGATAAGAATAGGGTGAAATTTACATACGGGCCCATAAAAGTTTACATTCTACTCCATGCAACAAAACAAACCAAAAATGTTGTCATGTAAAGCTTTCATTTTGGGGAAAGTGTAATGGAGTACCTACAACTCTCACTCTGATCAATCACATTAGGGGTGCTCAGGCCTATGAGGTTCATTCCATCCCCGTTTTGCTGCCTGGCCATGACAGGAAGTCTGGTCGTCGTAAGTTAGCGTTAAACATTGCAGAACTGAGCTGCTAAAGGGAAGAAATGATTTGAAAACAGCTAAAGGCTACACACCTTCATTTTTTCATTTGACCACAGAAACCAAGGTCTAAATACTCAGCTGAAGACTTACACAAAGATCCCCTAAGTGACAACTGAAACACAGCAATTTCAAAACAGAAAGAAGGTGAATTTTAATGTTCCTTTGAAAAGATTCTCCACAAAGAGCAAGATGTGGATTCATTTTTGCAATGACATACTGTTTTTTAATAGTATTCAGAATACAGAAAATGACAGAAGATAACAGACTTGGGGTTTTCACTGTGAATTAAGTTTATTATTTTATGTCTGAAACAGTAAGGAAATACAAATAGAAAGAAATTCTGCTAGCAGTAAAAAAGTAATTACTAGAAACTACCAAGGGCAAGTCTAACATTCAAGCCAAAAGAAGCACTCATTTCACACTCCTCAGAAAAATATGTAGATACTTACCACTTCACCCAGAAAGGCACAGGTGCTGTAAATGTTTATACCATCTTCTCCAAAGGGAAAAAAATAAGTTTTCCACCACAGCAGAAGTTCACATTGGCATTAACAATTCTACTAATTAAATGACTTGGCTCTTTAGCCCATGGAAAAAAAAATCCCCCATCCATGTTTAAGAATGTAAGCCACTTGCATAAATAATATCTTAGGTGTCAGTTTAAGTTTCTCAATGTATCTGACAGCCAAAAGGACGCACAGAATCAAAATTTGCTCTCTTTGGCAGGTCATTTTAGCAAAGATTTTAAAAGCAAAATTAGCAAGATTTAATTTCAGGGAAAACATGCTGCAGGATAAAATTCACAAAATACTACAATAAAGACTAAAAAAAAAACCCTTGTTATCTAGAACAGCACTATCTGTAGCAACATACATAAGATTGCGATCACATTAAATTATACATCCATGCATTTCACCTCACCCTGTAAATTGTATGTGGCCTGATTGGTCCTGTTATCTACATGACTGTATTATAGATGCACTGCTTCCCCAATAAGCTTTGATCATTAAATAACCAGGTGCAACTTTTTGCAGAAATTAGTGATTTCGGCTCAGCGATATGACACAATCTGGAAACACAAACGCAGCGCAACCTCGCAGATCAAGAAGAAACAGAGCAGCTCCCACAGGTTCAAATTCTACACATACTGTGAACTTAAGTTAGTTCTTTGTTTCTATTCACTCCCTTTCCTAATATACCTGTGAAGCATGAAAATTCAACTTGGTGTTATAGTTTTTTTAAATCATATTCTAGATGACAAATTCTGTGAAATCTCTTTTCAGCATGAGGATAATCTCAAGTGAATTTAACAGTCTTTGATAATTCTTTTTCATAGGGTAGATGAAAGATCAGTAACACTAAAGGAATTTGAGATGGCAAACGTATTTAAAAAGTGGGCTGCAGTCATTTTGTTCTACAAACTCCAGAAAAGTATTACAGAAAAAACAGGAGAGAGAGACAATGTGAAATTATCAGTCCATGTTAATCCTACAATAAAGTGTTATGCATTGTTGGCCATACCTTTCTATTAAAAATGAAAAAAGGTGTAAGACACTCCTACTGCATTAATAACGGTCTGCACTGAAGAAAAAAAAAAAATGGTTACTATGTGTTATACTGAGACATATTATTGCATCAAAAGCCTCAATTTAAGTAGTCTTCATTCCTCTGCTTCATAATTTTGCAATTACACTGACAAGAGGTATGCATCTCTGCCATTCCCAAACACAGGTATTTCATCCTCTGAGAAACAGTATTAGTTTATTCTGAAAACTTTCTAACACATCTATTCCCTTTTCTCTTTCAACCTTACCTATACCCTAACCTCTTGGTCTACCTACAGAAAGAGCATTTTAGCGACTGATGTATTGTATGACCTTTTCCTAAACATGGCCCTCCAATGCTTTAAACCCACTTCTTGTTGTGTGCTCAGACAACTAAATGGTCACTACATATTTTTTTCTTGAGTATTTTGCAATAAATCAAAAACATCAGCAACATCAAAAAAGATAGGTGATCTTTCTTTTCCAAAGATTAAGGGATTAAAATATGGTTTAAATCCTTTTACAACAGCAGGTCACTTCTTCACATGAGAAAAAAAAAAAAGTCCTAGGTAATCAAAAAAAAGAGAAATCATCTTATGTCCTCAACAGAATCTTCCTTGAAACGTACATACTTGTATTACAGAGAAACGCACACTTGCACATTCATAGAAGGCACCACGGATTTCTCAGAGCATAAATTCTGCTGGCTGTGAATCATCACTTAACACAAGCATTCATGGAAGAGTGTGCAGAAAGTCACATATTTTCCAGTGACTAATCAAACTCTAGTCGCCACAAACTTTCCCTTAATAATTGTCCTTAAAGCACTTTGCATCTGATAAAGAATGAAATATCCATTACGGATAAGCCTCATGGAGATTTACACCTTGCCACCTACTTGCTCTCCAAGCTTAAATACCATAACCTGTTTGCGCCTTCACTTATTCATGTGCATATACATATCTATACCTCAATATGAGGAAATTTGGGAGGCCTTACTTGGCAGTACTGAAATGTACTCTCAGTCAGCAAACCCCAGGTGCCGGTCACACAGAGTACTGACAAGCACTTCTCACTCTCGGCCACCCCTTCCTTCCCCTCTGCCTTTCACTGCTGTCCAGTAGTTCCCTCCACCGCTCTCAGCTATGACAGTACACTTGTTTGTGGGCCATCTGGTATCCTAGCAAAAAAACCGCACAGCAGAGTAGCTGATGTGGAGGCAGAAGTGACCCCCACATACCACAGGGATGTACAACATACATCCATTGTGTGACCAGCCTGTGAAAGTTTGAAGTGGGGAGAAACACAGGGTGTGTGTGACCCAAGGGCCACCACATGGACCCACGCACAGCTGTAAAGGGAAAACATACAATAGAAATACACAGCAGAACCACGAGGAAGTGACACGCTGAGCAACACACTGCAATAAATCATGCTGGTAAGTCAGAGCTTCACAGTCATGCACCTAGTATGCATAAATTAGTTTCTGCAAGAAAAGGGCCCATTACAAATTAAACAAGCAAATCAATTCCCTCCATACAAGGAAACTGAAGCTTCCTTCTCTCATGTGTTGATAAAGCAAAAGTTAGTTTACGCCTACTATAAGTTACCAAGATCTGTACTTCTTAAATGGCAAACCCATGAATGTACAATGGTCAATAAAACCTATGGGTAAACAATCCATAGCGAAGTCATACTGGGTCCGACTTGCACTAGGGTATCACTCAATGAAAAACGCATTCCCACACCACACACTTTCCCCTGCTACATAATCCAAGTTGCCAAATGCCTTCCCTAGCACCAGGCAGCTTCCAAGTCAGGCTGCGCTACAGCAAGGAAAAGCAGTGGGGGAAGACTGTGGTCCACGCTAGACTTCTAAGAGATTTGCTTATTTTGCCTGGCAATGGTACCTGACACCAGCTGCAGACCTAGTGCCATGGGTTTCAGACCCATGACCCTGCAAAAAGTGCTCCTTTATTTCTGTGCTGTCTTTTACGCTCATGATTCCTCTCAAAGTTCAAATTACATTTTTACATTTACAATGCTTTGCAACAGAACTCCCATACTTAAACCAACTGTATGGATAAAAGAAACAAAGCACAAAAAAACCCACACTGCCTCAGAGTTAGGAAGCTGGTGTTATTATGCTTTCTATATATTCAATGGCCAGAGCAAGAGACTCCAGCAGACAGTAATTCAGAGCAGGAACTAAACTTTGCTCTGGAGCAGCCTTTCATTCTCAACTGACTATATGGGCAGACAGGTGAGACTAGCCTTGTAAGTTACCTGCTTAATATTAGGCTGTGAAAATATCACCTCAAAGTTATTTCACACACAGTCAGAAATACCATTCCTATTTATAGCCCTCACTGCCCAAGACCCGGTGCATTCTGCATCAGAGTTGCTAACCTTTCGTCGGGTCAGTCTATCCATGGGGCAACACTCACCAAAACTTACTTCTCATCCAAGAAACGGAGCAAATTTCTCCTACTGAAATCAATGACAGGGGCTCCACTGAAACCAGAGTTAGTGTGCATACTAAGAAATATAAATCAGGGAAAANCACAGTGGCTTCAAAGCATGGGTGATCTGATGAAGTATTAATACCACACTGTAACATACAAAGCACAATGGGGCAGGGGAGAAAAAAACCCAAACAAACAAAAAAAAAACAACACACAAGTCCTCAAAGGAAAAACATTTGTCATCCTAAGTTAAACCAATCTTTTGGCAGTGATGATTTAGGTAACTTATGATGAACAGCGCTGAGGTTTTGAGCCTCCCGAGCAGTCCCATAGCCCACCTATTAAACTTTAAGTTATTTGTAACAGTTTAAAATGACGACAATGCAGAATACAAAGAAACGTCACTACTAAGTAAGAGGCAGAACAAAAAGCTCCGACATTTTGTAGCCAGCATCTACAAGCATTTCCCTCAGATGATCTTAGAGCTATTAGGGCATCTAAAACGTCTCTATGTATAGAACAATAGCAAGCTGACTAAAAGAAGGCCAAGCATGGGTGAACACAGTCACATCTAGCTCAGACCTGCTTCCTTCAGCTATTTGCATAGCTCTCTGCAGGCCCACATACGGAAGCACATGTTGCTGGCATTCATTTTAATATACTAGTGAAACCCTACGTTCCAAATGTCCACGATAAAAACATTTCTCAAAGACACATTGCTCCCTTCTATCCATTTCAGTTTTGACAATGGGTTGTGTTGGACCCAGCCGATGTAGAAAAGGCATGTGTAAGGTACTCTGTAGTCTTAGCAGGTGACTAAAAGTGCAGCAGCACTAAAAACCTTCCTGGCCTCCACTAAACCTGAAAAGCACTCCAGGACAGGCAGCCCCTCTCTTTCCATTGCTAATCTTCCCCCTTTCTTCTAAAAGGAAACTTGAAGCTCCCAAAAAATGGAAAACATGGACAAATTTTATTTAACTTTTTTTTAAAGGTACTCATTTACCAGTCTCTCCTAATTTTACAGGCTCAAGACACCCCACAGTCACCTAGTCTTTGTTTGGGCCTACAAAGCATTACATTTTACAAGAGCAGAATCACCGTAAACCCAAGACACGCAGATTGTAAAAAAGGATCAGTTTCCTTACATACAGCTAAATCTACTGTCTTCAGGAAGTCTGATTATCTTGGACAAGCTCAACAGCTAGCTTGACCTCATGAAAATTGAAATACCATCCAAGAACTCACTTGACTTGAACAACTCTTGGCTGCACAGCTCTACAGGAAAGAAAGACTGTTCGTGCACAGGTTACCAACACCATTTGGACAACTCAGGAAGGGTGTGAGCAGACACTGACGGGTTGCTCCTTCCCCTCTCTTGCAGGTGGGCAGGGAAGACCTGCACTAGTAGAAGAGCTGGTACATAATGCTCCCTCTCTGATTTGTAAAGCTAGACCTTACCAGAAGCTAAAATAAAACCCTGTATTAAAGAATTAAATAATTGTGCAGCACCATTCTCAGCACTGCAGTAACTCCCAAGCTAAAAACAGTGACCAAAAACCTCAGTTGCTCTATTAAAGTGAGGGGACTTACTTGATTTTAAGCTTTACAGCTTAAAATTTGCCCTTTTGATCTACTGTTGAAATAGCATATCCTTCCCTAAAGGACACAAACAACCTGTATTCTTTCATTTACAGGAAAATACAGGGGTTTCTTCCCAGTTCATTTTTGTTAGAAAATTCCTTTCATATATGGTGACTCAAGTCTTTCAGAAGGTCAACATAAAATCTCCAGTATTTAGATACTGTGTGGTTTGAGCTGCACAATGAAGACAGAGACTGTTTAAAGCAGATTTCCTAGCCTTAGTATATCCTCATTTGTTACCACAGCAAAGGCCTGGCTCTAGAAAGAGTTTTCTAAATAAAGGTATCTCCATTTTACTTACTCATCCAGAGAAACACATCTGCACTGAGCTGGAAATAGCCATAATTTTACCAACTCTTTCACTCTATTCTAAACAGAAATGCTGACGGGTTTTTAACAAAAGGGACCCTTTCAAGAGTAATGCAATTTAAAATACACAGTACTGCCACTTTCGGGGCCATTGGGTTGTCTAAACATTTATACCAGTACAGCTAACCCTGCATCTCCCTTACACGTGTCAGTTTATTCTAGAATAAGAGTAGCTGCCTTTTTGTTATTGTGAGGTTTAACTTAAATCACTTCCAAAACAGTATTAACCAAACTTGAACAAGACCCTTGTAATAATTATGAGCAATTCTGACTTAGAGGAATTTGAGCGTCCTTCAGACATTTACAGTTCACCAGCAAGAAAATCAGCACTATGACAGCACAGGACAGTCAGAGAGACAAAAAAACTTTTTTTTCTTAGTTTCCAAAGGAAGAGTATTAAAATAAAGTATAAAAGTTAGTCTCCCTCCACTCTATCTATTAGCAGCCTATTTTTGTGTCCCAAAGCTTAAGAACTCTTCTCACTATCTGATTTAGAAACGCAAACCCCATAGCAGATGCAAACATTCCATTTTCTGCCCTCTGTAAAAAGCAGTTGCCAAACTTGAGTTGAAAGGCGCACACACACAACAGGAAGCCATCTTAACTTTCCCACCCATATTCAATATTAATTCTTATTTGGACTGTAGCACACACAAATAACAACCACTAAGATCACATCACAAATATTATTTCTTGCACAGCACAAGCGTATTAAACAATATGATACTTGAGATGATAATTCTATACCCTCATCCACTGAAAAAAAATGAAAAAAAGTGGGTTTTATTTTTTACAAAGTCAACACAATCCACCAGTGAATACTTGCAGTCATTCATAGATACATTTATATATAGAAGCCAAAACAACTTTTCTGCTACCACAAACTATACCTCATATAGCTTCAGGGAAATACAAATTTTAATTCTCCTGTCATCGGTATTCAAGAAGCCCATCCAATTCAAATACGAAAGCTTCAAATCTATAATTTTTTCACTTTTCAAGCAAAAAGAAAGCCTCAGTCTCAGTCAAAAGAAGCAATAGCAACATTTAACTAACTAACTAACTAAAATATTTCCCTCCTTCTCAGCAAAAACACTCAGCAAGTTAAAGCTGCAGGGACTTTCATTTCAAGTACAGCAGATACAGCTCATGGTAAATTGTAACAACTATTCATATCATATTCTGAAACAATGCCTACAAAGTAAGTCTTCATTTTGGGCAGACTCATTGCTTTTTAAAGCAACCAAACAATACTTTGCAAATTTGTGCTTTATGGTATGACATATTCTCAGACCTAAAGTTTCCATTGTTATAAAGGTCACTTAAATGTTGCTCAATTAAAAAAAAAAACTGCTACAGTACTGCAGTTTTCGGGGAGAGAGGCAGATGGCCCTTGGGTAAGTCACAGGTCTGTAGCTATATTCTCTGTTTTGGTAATGACTGCCTGCGTAACTGGAAGCAACTCATTACCCTGCCCGATTATCCAGGTGTAAGAGTCAAATTACAATGTTCACCTTCTTTTAAAAGAAGTGTTAAAATCTATGCACAGAGCAAACTATTTAATTATCAGGATATATTACCACAAACACACACCACCCCCAGGAAGCTCTGATAAAAGAAGATTACAAATCAAACACCGAAAAAGTTGACCCCAAAGTCTGAAACACATCGTCTGTACAGCTTTAAATTTGGCCCCTCTGTGCAAATGGCTACAGCAAGTCTTCGACTACATGATCACATATTGATTTTGCCAGAGTACTCTAATGCCTCGGTCATGCACTAAGTGGTCATTTTCTATTTTGTTTTAATCTTACTGCTCTGTGTGTAAACCCTGGCTTTATTTGCTAAGCATATTCAAGCCATGCACTCATAATTATTCATCTCCTCTCAAGACCTTTTTTTTTTTTTTGGCACACCTCACTCTGGGATCTGAGCATACCAGAACCAGCAATGCACTTGCATTCACACCCACCATTATAGAAAGGGACCCTCATTTTCCACACAAGAAACTGGGGCACTGCAAGATTATGATCCAGAGCACCTGTTAATTAAGGTGTCCAGAACTGTTTGCTTTTTCCCAGATCACTCATATGACCACATTTTCACCACCAATGATAAAAACATCCTCCAGACAACCGGTCTTTCATTCCACTGCATTACATTTCCAATTGCAGGTCCAGCCTGCACAAGGAATAAGACAGGAACCAATGGAAACAGTAGCAAACAGATATTTAATACTTGTAAGTAAGGAGCAGGAAGGAAGCTGCACAGACAATCCAAAAACCACACAACTTCTCAGGGCCTGTCTTTGCAACCTTACAGATCGATGCATTTTTACCTTACGCAACCTTACAGATCGATGCATTTTTACCNAAAAAAAAAAAAAAAAAACAAACAACCCACCCACCTTCTAAAAATTCACAACTCAACAGACAAACTCCACTCTCCTTCTTCCTGGTTTCTCTCACATTAGTGTGTACTTACACCCAGGGAGAACACCAGGAGCGTGGCTCCCGTCTGTCGCACTACTGCAGTACCTGGTGCCAGTCACAGCTGCTCCGTGTACGGGGTAGCACTGAAACAGTACGACAGATACCTGCTCAGCCTTCCCACCTCTCCAACCCCAAACTCCAACTCCGTATCACAATTTCTTTTCCCAAATAGCCCTGGTTCCTCAACTCCAAGCTTCTCATATTAGCCGAGGCTGACCAATAAATCATTCTGGCAATTCAGGCAAACAATTCAATTCATTTATTGAAGACAAACACCATTTAGTAGTTGCACAGTAAAATCATGCCCATAATAAATTTTTTAAAGTTACCATACAGTCATATGCAAGCACTGTAATTACATTATACTAACAGGAGCTCTACAGATCCCAAAAAGCACAAGCTGAGCTTGGTTGACATCAGCCGTGTTCAGTAAGAACTGAAGATTAGTCTCACTTTATTCTTCTACTATAGCTTTTGCAGTCCTGTGTAGCTTTACACTCCCCTTCTATTTCCTGACCTTGTTATAAATAGCGGCTTTAGTCAGTTCAGATACCAACTAAAGAGACAGTATCAACTCAGGACCTGGGAACCATCTCTTACATCTCACAGCTTCATCCTCCTAAGTTATTGGCATGTTTCCAATAATGGTCTTAAATAATTATTTCTATCCTGAAACAGCAAATTCCCTAAGCAAACAGAAATTTGAATTAAGTTTCCTTGTATTTGCATTTTTTTTCTTTTTGGAGAGAGAAGGGGTAAAGAAGTACTACTCGCTTGAATTTATAAGACATCTTGATGCTTAATAATGGAAAACAGTTATCACTTAGTAACTCAATTCAAAGAACACAAGCACCATCGTATTCAGAGATGAAAACTTTGAGAACAGGCCATACGGTAAAAGCACGTTAATCATATTTAAGTAGTGTTAGATACCTAAATAATGAGCTGCAGAAGATTCTTCACCTACATTGCAACAATTCAGAATACTCTCAGCAAATTACCAAACTCTTTTGAGCCAAAAATTTCATTATGTTAACAAAGGCTCATCAAATCAATATTTGACAACTTCATCAATTTATTAGTAACTCCAAGTTCAGGTACACTTTGCAAATACTCACAGAAACCTTCAATCTTGTCAGCTGTCTTGCTCCATGCTACCTGCCTGGTTTCCATTATGACTTGAATAGTTCTCCTTTCTGGACTACTCTTCTTAAGACTGAATACTGTCATAACAGTTCCCAACTCCAAGGTCCTTTTGATCTGGCTTTTCTCATACTCCGGCAGCACTCCATAGTCTATACTCTTTCTGGGCATTTTTTTTTTTTTTTTGTAAATCAAACTTTTATGGTTTTCAGTGTCCTGAAAAGAAAAAAGAAAGACAAGGAAGAAAAGTCAGTATTTAAAAAAGCATTTTTATTTCTTTAAAAATCACATTTGTGTAAGTTAAAGCTACCTAATAGAGACTCCCGCCCACTCAAACACAAGGAAGATACATGGCTAACGTTAACAGCATGCTTGCTGTTTTATCCTGAAAGAAAGTACGAACGGTCTTCACAGAGGGCAGTACCAGTGACACTTTGGTGCCACGCTGCTGCAAAATCTATTAAAAAAAAAAAAAGAGCTGGGTGAAGCAGCCACTGCATGCAATGAATTGTAATCTAAATTTCACAGAAGACCCAATGCCTCTCTTCTGGCTGCACCATACCAGTAACTGCTTCCTCAGTCTTCTAACACAGCAGTATGCAGTGTTCCAGACCAAAACAAAGTAAGCCAAGGTCTGTTTAGGCCAAATACATAAAAATCACATTAAGAGGCATAACTCCCTGCATGCTTTTATGCATGTGCATTTTTAACTGCACGTACACCCCCATCACTACAAATACAGATTTACAGCTCTGAAGTCTCAGCATTTTAACAGGACAAAAAGCAAGAAAGAAGACCTGGAAGAAAAATGGAATGTAAGTAATAATGGCAAAAGAGCAAAATACAAATAATGCAAGGCACTGAAAGGCCAGAGAAAATAATACCTAGGTCATAACAAAGAAAGCATTTGAGTCTAAATAAAACTAAAGAACACATCGGAAACATGGAAAAAAAATGTGTTCAAACTAAAACAAAACTACGTTATAAAACTCTTCTAAAGGAGCAATATTTGGTATCTCCGTATCATTTTCTGATGTATTTTCTACACTTTCTCTTAGCCAAAAAATAGTGTAAATGCAATTATACTGCACAAATTACTTTGACCACGGCAGTTTATTTCACTTACCAAGCCTCCAACTTTTTTGCCAGTATAACTAGGGGCCAAGGAAGGATTGCTCTCTGGGATGATTACACAAGCAACTCGATTAGATAGGCAAAAATGGTACCTAGTACAATTATTAATAGAATCCTCTTTTGTAATATCTAGCAGGTTTTCTGCAGTAAGTATATCACTTACAAATTATACATGCACATCAAATGTAAAATGTAAGCGTAACACACCAGATATTCTGTCCTAACGTACTTTTAGCAGAACAGCACCTCATAGCACTAAGAAGTAAGAATGCACCTCTGAAGCCTTCAAATAGCAATACTGGCTTTTTTTCTGAGAAAATAGCAACCGTTACTGGTAGGTCCAAAGTAAGATAGACTTCTTTAACTAAAGTTCAAACACTGACTATATTTATCTTGATTTGATGACTTCAGGAGTTTCCTCAGACATCAAATTAATGTGCACTTCGACCCTACCAAATTCCTTTCAAGCATCAGATCTGCTTTTATTTCTTTTATACAAAGTAAGATACCTTTGCTCATGTAGATTTTCTCTAACTGACATAGAGACAGAAGTAGCTTTTATCAGAAATCACCATTCTTTGTTATTGTTTTAGGGTATTTACAGAATTATGTTCCATAAAAACCTCATAGGTTCTATGCAAGCTGCAAGTTAAACCTTTCATTCTTGAAACTCGGGATGATTTAATTTCCACTACAGCAAGAAATATCTGGAAATCCATTTTGTCCTGAGTATTAACAGTCTAGATACCAACACAAGAAAAGAAGATAATTTGCAACAGGTTTGAATCATACTCAAAATCTTTCTACTGTCCCAGGATTTATTTTTTTTTATATTCCCAATACTATCTTCAGATAACCAAAATGCTGCCCCTATGGTGAACTGCAGCAGGGCTGTTCTTCTTGCCCTGTATTACTAAAGAAGCATCAATTTGCTGCCTGAAGAGACCTCTGAAATCTGAAAAGCCTCAAAGGTTCTGCAGCCAGTGTTGCTGTCTTCTTGATATTACATCAAGGAGATAACACTAGGGGAGCTAAGAAGTGCTGATGATTGAAGCCCAGCAATCCAATCACAGGATAACACAAGAAATAATGACATCAGCTTGCCTAAACTCTTACACTGACCTATATGAGAATTTAAACCAGCTGTCTTTCTGTGAACTGTAAAGAAAATGAGAGGAAAATATGAGTAAATACAAATACCGAAACAAATGCTGGCTCTGTCTCAAAAGTCTCAGTTAATGCACTTTTAAAACTTCATGGCTGTGTTTCTCCTACACAGTCTACTTTTCCTTACGCACAGGTCAGCTGGCAGGTATTTGTGTGCATACACTCAGGACACATGTTGGCACAAAACAGCCTAAACAGAGATGCCTAAACAGCAGCTCTCATAAATATTAGCAAGTTTCTGTGCTTTGGTCTCCCACACACCATTGCATCAAACAGCTAATTACAAGCTTGATTACTCCTTAGCAAGATTATTTACAAATAGGATGCCCTGGAACCTGCTCTTTCATCCATGCACAAAGAAGGAAGTGTATCATTTTCACACAAGTAGCAAGAGCTGCTGCCACACAGTTCCCAACCATCCCCCTTAACCACATCCCTGAGCAAGACAGGTTTGAAGAGTCTCTGTGCACATGCAGCCACCAGCCACAGCATCTCCTCCGGTTCCCTTCCTCTCTCCTCAGTCCACTACTCTCCATCACAAGCAGTTTCAGTTTCCGTGTTGATAGCTAATTCGACCGTGCCACTTCTCGCTTCCCCTTCGTAACTTCTTCCAACCCTCCTCCCCCTCACCCCGTGTCACCATCTCCTGACCTGCTCTTCACTAAAGAGAGCTCTTTTCTGCTCACTCTCATTACTACCACAAAACTGCCTTTCACCATCATGTCACTAACTGCTTTCAGTGCAATCTCTCTAACTTTGAAGCTGTCCGGTGCAATCTTTCCAACCCCTTTTTAAATTCTACCACTTCAATAAACACTTTTTTTTTTGTAAGCTAACAGAGAAACAAACAACAGTCCCTTCTTACCCGCAGGGTGGCCTCTTCAGCATTGCCCACAGTGAACCTGAAGCGCTCTACAGCAGGAACCATGTCTCACTCCATGTTTTGCAAAGCATTATACAGGTTATTTTGTGTTTAATATCTATAAGCTTGTTATTGTAATAAGAAAGGAATATCCTTTCTTTATAATACTGAAGAACACATGTACCCCAATCCTACAACTGAGAGGGAATGGACAACTTTTTAAGGGTAGTAAGCAATGGTGGATTTTAGCACGAATGTAACTGATCCTTTTTGACTCCCTGGAACTAATCAGATAATAATTTAAATAATCACAGGCTTGCATCTGACAAGACAGCCATAGTCATCTTGTCTTGCTACAATGACTTGTAATAAGAGAAATGAAAGGAGGAGAAAATAAAAAAATAAATTAAAATCTTTGTACAGTGCCTGGTTTTCCGACAAAAAAAGAAACCTTGTCTTTTCACTTTGCTCTTTTCATTAAGAATTGTAATAAAACAAACATGCCATGATTTGGAACAAGGTTTAACTATTTTAGTAACACTTCACAGCAATAATAAAAACCTCAACTTTTAAATGAGTAGAGTTTTTCAGGAGACTATAACAAAATATATACCTGCTCTGCCTTTTACAGTACAAGTTGTAGCTGTAAAATGAAATATCACTTAGAACACGAAAAGAAGTTTCTAAATATAGCTATTTAATAAGAGGCAATGTAGCATTTTTTTGAGATTAGTCCCTTAGTACAAAGGAACTGCCTCTCAGAGGTGGCTTCTTAAACAGTTTCCGCTGAATATAACATACTGGACTTCCCCTTTTAAAGTAGCTCTTTCTTCCAAAAACAGAGCAAACAATATTTTTAGTCTAACTTAAATCCTAAGTCATAAGGCAGATTTTTAGCTTACTATGAAACAATACTGTAGCTGAGGATATCTACTTCATCAGTAAAAGGTGGAAAGAATATCATAATATTTGATCAATCTAACTGACTGTTCCTGTTTTGGCTACCTGCTCCAGCTTAAGAAAAACGTCACAGAACACGTTACACCTCCCAAAAGAACTAATGGAAGCCCTTGATATCGGACCTAATCTTTTCAGTACTAACAGTCTCCTTACACCCACCCGCAGGTGTCTCTCAGCCTTCTAACACCCATCACTGCACAAGTATTCCAACCAACAATATTTCTACCCATTCATGCAGCAGAACTCCATAACGACCCTCATTACCCCATTTTCTGGATACCTCTAAAGCAGCAGGGCATGACCTACAAGACACCCTTACATGCAATAGAAGCATTATTACTGTTCGACCAGAGCTATTGCAGCCTAAAGTAAAAAGGTCCAGCATCACTTACATGATTCAATAAGAGAGCCGAAAGTCACAAAAACATAACATAAGCTCTAATTTAGACACAGACGCCAATACATGACTATTTCCCCTTGACTGTAGGCACTACAGGAACAAAATTTTGAAGGTTTCCTGTACCACATGCAGAACTGGGACCATCCATTACTGTTTGTGTAAGAGTAGATTCTATATTGTTTTTTATTGAGTATGACTAACTTGGACTAAAGAGTCAGAAAGACTCACTGCAAGTAACCAAGTGAACATGGAAAAAAACCTTACTTGGTCTATCCAATAACCTGTATATTTTGTTTTACTTCATTTCAGTACTTCAAAGTTTCAAAAACAAACCCTTCTTATCTGAAGATCAGTCTACAGTTCTTAACTCTCTTTATGATAAAACAAAGAGAGGAAAAACTGTAGTAAAGGCAAACTATAAAGGTACAGGCTAGCAAAGAACATCTCAGATAAGCACCGCTGAATCCATACTGTGTTATAACTTCTTTCATATGACACAGCAGGTGCTTTCCAGGCACACAAGGTCCAACCAAGAAGTACAATCCAAAGCTTGACTCCAGTCAATTTCTGTGTTTTCCCATGTGCTGTAGGCACTGAAGCCTCCATTTATGCAAAAGGGTTGTTGCATCCTCTTCCCCTAGCTCTGCCTTCAGATTCATTTAGGACATCACCTCACCTGAGCCAGCGCTGCCTCAGCACAGCACTACCAGCAACACCTGTTCATTACCACGACGCTAATAATTAATAACAACCAACACACGGCTCTTTGCGCAGAGCTCTGCAACACAGCTGCTGCTGCCCTTGGAGTCCTGCGGTCTGGCGAGGGGAACCGCAGCGGGACGGTTGCCCACCTGCCACGGCCTGGCGGGGACCAAAGCCCCGGCCCCAGGCTGGGGCCCTCCCCCCTGGGCAGGGCCGTGCAGGGCGCGGGGTGGCTGTCAGGCATACTCCGACACCGCCAAGGGTTCCTTCCTTCTTCTTCGGCCGGCCGGCCTGCAGCGGGGAAGGTGCAGGGTGGCAGAGACCCCTGCTCAGGGAGACCCCAGGCTCCCTCCTCCCCTACAGGCCAGGCGCCCCCCGGCACGGCCCTCCCTCACAGCCCGCAGCCCCCCGCCGGCTCCCAGCCCTGTCACCGAGCCCCCTCACGCCGACAGCCCTCGCCTCCCCTCACAAGACCCTCCCTCAGGCCCACCGTCCCCGCCAGGTCACAACCGCGCGGGACACGGCTGCGCCGCCCCAGCCCGGCGGCACCTGCTGCCGCCGGAGCCCGAGCAGCCCCGGCCGGCCGAGGCCACCGCCGCCGCCCCCCTCACCATGCCGCTACCGGGACACCCCGGGGACACCCTCACCTGCGCAACGGCGGGGAAGCTGCCTCCCGCGGCAACGCCGTGCCGGTGCCCCTGGCGGTGCCTCAGCCCCGCGTCCCGCCGCGCCTCTCCGGGACTCCCACTTCTGCTTCTGCCCGAACCGGGAAGGGGCGGGGTCACGTGATACCCACCCCCCCTCCGCCTCGCGGCCACCTCCTCGCGCGCGGGGCCGGACGGACCAGGGCGGCGGTTGGTGCCTGAGGCCGCCCGCCCGCCCGCCGCGGGGCTCTGCGCTCCCTCAGCGGGGACGCCGGGCCGGGGCTGCTCGGGGCTCCTCTCCCCCGTCCCTCCACCTCCCCCGGGGGTGGTTCGAGGAGAGCTCCCTGCTACCGCTGTCCCCTCAGGGCCCCGGGCGCCGCCACCTTCCCGCGTCCCCCCCTCAGGCATCCCCTGAGGCGCGGGGGAGAGGCGCCGTGTCCCCCCTCGCCTCAGGGCGGGCGGTTCGGCTGCTGTGCAGCCGTTAGGAGTTTGTATGTTCTGCTGCTCATCCGAAGCGGAAATTTCACTAATTCGGCTGAGAATCGCGAAATGATCAAACGGTACCTGAGGAGAGCGAGTTTTGGAAAAGCCCTTAAAACTTCACTGCCACTGGAGTTACGTTTTCAAGTTAAAATTGACTCACTTTACGGGATCTGCTAGGAAGTGCATTATAGCACAACCACTTGTTTGGGATTCAACTCCCAGTTTGGGATTCAGGATAGTGACAGGGCANGCTAGGAAGTGCATTATAGCACAACCACTTCAGCTTACGATCGGCAATACTAAAAATATTTCCCAGTTTGGGATTCAGGAGAGTAGTGACAGGGCGTGACATGCTGTTTTCTGGTCAAGCCCAGATACTGCCATGAAATTTGAGGTATCGGTCTTGTCCCAGACCTGCTTGATAAAGCTGCAGAAAATTCCTACATCTCTAGGCAGAATATCAAAGTCATCACAGGGAACAAGTCACACCAGTTCAGAAGACTGCAAAACAAATGCCTGGAAACCAAGGCCAGGGATGGTACAGCATCTGCAAGGAACAGAATTCCCCGTGCAGAGGAAGGTCTTGGCCGTTTTTGCAAGGACCGCACCATGTTACAACGGCAAAACCCATGTTCCACATGCTGCTTCCCAAACACGCTGAGGTTATGTCTGGCGGAGATAGCTCTTCATCTCCCCTCATTCCAACGCTGGTAGCTGGCACAAAGGAGTGAAAAGGATGTGCCTTTTAACAGACTAGAATCTAATCTGCTCTACTGAGAGGAAAAAAATTTTCCATCATTTCAGTCAGCTTTATAAATGTTTGAACCGTAGTCACACATTTTTTTAATTAATATTTTCACCCTATACGTGCAGAAACTACTGAAACAAAATGATACCTGGAGTAGGGTAGTGACAACAAGTACTGCAACAAATACCACCAGCAATGCTACCTACATGCTTAGGTCAGAAAGAGAAGAAAATGTCCATTGTATCCAGCAAAAGCTGTAGGAGCAATTTGGGAAACTCTTCCCAAAAAGCAAACTAACTTTACCATCGTTAAAAGCACCAAAGGATTTCAAATGAATATGACTTATCAAGAACAGAACTGAAGAGTGCATTCAAAGTACATCACCACAAAAGGAAAAACGCCTAAAACCCAATACCTGTGAAAGGTGTGGATCATTTTAAATGCAAAATAAACAGATGACCATTACAATCTCATCATTGTTCACTATTTCATGAACTGTCTTGCTAAAGACTCCTCTCATTTTTCCAGATGCCAAACCTGGGAAAAGTTTCCCTCTTTATAATGTGTGATACAGTCAGAAATTCACAGAACAGCATCTTACAGGAGACGTGGTACTAAAAGAACAGAATAGCAGAATATGTATCGATCACACTAAGGTGCCTCTCCCACACTTGACTTTTAGCTCTGCATCTTTAAAGCCTTTGAAGCTGCCTTTGAAATTACATGAACGGGGACAGAATGCTAGCATCAAGAGGCCAACTTCCCCAGCTGCAGAAGCTAATACCAAAACATGCGTGTGGTCAAAGCCACAAGGTACACACCACACACCACAGAGAGCTGAAAGGTGCAGGTGATCCCGGGCATTTTACAAGCAGGAGATAACAGTATTCTCTGAATCCCAGCTGTCAGATCCAGGATTCATCTTGGTAAGTTGACAGTGAATCTAAGTTCCAGCAAATATCAGCCTCAGCAGCCCCTCCTTGTTCTGCTTCACTTGGCCACGTACCAACAGCCTCCTCACCAGTCATATGGCAGAGCTTCAGCACAGGAACCACCCTTGAACAACCCACAAGCTGCTCAGGCACAGAGCTGACCGTCTTTATGATACTCAGAGACTTTGCTGTAGAAGTTAAGCACTGCTGTAAAGTATACTGGACTACGGTCTAGACATACTTCAGTGTGGTTGTGCCTCAGTTGTGTCCTGGAAGGAAGAATAAAACCTACCAACTCCCAAAATTTCTTGCACAACCTTAGATTACCTGATAAAACTCTCTCTCTTAAAGATCAAAAGTCATTATATAGTGAAAGAATATATGTATGTGGAGAAAATCATAGCTGCAGTACAGATCATAACATTGAATTCCATAAATTGCTGGACATAATAAAATCTCAGCCATACAGATGGAGTAAGCAATCCTTAAAAAGCAAACCAATAAAATAGTAACTCTTAGAAACACCAGCCGTTACTCTGCACATCCACTACACCAGAAGTAAGAGTACTCAGACACCCTCGCAGTCACAAAAGAAGATTCAAGTTACTGTCAGAATCAGTGACTCTGTGATCCAACCTTCAAACCTTGAAAGCGGGACCTTCCAGACAGACAACAGCTCTGTAAAGAGTATGGACCTCACAGCCATAGATAATTACCGGGCAACAGCTTCAGTCCTTTTTTGTAGCAAAAAAGCCCGTATATGTGTGCTGAGGAGAGGTGTGGGAAAATCAGTTCTCTGAGTTGAAGAATCTGCCCCCAGCAAAGCCTGTGCATTTAAAGAGGTGAAGAAGGTTAGCCACTAGAATAAAAATCTTCCTTCCTTTTTTCTTTTTTCTTTTTTTTTTCAGTTTAACTTTCTTCATATAATTTTAAAAGGCTCTTTGAATTGTTAAAAAATATAATCACAATTCATACTATAAGATCTGAAAGGAGAGTTTTTCAGCTGGGAGTACATTTTTACATTTCAGTCATAAATCCCTCAAAAGGGAATTTATAGTGTTGACGCTGACACTTTCCTAATTACAGCATTGGAAACTTCAACCCTATCTTATTGTTGTATTTGGTAATGAAGTGCTTGAAGAATAAAGCAAGGCATGAAAGAGAATCACAGGACTGGCTAGTCGCCCTCATGGATATAATAAATAATGGTCACAAAACTGGTGTGCCACTTCCTCACAGGAGCTACAAAGAAAATACAGCTTTTGTGTAGAAGACAGAAGAATAGCTTTATCCCATCGATTGTAAGAAATGTTTAAGAGTCATTAGGCAGGAGGAACAAATATTTTTGAGACTGTTGCTGAAAGACTATCTAGCCTAAGTATTTACTACACTGTTACAGCATTTGCACTCCTTAGCAGGATGTACATTAGCTCAGCTAGATTTTCTGGTTAGAGCTGCAAAACGTATAAGCAGAAGTTTCATAGAGAAAACTTAATTTTCAAGCTTTTCTTTTATGATCTTTTCATCTGCAGGACTCTCAAGCAGATTTTACACACGTCAAGAGAACTTGCATACCACCATCTCAGTATTAGGTGTCAATCCAGTTTCCTATGAGAAAGCAAGTGCCTATTTGTGATGGAGAAGTCTGCGATCATTCAGGACTAGCTGAAGACAGTTCCTGTAAGTAGAGTATTACCTCTGCAGAACTGTTTACTGCTTCTTGGATGGATTTACGAGACGGCACTCACACACACATCCACATGAACTGTTTGGCTGCTGGGATTCTAGAGGCCAGTGAAAGCAATGGACATGTTGCTTTTTTATAGCTTTTATTCAAAAACTCATTTAGTTTGTCAAAGTTTTTCCCTTGACAAAGAAAATGAAATTGTTTATATACAGGACATAGTAATCAAGGCTGGCCCGAGACTTGAGGTTGCTTGTGGTGGCCCGGCAGCCATTGCCCAGCTGCCCTATTCCAGAGTTGCGGTGGCAGCAAGGGCTGCGGTCTGGAGAAAAGAGGGGGAAGAACGTTGCTTCCAGCGACTGTTGTCACTGGCAGAGCAGTCCTGTACCATCCCAGCTCCTCAAGGCAGTAGCTTCAGCTATGTTGGGAAGCCTTGGTCGGGTTTTAAAGATCACCTTTAGTGTTTCAAAGGGCCTTTGTAGCACGAAGCTGACCTTTGAGAATATTGTCGAGCTGTAGCAGCACAACTCAAGTAAAGAACTTTACAGGGGACCTGCCTTCAAACACAACCATACCATGTCACAGGTTCAATGCCATCAGTACATCTCAGCATAACAGAGTTCAGACTCCTTGCAAAGAGTATTTCTTGTAAAAAGTGTTCTAGTGTATACTTGGCTCCATTCTTATCAGAGTTTCATTTTAATCTTGGTAAATTATTGTCATTTAATCATAATATTTAAAGTAAATATTGATTTAAAGTAAACTACTTAAGTCACTAGCGGAAAAGCTGACATGAAGGAAGGGCGGTTGTACTTTTAAGTGGCTGGCCTGTTGCCTGCTGCAATGTTTGAGTCCTAAAACGTTCAGCTACTCGTCAGTTCAATCACCCAGTTCCTTGTTATTTGCAAGCACCATCTTTAAAAAAACTTCCAAGGAGTTACTGCGTTCTGTCCTCATACGCAAAACACAGTATTATCCCTTACAATATCTGTAACAATTTTCATCTGTTGATGTCAAAACAATTTAAAAAAGAATGGAAATAATTATTTCACATTTTCAAAGGCATCAGGCCCAGAGAGTGAGGTTTGCCAGAGATCTCACAGCAGTAGCATGCCTTGGGCAGGACATGTCTTCCAGGTTTTATACTATTGTTCTGACTTAGGAATGGTATTTTCTCATAGCAAAGCTAGCTATGCCAGAAGAAAACTTTCATTTGTCAGAATTTTTTTTTTAAAGTTTCACTGGAGCAGAAACTCTGCTGTGTGACTTGTGATGATGAATAAAAACCTAAAAATACATGCAAGAACATTTGAACTAAGTGTCAAAGTGTATTTTTTATACACACGCTAGCTATTTACTCAGCATCTTGGGCTGGTTTTGCTGGCTGCACAAAACACTAGTATATTTAAAAGGCCTGCAATCACACCTTCAGATGAAATGTAAAATGCTACAGACACTGCATCCACAGTGGTGAAATGCCAGCAGCTTGTTACCAGTACTATCAACAGTGAGAAATTAAATGTTACCAAGGCCTCAGCAGAACGGGAAAACTGCGGGAGGCTCTGCAGGGAACCAGGAAAACTTGTCTCCTGTGCTTTTTAAACAAATAAAATGAAAATCTCTCATAAAAACAATGTGATTGCAAGTGGGAAGCACCGAAAAAACCCAGCATTTGATAATAGTTTTGAATGAAGTGAGTTGCAACTCAGCAAGAAGTCCGTTTTTTCCCTCTAGTTACCTTTCAGCTTTCCATCTCTTTCCCAATACAGAGTAGCACCAGGGGTGAGTTTAGGAGAGAAAAGCACTCTGTTATCATCTGCTTTAGCCTCCCGCTCTCACTCATTATCCCTATAAGCTCTGAGAGGCATAAAGAAGAATAACTGAAGGCAGGCTGGGCACGGTGACAAGCAAGGCTGGACTGGAGCGTTTAGCCACTGCTCTGAACTCGTCACAGGGAGCTGTGGTGGGATCTTACGGTGTGGAGCACTGACAGGAAGAACACACACCGAGCGCTGCTGCAACCTGCTCTCTCGCTGGTCCTTTCCCATTTTCCTCCCATTCTGCTGAAGTCATCTTAACGTTGACTTTGCTACTGCTGATGGAAGATCTTCTGGGACCATTAAACAGACATAGCCCTGGTCTTTCTCTCCTTTATACATGGCTGAGCACAGGGATTTATTATTGTCTAAGGCCTTCCCTCAGGGTGCACAGGAAGGGAGGAGAAGTTCCTTGCATCTGTGCTCATTCATGCAAAGATCAGCTTTAATCTGTCACATGCTACATCAGAAATATTTAGAAAAGCCCTCTAGCTAATCAAAGCACTAGAATTAGCTGGGGATGGAGAGCGCACACTGGTCCTAATACAGATAAGCATGTAATCATGTAAAAACACATGTCAAAAATCTCACTAACATCAAAATATGATTGAAAAATTAATGATGTACTTGAGTGATATTTTCTGAATAGGGATAGAATGAGAGACGCTCTTCTGGGCTACGCATTGCAGACGCATGTGCCTTGGAAGAGCGTCCATCTGGTGTATCTCCAGGATCAGCATATTTGTATAGAATGCAAATCGTTATTGCAACTGCTGTTATCTTTATGCACTGTAGTCATAACTGAATGAGTCACATAAAAGGGTCAAAACCTTATGTTCTACTTTTTATGATAAGCATCTCTTTAACATACAGTGTTAGAGACCCTGTGCGTCAACAGATCGAGGTAGGAGTTGGTGTTGGGTGAAGCACGACAGACCGTGGCATAGGGACCCAAACTATTAACGTATTTGTTAACAATTAAAAAGAGGGAAGAAATGAAGGGGGAGGGGGGAGGGATTTAGATAATATACCTACTAATGGCTAAAATCCTGAATAAATTAGATATTTGGGATAGGCTGCTTAAGTTTTCTAGCCTCTAAAATTGCCTTCTGGCTTGCAGAACAAATCAGAGTAGCTGTATTAGAGTCTGCTGGGTACTCTGCTCTGGGTCTGGTGGGTGGAGAAGACGTAATACTGCAACCTGTGCAAATTTGCTGGGGCCCATGGTCTGTAATAAGCCTTCTGAGTATCATGGGGAGCAAATTTAACTTTGCAGCTTCAGCAGAACCTCTGTTGGCAAAGGACCATTTTTCAGAAATTCAAGGAGGTACCAACCACCACATGACATGCTCTATTTCTCAAATAATGTTGTCATATGCAGGTGGAGTCATATTATTTCACTCACATATTAAAAAATATATATTAGAAGTCTTTTGCAGCTCCCAACAGATTTTCTTTGTGCCACAAAATTCAGAAACTTCGCAATATGTTTGTAAGTACCAGCTACCAACACCTTCTCCATCAGGAATAACTGTTTGAAAATCTGAACTTATACCCTGCATGAGCTGTTTTAAAATCAAACATTAAAGCTGAACTTTACCAACAGAGAGAAAAACATAAAAAACAACCAACTTGCTTTCAAAAGAAAATTTCTAACATTTCTCTCATTTAACTGGAGACAAGGTCTAGAATGAAGAAAGAACTAGTAATGTGAACTTGCAAATGCTTATTTAGCCTGATCTCCAAATTGGAACAAATTAAAAATATCTCAGTTATCTTCAGCTGAGCATCCAGGCCTTATTTGTCTGTGTTCCTAATGACATTAAAAACTTCACACACACAAAAATTGTTTCCTCCACCTTTTTTTTGTTTTTAGACTGGACTAGTAGTTTTAAGATACCATTCAAAGAAAATTATTGTTACATTTGCTTTATGATTATGAAGTCCTTTTATTCTGGAGCTAAACTACAGAATACTTTATTTTACAGGAAAGAAGACAAAAACTAGAACACAGAAGGCTGTGCCAGGTAATTTAAACCCAACTGTCTTCCCTCCAGAACCCTTCTGCCACACATCAGGAATTATTTAACCCCATTTCTGCAAAGGATAGCTGCCCTGCTGAGTCTCAAAGGCAGCAATACAGAGCTTACCTTTAATCCTGTGCAGAATAATGCATGATATACTGCTGAGATTAGCGAGTCGGTGTCAAATGGAGGTTTCTTCCTCTTTGTACTCTGATTCCACCTGGGTAAAAGCACACTGGTAAGACCCCTTAAGCATACAAAATCTCTAATCAAGTTTTCAGCAGCCTGGGCCTTTTAGTTAATTTAAAATTAAAAAAAAAAAAAAGCTGTCACCTTTGATGACACGCTCTTTTTCACAAGGACGGGTTTTGTTACGGCTGTTGCTAACAGGGAAAAAAAAATTAAAAAAGGAAGTAATAAGAAAGAAAGTGGAACGCTAATTCTGAAGTATGTCACTTCCAGCCAGCGAGACTCTCTCCCCTTCTACCGTCTTCATGGGCTGAAGTCTTTTCATGCTGTGTCATTTGCATCACGCATTAATAATGCAGTAACACATTAATAATGCCCCCACCTGAGATCAACACAACAATTGTTAAAGTTTCTGGTTTGTCTTTGGCAAATTTTGAATTCTTTGCTTTCTGATTTCTAAACCTTTGGGATACGCTCTCTTCCTGTTTTTAAGTTTTCTCTGTAACTAAAGGAGTTCATAATTTACTTTTTTCAACAAACACTAAGAGTCTCATGCCGATTCCAGCAGCTGGGCTTTAAGGAAAACATCCAATATCTTTAATTCTTAGGGAAAAAAAAAGAAAGAAAAACATGAGAATTGAAAGCACTCCTTTCTGTTTTGAGAGACACATTTATAATATATATATGCAGCCTGTGTTCAGCCACGTGCTATCAGGACAAAAATGGCTTACACGTGGAACCAAAATGGCTTACACGTGGAACCAATGATTTAAACATTACACCATAAGACAACTCCTGGTTTATTACCGCAGAGGGAAATAGATTAAAATAAGGTTCCCTTTGTCAACAACTGATAACTTGATCCAATTTTATTTTTTATTTTAAAAATAATTAAAATGCTGAAGCTGCATACTACCAGTTTTCTGTTTATTTATACTCAAATAATAATCATAATTTATAAATAGATCTATAGATAAATTTATTTATAAATAAATATCCTTTTTAACAGATTAAAACAAAATCCAAATATTTCTATCCAAACAGTATTCAAATATGGCCAGAGTTCATTTGTCACGGTATTTTATGAAAACAAAATAAAACATGCTACTATTTGACTAAAAAGAAAGCATACGAAACTAAAAAAAAAAACATGCAGAAATATAACTGGAGACGTGGTTCCTTATAGGGCCTCCAAAGAAAAGTAAGAAAAACCTGCTCCCTGTACGTGACAGGCACCAGCTTCCACTGGTCTGGCAGCACAGATGGAGCTCACACACAGAGCTGCGGACTTGATGACAGAAGTCTTCAGCGGGATGAGGAGACCTTGGCAACTCCAGTGGAAGGAAAGCCTCCATTACAAAGCAAAGACAAGAGCTAAAGCTGTTTTTTGACGATTTCTGTAGTCTAACAATAGCCAGACTTTAGCACTTGGCATTGCAATAGCAGTATTGTTGCAGAAAGGATATATTTTGCTAAGAAAACGTCTGAACTGAAAAAGCAGCAAAAGAAAATCTTTGCTAATACAAAAAGAGAAAACCAAAAGGTTTTCAGCCTCCTCCTACAGTGGACATCAGCGAGGTACTTTGATGTCAGGGAGGAGGCCCGTCAACAGAATCAGAATAGACCAGGGCTGGAGAAGCGGCTGTCTCAAACTTTTCTCATCATACATCATGCATGTGCTCTGCTCTGTCTTTAGCTTACCTTCTTGAGAAGAGCAGCTCGCTGCCCCCAGAAGATGAGAGATAAGGTCAATGGGAAAGCAAGGTATTGCCAGACTGTGGCTAATTTTTTTTACTTTTTTTTTTTTTCAAAGAGAGGAAATAATGTCTGCAGAGCAGCAGTGGTTCATACTGGGTCAGTCAGGAAACGTGGGGCTGGGTATTTAAAAGACATATTTTTATTTCATGTTTCTCTCAGAGAACAAAAGCATACAAGAAAACTTTTTTTAGCTAAAAAATGCAAAGTTTGAGTTCACCTATACTTGGCTAAGTTATCAATGGACTTCGTGTTTTGCAGCGAAGAATGCCACTTCAAGTGGAATACTTAGCATCTGTGGCTGCAATCATTATAGAAATGCAATTATTATAGCTAAAACCAGTGCTCCTTTGCACCATAGCACAGATAATAACAGAAGACGGGACAGGAAAACAATGGGAGATTACTAACTCTAATCCCACAGGTGAAGAACTGAGGCATAATTGGTTTAAAGCTGAAGTTTTGTGTACATCTGCATCCAGCACTTACAATGAAAAAAGGCAGTCCCTGCTTCTGCTGTCCTTGCCTGCCTCTTGCTGTTTCTGCCCCGACTGGTCCCTGGTGCTGGCACAAGTGTTCATGCAGCTGCCCCGTGAGCTCCATCAGAGAACAAACCTGTATTGATCCACCAAAACAAAAGCAAGACACAAAAAAGGAAGCAATTCAGGGTGGGCCCATGTAGATAAGAAGGCGGCTAAGGCATGTGAAAACACGAATCCAAAACTGACATTGTGAATATTGCAAGTAATGGAAAAGTTAGAGGTATGTCTCTTTAAATTACAAAACTGCTTTTAATTTGTTTTTTCATGATCATTACTTATTAGCAGTAAACTAGCTGATAATCTTTATTGCTGTAAATGTTTGTGAAAAATTAATGCAACAAAACCACTCAGAAGCTCACAACGATAGTCCTTGAACAGCATAGTTGGCAGAAATACCTGGAATTCGATCTGCATGTTACACACACCTATTTTCTGATGAGGAAGCTGAAAAAAGTGACTCTGTCATTAAGCAAAGCATTGTGTGTTTTGAAATTTGTTAATGAAAAATCCACCCAGTCAGCAAATGACTGATTCCTGTGATGACAAAAAGAAAAGGAATAAATCCATTGCTCCAAAACATCTGTGCATACCTTAAAATACATTAAGACAAATCACAGTTNAAAAAAAAAAAAAAAAGAAAATAGAAGAAGCAATTTTTAAATGATACAGTAAAAAAAAAGGAGCATTTTGCAAACAGAAAAAGAATCACCAAGTTTTGTGAAAAAAAAAAATAATCCACACTAATAATTTCTGTTGAAATACTCAAGCAGAAAAGTTGAGAGTAGAGCTGCGTTAGAAATGCTATTTCTTGCTGACATACCTTTTACACATTTTTTTAGACCTTCAAACATCACGGTTTTATTTATGTGTGTGCTGAGAACAAATTTGCTGCCTTCCCAGGCCTGTTCAAAAATGGTGTTTAATCATTCAATCAAAAATCAGGCTCTGCAGAAAAATTTGGATCAGCTGAAGATAAAAGAAGCTGCAATTGCTCCTCAGTGTGCGTGGAGCTCCTGCATCACACTGGTTTAATCCTGCCTTCTTTTCATTTTCGCTGTTCAAAGGAAAGATGAATGTTTTGGGGATAGGCTGGTTCTACCCGCATAATGAAGATGTTTTCTAATTAGTCTTCCCTCAAAGTGGAGAAGACCAGCAGTCTTTCTGGGTATGTTTTAGTTGAGAAAAGACAAGGAAAAATGGCTGTACTTCTTGTACAGAAGTGCTGGGTTACTGCCGAAGGAGAAGAAGCCCAGGCAGGGTGACAATCCGAGTTGATTTTACAGGAAATGCCTTTTTTAAGAAATTACAGGCACATTTTTAGCAGCTGATTTGCAACAACTTGTTCAAAAAGTACCCTAAAATCCCAAACACAGGCGCTTGCTATTTCTGTAGGGCTGGCCACAGGCCCACGAGAACAAAGAGCAGAGCAATAAAACAAAGGACATAACTGAGGCTGTGCTGTGGTTTTGCAGCATCAGGTCACATTTCAAACGCCACCATCTGATGTGCTGCCGTTGTGTGACCACGGTCGGGCCATTTAAATTCACACGAGAACGGTGGTGGCTCATTTGCTTGTTCATACCACTATGGGCGGAAGTCAGAGTAGGGCTAAACAAAACTCTTGCAAAGCATCCAGGAGAAACCAGTCAACTCTACGCAAAGCAGATGGCTGTTCATTTTTTTCCCTATTTGACCTCAAATTGATGGGACAGCAAATATGATGGAGGTCGATACAGCGGAGAGGACAGGGACAGCTTTCTGCAGAAAGCGCTGCATAGGCGTCCTGAGACAACAGCAGCACTCAAAGACCATGAGCCTTTTCCAAGGGACTCAGAATGTCTCATTGCAACGTGGGCTTCCCAGTCCCTTTGCTAGACCCCCTGCATGGGTGCAGACGGGCTGCACAGCATGGGTTTGTGTGTCGTGGAAGGCTTCCTCCTGGGATGGTAGTCACAGCCAGCACTCTTCTCCCCCGAGCCCTACGACAGCTCCTCCATGACTTCGGGCAAGCCATTCTCTGCCTCAGTTTCCCCAACTGAAAAATGGAGGAGAGGATACTTCTCTTTGCTGAGACCTTCTTGCCTCAAGAGTACAGGAGGCAGTATTCGTGAAGACAGTATTTATCAGCAAGACAACATCGCTAATGCTAGCGTAGTCATTACAATTAACATTGCTGTCATTTTACTACTGGAATGGAATCTATGCTAGCAAAAATTAGGTTGCTGTATTTAGAAACCAAATCTGCATGAGTGTAGCACTGAAAAAATAATTTGTAATTCTGAGGCCAATATGCCAACTATAGTTATCTATAGATGTTTCTGTTTTCTCAGCCACCATATGATAGAATCACGTTGGCAAAAAAATAAATATATTTAAAAACATCAGTTGTTTATGGCAACTTTAACATCTTCTATACTGGTTTCCAAAAGGCAAAGGATCATGGAATAAAAAGAAAGCCAATATTACAGCACTGAGGTTTGAAATTAGCATGATAAATTGAATTTAAAAACAATACTGGCCCTATCGTGTACTTACAGATAATCAAACATAACAGAGCAGATGATTTATAGGTGTCGCCACCAACACTATAACACAGGAGGAGACTGCCGAAGTAATATTCCTATTCATACATGTCACATTACATTTATATGTCCCTTCTGTTGCGTTTCCTCAAGCTGGAAGGCTATGGTGTGTGGACTGTAAGTCTCAGCCAGCAGACTGGCTCCAGCTCCAGTTCCAGTTCCACTCCTGCTGCCTAGAGCTCAGTTATGATAAATCAGCAAGCCTTCCAGGAGCTCCTGGCTGCCGGGCTTTCAAACCAGTGACCCAGAAACGCCAGTGAGCCTCTTTGCCTTATTCACATTCCTAAAGTTCTCCTCCCCCAGGAGGTTAAAATATCATCTATGCTATTTGTGAGCACTCTGACACTTGTTTTGTTACACGTACCAGGATTCGTGCCCTTTCTTCTAGTACCAGCTATGCCATCCTCCCTTTTAATGATACACTAGTAATGGCTCAGTGAGTCCAAACATACCAGGTGTTTCCATCATCAAGATCTGTTATTTATGCTGTGCATTTCTACAAGCCATGATGAAGGCACATCAGTTCACAGTGGGAGAGGAGAGACAGGACTGCTTCTCTTATTGCTGGGGACTGCAGGGCAGAGAGGAAGGAGCAAGACAGGTTCCACTGGCAAATGACTTTATTTCCGTAGGCTGCGGTGTATGCAGCTTGTCATGCTTGGGCGTACAAACAGGACACTGAAATACAGGTAGGATCCCCATCCTGAGAATAGTCCCTCCTCAGCCTCTCATCTGTCTCTCTGCTGTGTCTAATCATCTCGGTTTTCTGCTCTGCTGCTTCTTCTGTGATACCACGATGCCACTCACTGCCTACATCCAGTATTAGCAGACTTTCAGCTTGGAATTCATTTAGTAGAAATGTTGCTACCTCAGCAGAAGCATATAGGTTTCTGGCTTGGCTCCTAAGTGCCTTTCTTCATGCTGCGCACCCACTGGATCTTTTTGACTGATCTTCTTCAAGGGGGAAACATAATTGAGCAGTTAAATCTAACTGCATCAGCAAAGTCACCTCCACACACCCCAACAGCCACCAGCACAAGGTCTACTCCAGCCCTCTGACAGCTATAAAACCTTACCACAACCAGAAAAGACTGTCTCTTTCTGCCTGTGCCCCTGCCCTTCTTTCATCCATAGACATTAAATTCCACACCACCACCACATGCTTTCATCCCGGCTTCACCAGTTACATCTGCTCTTCCCAAGGGTGCTGCGTTTGCACGGACACCTGGTAAACCAGATCAAGGAACTAATCCAGAGTAACACCAGCCGTCTGGTGTTTGCCTGGCACCAAGAAAGAGTGCTGCCTTTCTTCTGCCTTGCGCTTTATACAATTATGCCATTACAGTACTTTTTAGGCTTCAAAATCTTGACTTTCTCAGTTTCTCAGTGATTTTTCTCAGGTTTTATCATTTAACTCGTCCACACAGGCTACTTAGTGCCTCGTGAGTTCTTTCTAGATAGTTTACAACAAAGATGGATTAAAGATCAACTTAGCTATTAGCTCAGCTGTTTTAGTCTGCCAGCTTGACTTTCTCCCAGAGATAGGCCAGTTTAGCAGCTTATCTTCTCAAATCTGCTCTTGCATGTGTGACCTATATTTGAATATGGCACATATCCCATGATACGGTGGTTTTCGTCCTTTCATACTGTACGTTACTAGCCATTGTACAATGAGCTTTCTTAGGTTTTAGTAACTGCTACAAGAGCGCACACACAGTTGTGCATCATATTGCAAACAATATCTTGGGATTTAACAACAGGGAGGTGAACAGTAGGAACAACCTTGTACTAAAATTAAGCTTAAATAAAATGAAAGCAAAGATCTACTAAGTTGTAACTAGAAATAGATGCAGGATACTGTGCTGACCACATTCAGAATACCAGAGTTTCTCATAGCTGAGAAGCACACTGAATTCAGACTTTCTTGACAGCTAGATCTATAATTTGATGCTTTTATAAAATACAATGTTTACTAGCAACAGCAGGAAGACGACCCTAATGCAAACAAAATTTTTACTGTTACCATCAGGTTGGAACATCCTTCTTTTCTGTCTATTCAAAGAAGGGCTGGAGGCGGTGTTTAGTCTTCAGGATGAGTAATATTTTCCTAGGTAATGATTTGCTCTTGGGAGGTCTAGCTGATTAGCTGCCTGATAACCTTGGATGGAGAGCATTAGTGAAGAGCAAAATGACATTATAAAGAAAAAAACCCGTTACCAAAGAGCAGACAAGGACTCCCTGCCTGGACAAGCTCAGACTGATAGGCTGATTTGTTAGGTATAGATTACAAGAGCTTTCTTACAGAAGCTGAGGTTTATTACTGAACACGGCTTTGCATGTGCTGAAGTCCAGCGACGATCAATTTTCAGTATTATTACTGCGTAAAGGGTTACGCCCACACTTGCAAACCTGCCTGACAGCCTGTGTTAGCATTCATAAATGAAAGATGTCATATTCAAACCATGCCTTTGAATTTGCCCAAAACAGGCTCATTTTCTTTCCTAGACATGCCATGCGAGGGCAGCAGAGATTGTGAAACGGGGCTCTGCGGGGACAGGGGTGGCCCTGACCGGGAGGGTGTCCCCGGCCACCCTGGCTCCTGCCTTCCGGGCTGCTGGGGACAAGCTGCAGGGACTCCTGCCATCTGTGTGGGACATCTCACGGTATGCGGAGGCCGTGAGGAACCGGAGCCGGTGTCTGGAGAATCAGATGTTAAGCCTCAACTGAGGCCACAACATTTTGAACTTTTAATGTTTTTGATTTTGTTCTGATGGGAACAGCAAGAAGGACGCACAAAGTGAGCTCTGCCTCAAGCTGACAAATGTCACATTCCCGAGATGGAACATTAGCACAAAAGTGGTTGAAAAGGATAAGAATAATGTTTGAAAGTCTGTTTTAGGACAGATGCATGTTCGCATCACTTTCATCCTGTGTCCACAAAGAACTAGTTCGCTTTAGCAGCAAGTTTCTCTAAAACAGACACTGGGCCTGCAAATTTTCAACCTCCCCAAAATTTTGCAAACAAATATCTATAAACACGTGAAAACAGAATATGATAATGGGAAGTATTGGGTGGTCTTTATGGCGGGCAGCAGTACTCATCCCACTGATAACTCAGAGAGGGGAAACGATGGAGAGCAGCCAAAGCCTGTGCACAGCTTTCATGGCTTGAGTAGAAAAAGCTCAACACCGAGATTTTGGCTGCACCTGACGCTGAGTTCCAGAGGCTCTGTTTGACTTGGTGACTCTCGGCGATTATTTTACCAAGAATGAAATGGTGTCGTTCATCACCCCATGAAGCCAAACCGCAGCTCCAATTCTTTCCTTGCGTATTTGTGCAGTTGCCATGAGGTGGAGCCATCCACCGAAGCCCAACCGCCAGTGAACACTACCAAGAGCTTTCAGCTCTTTTTTTTTTTTTTCCACTTCAGCCAGGTTGAGCCTAAGCCTCCATCCAAGGTCAGCTGATTGCTGACAAGCACCAATAAATCAAGCAGAAAGCGCTGATGATAATGCTGCTCGTTATTGATCGGGTGCTATAGGTGATATTCAGGGCAGGTTAGCCATTCCCACCAGTCACTAGGAAACGGGGTTGCCTCGGGATGCAGTCAGCTGCCGAGAACAGAGCTGATGAGATAATGTTTTGGGTTTCTGGTTCAGTGGCTGTGTTGTGCTGTCCTGATTACCTTTGGAAAGGCCACTTTATTCCGGGTCTTAAAAAGGGCCATACAAGTTTGAGTGGATAAACCCCAACATGGAGAGGCAGCTACAGGTGCTTTTCTCTAAGCTGCCTCTCGACCCTGTAATCTTCTTTTCCTCTATAAACAGAAATCTTCAACTTTTCCTACAAGACTGGAGCGTGCTCCCTTTTACCTCTATGCCCAAGGGACACTGTGTTTGCTGGCTGCCAGGGTGGATTGCATTGCTCCACCCAGGAGATAACTGCAGGTGCCTTGGGAAGCCAAGCCTGTTCACAGAAACCGGTGGGACAAAGCATCTGAACATAAATCCTATACATCTGACTGCAGCATAGGCAAGGATGGGTGGACATTTTAAACTGCTCCAAGCCGAGGACTGTGATTTGGTTTCGTGTGGACCACTCCACCTTGAAAGAGCTATTCTGTTCCTGGTATAATTTTCTTGAAGGAAAATTGAAAACCTGCAAGATTTTAATTTTGCAGGAATGCTATTTTCCACTTAAAAACAAACCTCTTGGAAAAATTCCCAAGAAGGTCTGAATAATAAGGCTGTAATACTGACAGGCATAAACCCTGTGATTGTATGTCTTTCAGTGCCTGGGGTCTATTTAAGGTGTAAATCCCATCTGTTATGCACAAGGATGGCTACTGAACACCCCAATAAGAGAAGCGCAATTTGTCTGGAAATACATCATACAATAATGTTCTCTAATATTTAGTGTAATAAAGGAAATATTGTCGTCGGTTACCTCACTGATATGTAACTCTCTGTTGGCAAGTCTTTCACAGTAAGGTTATAATAACATCACTCTTTGGCATCTCTGCCAGATACTCAGCTCTTTATTTTCTGTTCTGTCATATAAGCTGAGTAATTTATATGCCTGTTCAATACAAAAGGTGGTTATTATATGTTTGAAGAAAGAGATTTGACAATACCTGCCTTGTGAGAAATACCAACTGAGTCGCAGAGAGGAAAGGCAAAGGAAAATGCTGTAAATCAAAAGGTGACAAGGCAGTTTTCAGATGGAAGATTAGAACATTGTTCAGGGTTCCACAAACAAATATGTTGAATTATAGACAAAAAGCCACTTTCTAGCATTTGTCCCCTGTTGCTGCAGTCCTTTTAGGGACATAAATCCCACCGAAGTCAAATCATGCCTATAAACTAAATTCCAAAATTAATCCATAAGTAGAGTCTGTCATGGAAATGCTTATTATTAGTTTGATTTGTACAAGATGTATAGATATGATTTCAAATAAAAGCAACATTATGGAAAAAATTACGTCAATTGTAGTTTTGTCTGAATAAGGACTGCACAGTATGAATGCTCTCCCAAAATAACACATCTGCAGTGATCTAAGCGAAGCTTAGCTAACATTCCCTGCACTGCATTTTTACACAGGTAATTTTTGTGTGACTGCTTAACCACAGCTTGAAAACGATATCGATCCCCAAGCTCTGACAAATGTATAGCAGGAGAGCACCTTGCCCTGCCCAGGGAGAAAGAGCAGTGATGGATGCTGGCCCGATGCCAGCACTGCTCTTCAATCCATATAAAGATGCAAGTAGATGTATTTTAGCTGACGGAGTGAAAAAAAAACCACTTTGCCATTTGCAACTGCACAGGAACGTGCCATCATGGGTCTGCCTCCTGCCATACAGGCCAGCAGCCGGGCACGCACTTGGAGAGCTTAAATAAGGCAAGAGCAGAAGGGGACAGAAAGCTCGTTTGGGTGTAGGACTGGGTAGCAACGCAGCTGCGAGGAGCTGTGGAAAGCTCCTGCCCGGGTCTGCTTTCCCGCAGATGACCAGGGTAGTTAACCCCAGCCCAGCAGACAAGATTCAGAGCACAAAATATCAGAGCCGGTAGGTTGGGTGCCAAGAACTGATCGTGTGAACTGCCTTAATCCCCCTGAGCAAGGCAAAGGAGAACGCCTGAGCACCGTGGGAAAGAGCAGCTTGTCATGGACAAACATCCAACGTTGTCAATCTAATGCTGAACTTCTCTTCAAGAGGACAAGCCCACCCTGCTTGTGCCGGGCCATACTGTCCGGCTTTCCAGGCCAGAGCTGCTCTACCAGCAGCCAGCTCCTGGGCCACTTCCATGGGGACTATCCTGTTGTCCCTGAGCCCTGGACAATACCTTGCACCCCGGTGGCCCTCGGCAACTGCAGGGAGCAGGGCCCGTCCTGCTCCCAGGCAGTACCTGGCTTTTGAGACATCATAGAAGGCCAAGGCATGGGAGGAGAAATTCATCCTCTGTTCAGCTTGCCCTTCCAGCAGAGAGGTCGTTTCCCAGTCTGAGATTGGAAGTCCAGACCCCGATTCAGAGAGCGAGGAGAGCGTATCATTAGCTCTCAGTTAAAACAGGAAGATCGTTGCCACTGAAGATGGAAGGGGACATCCCCTGACTCAGAGCAGTCCACTCGGAAAAGGAAAAGCACTCTCATGTTGCACCGGGGAGAAGAACACGGGTCGCTGCTCTTTTGAAGAGGCGGCTTGAGTAGGAACCTGGTGGCACTGGATGTGATCCCTCCTCTAGAGGAGCTGCTGAACTGTGAACACCCAGAAGTGGATTTCCAAGCCGAGCAATACCTGCTGGCTTGCGTGACCTATTTTTTTTGCACGCTATCTGAACAGGGTTTGGCAATAGTTAAATCAGTGCTGAAAACTAAAACTGTTGGGCAGCAACAATTATCACAAGTCTGATGGACCCCATGGAAAACCTTACTGCCCCATGACAGCGGTTACTGGACGATTTCCCATTTCAGACCTATGTTTTTGGTACACATCTAGCAGGAACGCAGCCATTTGCCTAATTGAGTATAATCATTCAAATTTGTTTATCAGATCCAACAGGAGTTTTCCTTATTACTATGCACGGCAGTCTACCAAATGTAGCATTTTTAAACTTATCTCATAAATCACAAAAAAAAATTGAAAGGCATTTTCATGCTAAGCATCCAAGCAGTCCTGTGCCTCTGGATGAGCAAGGCTGAGCCAGTGAGGCTGTCAGTAGGATGAGCACACCGGCAAATCCAGCTTTTCCAACGGCCTTGCCACATATCACAAATCACACCAGCTGTAAAATCCCACCCTACGTCACGTCTCACTCTTCGCCTGGCCCTGCGCTAGCAGAACTCTCACGACTCTTCCCCACCATCAATTCATCTCATCCAAGCCAGGGAACGCTCAGCTAAATCCATACTGGACCATCACTCGTTGAGTTTTTACTGAGATTTTAAACTTCATTACCCATATGAGGAGGAGAAATAAATTAACAAGTTCATCACTCTTTTGGACTTTGAATTAGTTTCTAATGCCTGCGCTAAATGAGTATCAACTGCTTCAGAAGTTGGGATTTAGTATCTTTGCGGATACTTTAACTCTATACAGATTTTTATTTTTGAACAAAATCTGATTACTTGATACATTGGCCAATTAAATTAAACAGCTCCCATCAAAATGACCCCCAGGTACCAGCAAGAAACTTGACCCTGATGGTTGCAGCTCAAAAACCCGGTATGTTTTCTCCCCCTTTTTCTCCCAGAATGAGATCCTGGTGCCTTAATTCACAGGCACCGGAGCTGATCTCCACAGAGAGTCGCAATCAAGTCAACTCTTTCTTTGCAGCACAAAGGAAATCACATTTCTTTGAAACGCCGAGGAAATCTGAATGTGTGTTCCTGTTTAGCATGATTAAGGTGTCACATAGCACTCCCACGCACCCCGACACAGAGAACTTCTTGCCGGCTGCTGATGTCAAAGCAAATCAGCTGAAAACACGGAGGGGTTCTGAGAAACACAACTAGGACGCGCCAGGCAGGCTGCCAACGAGCCACCCAGTGCCGTATGGGCCGGGCAACCTTGAGGGCCACCTCCACGCAGGGGATGGGGGTAACACGGTAATGTCCCCTGCCCCCCCAGCAGGTTTTTAATACAGGCATGGGGCACACGTCTTTCGCCATGCAGGATTTTCTGCATGTGAGCTGCTTGCTGCTGGTTATAAAACCCTGAAGGTAACATCACATGTACCCACCCGTAGCATTTGGGAACATCTCCAAGGGGTGCACTTCTTTGCTTTTGGATTTGCCCAAAACCTTCTTTGCTTGTGCCCTGTCTTGGTCCCAGTCACCCGGGACATCTCTCTCTGTCCCAGTTCTGTGTCTCATCACCCTGATGGTTCTGGCAACCATCCTCTTGCTTTTCTATACCTCTTTCTTCTGTATATTTTTGCTTGTGTCCTGTGGTTTGTCCACTATTAACATTAATAATTTAGGGAATTGTCTGCTTCTGCTGACATCAATTCCTGTGCTGCTGCTGCTAAGTGCTGGGCCTGGGCCCAAGAACCGCTATGACAGGACCCAAACGAAGCAAGCGAAATGAAATGAAAGCAGAGGAAAACGGGCTCTTCATCCTTCACCACCCCATGAATTTAGGTGGGGATGCCCAAATCCTAAGAAACACGAGCACCAAATTCCAGTTCCCTTCTTTTTCAAAGCTCTCCCACATATGTTATGGTCCTGGTGTTGGAAGAATTCAGCCTCAATGCAGAAGCCCCACAAGGTCCACGCTACCCACAATGCAAAGCCGCTTGGATACAGGCAAATGGGACTGACTCAGTGGGAAATACACCGCTCTGTGCCTCTGCGGGTGTTCACCTAATGAAAATTGTAAAGGACCGAAGTGCATGTGCAAAGCTATTGATCCAAGTGGGTCTTTCTAAGCCCCCTGTCACACCTCCGTCCCACTGCTAGGGACCATTTCTGAGAGCTACACCAGCCTCATGCAGAAGACCTTGCTTTTAGGCTGTTTGCCGTTTGATGGCAATCCATTTTGCTGCAAGTTCTTGTTATTTCCTTCTCTGGCATACACAGCTACGCTGCTGAGGGCCACACATGGGGACACTGTCAACAGCAGAGGGCACGGACTGTGTCTTGGAGACACATTTTATGTTCTTAAGCCCAGGGCTTTAATAGCTCTGTGGGGGAGACAGGATAAATAACAAGACAACGTAGACAATGATTTAGGGACCAGGTATGCAGACAGTTTGACTAAGGCTGAGAGGATAAATTCTACTGATATAACATCACTGAGGCTCAACTCTCATCCATGTCGTTGAGCCATACAGCTGGGCTTCTCTGTCCTTCCTTGAACAGAATCTTTGCAGAAGAGGGACTTTTTAATTTTTTTTTAAGCATCTGGATTAAGATGCCGCCCCCAAACCCACACAGGCTGCGGCTCTCCCCTGCCGGCAGCAGGCATTGGCTGGTCAGGGAAGGACTTGTGCGAGGTCTGGAGCGCGGCTCCCACCAGGAGCTGCCAGCACCCTGCAGAGGGACCCAGCCCCAGAGCGCCGCGCAGCCTCGCTCGTCCCGCACCCCAGGGCCGGGAGGATTACCGGTAGCACAACGAGGATGCCAACGCGCAAATCCCAGCTTGCACACCCGGGGAGCCGGCATGCCGAGGAGGGTGTGGGCACCCAACGCCTCCACCAAGCCCTTGAGGAGGCGGCAGGCTGAAGTCCCCCTGGGGCCACAGGCCTGGATGCTGGGGACCCAGGACTTCGCTCACCAACCCCTCCGCTGGATTCGAGTCTTGTCCTTACTCCGGTGTTCGCCAACCACTCGCAGCACCCGATAAGCAGAGATGTGAGGACTCGCTGCCCTTACCCACCGGTGTTTGAAGTACGTGGAGGCTGGGCAGGAATGCGGTGCCAGTTGTGATGGGTTATGGACAGAAGCCAGAGCAGCGTACCATAGTCACGTAATTAAATAACAAGAACAGATTAGGCAATCTCTGTGCTTCATGTTGACAAGCCTGAAGGAAAGAACAGAACATGTAATCAAATGAGGTGGGGGGGTTCTTTCTTTATTTATTTTGAAAGAAAGACAACATTACAGCAATATAAGAGGTGGCATAGCACGCGCTAATTATGCTGCCGTGGATATTTCTCTCTTGCAGGTTTGAGGATAAGACTGAGATTTTTGTTGAAGCCCAGGGGAGCAAAGAACTGAGGGAGCTGGCATTCGTTGGGAATTAGGCACCCAATTCATTTAATGCTTATTCAATAGCTTTTGCCCCCCCCCCCCATTTGGCTAACCTGTGCAAGAACACGCTCGGCTCTCTCCCATCAGCATCCTGCAACCAGAAACATCACCTGTAATCCAGCTTCCTCCAGGAACAGACCGATATCTACACGGTCTTCTTAATGACAGATCAGGCTAAATGAAAAGCACAAATTCACCATCTGCTATCAGGAAACATCTAAGGCTTCCTTCATTTTGGTGATTTCTGCAGAGATATTCCTGCTGAGTCACTGGGTTTGCAGCGTGGCGTGCTGGCGGGAGCTGCGAGAGCTCACCCGGGGCAGGGGCTGCCCACTGCTGCTGCTGCCAGCGCCGGCTGCGGAGGCTCAGCGGGAGATGTGCGGAGCACCCGACCGCTTTCCTCGGGCTTTTCTTGGCCAAAGCCACGAGCCAGGATTGGAGTGAAATTGTACCGAAGAAATCATCTGACCTGTACATGAGGCTTTTTAGCTGAATTTCTTCACTGGCTTAACAGGCAACTGGACATCTAGTTATCTGGCTACCCATTTCCCTGACCCAAGGATGTAATTTGGTGACTCACCACCATTCAGCTACCAGTAATGACAGCTGGAGTTTTTCCCCAAACAACTGATTTCAGCTATGAAATTCGTTTAGATCCCGTTGAAAAAATCTGCTCCTGATTTTTGTCTCTATGGTGCTAAACACATCAATACCAAGTAACCCCTTCTGCAGCAGCGACCTGGCTTACCCTGCTTTTGGGAATCATCCAGACAAATGAGGCGTTTTGCTTCTTTGAATCACTCTTCTGAAGTGATCTGCGGAGAAACGATCTGCCTGAAAAGTGACAACCCCAGATTGCTAATGAATGTCCCCAGGCTTTAGCAACCCTGCTACAAAGCTCGCTGAAATGGGCCCAGCATCTTTGGCTTAGTAAAGGCCTCCTGCAACATGCAAGACCGCAGGTATCCTGTGCTGCAACGAGACTCCCGGCATATATGCAAAAAGATATTTTGCCCTAGTTAGGAAATTGCTGCTAA
The DNA here is from genome assembly GCA_008711295.1 of Anarhynchus alexandrinus. Lineage (NCBI taxonomy): Eukaryota > Metazoa > Chordata > Aves > Charadriiformes > Charadriidae > Anarhynchus > Anarhynchus alexandrinus. The sequence continues at coordinate 4,369,931 of VUYV01000007.1, read as the reverse complement.
GTTATAGGTGACACTCTTCGCTGGCAGTGCCATTTGTCCCGACACCTTTTCAGTGGGAAGGCAGCTCGTCACAGCCGCGATGTGTGTGGAGTTGCCTTATTTACTCTGGCGGGGTGGCATGAATCAGAGTTGAAAAGTGCAGTATGTTGAAGCCAGCCCGTATTCCCATGATGTGCGAGCGTGAGTCACTCAGCGGGGAGATTCTGCCAGGGTCCCTCCTGGGCGACCCGGCTCTGCTAAATGCGCCGGAAAATCCGCAGATAAAAACAGCCCCAGTGACGCACGGGAGCCGAGCAGCCTCCGTGCCTTTTTGGGGAAGCTTCTGAAACGCCGACGTTTCCTCTTGATCGATAATCTGGCTGGCAGGGCAGGGCTTTGAAGCCGTCCAGAAAACACAGCTTTCTGCCTGCACAGGCGCTGCTGTTCCTCTCCGGGAAGGTGACAGGCTGGGTAACTCCAGGCGCAGGCAGGGGAGGGATTGCTCTTCCACGTATATTTAAAGCCAGGCTCTCCTGTAAGAGCTCTTGCTTACAAGGAAGATAGTGCGGGATGTGAAAAGGGCTTTCTCTGGCATGTGCAAAAATGATATTATAAAAAAAAAAAAAGTCACATCCCAAAGTCCCACAGCTGATTTCTTTTTCCCTCATTATCTCCTTTCTCCATCCTCTCCCTGGTAAATACCGCTTGTGGGGTTATCGCAGGAATCGGGGAGCAAAACAGGCTGCGTTCTGCAGCAAGCCCTCCTGAACGTTCAGAATGGGGTTTTTGGCCTTAAACCCCATCACTCAGCTGAACCTACGCTTGCCAGAACTGATCCTCCAGTCCCTGCAAACATCACAGCGAGGGCACCGCTGTCCGCAACGATGATTTCCATGCTATTGTCCCAACTCGGACTACAAAGAAAAACCACTAATATTTCCAGATAAATATCTCATTAATTTCAACCACAGGCGGCTGTGAGTCACTTCCCCTTGACTACACTCCTCTCTTGTGACCAGAAATCAGGTAGTGGAGATCTGGCACTGTGTAAAATTCATAATTATTTCGAAAGGATATCAATAATTCGATAATTAGTCTCGAAAATTCAGGCCTAAAAAAAATGCTTCATTTTCTCCGGAGATTTGCTATTAGTTAATCGCCTTTGCTTCTGCCACAGCTGCATAATGAAACTGAATAATTTTACTGCAGAACTGTTAGATTTTTTAAAGCATCTTTTAAAGTTCAAGCAGCGGGTTGGGCTCTCCTCGAATCATAGTTCTGCCTCCTGGTAAATGATGTCTTTTTCCCCCCAAAATAAAACAGGGGGCGAAGCGATGCTCGCCGCAGCGAGCCCTTGGTGGGGTTCACCCCCCCGCCCGGCAGGCCGGCTCCCGCGTGCCGTCCGGGATTTGGCAGCTCTGCCGTGCCGTGCCGCTGCCGAGCTTTTCCTTTCCTTTCCAGCAACCGGCTCAGCTGGGCCACGCTCTCAGCAGCGGCACGACTCAGAGCCTGATTAATAGCAGACCCCGGAGCCTGAAAGCCAGCAGTCTCTCGCGTGCCAGCAGATGTTTCTCTTTTAGACGGACTGGTTCTCCTTTTTTTTCTTTTTTTTTTCCCCTTTTTCTGAAATAACAACAGCTTGACCAAGATCCAACCCCCCAACTTCTAAAAGAAAAGCCGGAGCAGTACCTTAGTGTGCAGACAGGCAACCGGAGGGTCTCCGCTGGGGTCACATAGCGATGGCCGCTGCCATGTTTGGAGGGATGCAGTGGCATTGTTTGCCACGATAAATCACTGGAACTTCTAAGTCTGTAGTCAATATCCACTTAAATACAAAAACAAACAAAAATCCCCAGACTGCTTAATAACCACTCAGACCTGCTTTAAAAAATACATTAAAAAAGAACCTTTTCCATCAACTTTGGTGGGCTTTGCATTATACTATTTCACTGGAGGTGAATTCATGGCAGGGCAGAACCCGTTGGCCAGCAGCTGCTGAACAGCCATCCGTGATGCCAGAGAGACCTGGGGGTCCTCTTGGGCTGGCAGAGCTGCGGGGGGAGCTGGCGGAGCACTGGTCAGGATGCTCATGCTTGGCCAGGCTACGGCACGGCTTCAGCTGAGCACAGCGCTCAAATTCGGGCTTTGTTCAGACCAAAACCTCTTGCCAAATATTTTTCCTCACTTCAATCGCTGCTCGTTAGCCCATGGGTTCATCCTGGTGACTAATGACTGCTCTCGTTTGAAGTCAGTGGGTTACGAGGGAATAACCAAACAGGAGGAGTTTCTCATTTGTGCTGATGAACAGGGGGGGAAAGTGTGTGTTGGGGATAAACACTGTTGCTTCATCCCACGAATTCACCTAATTCTCCTTGGGGCAGTGCTCCCCGATGCCGATGGCACTCACAGGCTTTTAACCTGAATCACAGGGGAAAAAAATGACACAGAACCATCCTGTTCTGGCCAAGCCACGCTGTGCCTCGTGGCTGCTGCTTGCCCAGGAAAGGAAGGAGCCCCGCATCAGGCAGGGCCCCCTGCGGCCCCTGAGCCCAGCGTCGGTCGGAACCGGGCCCCAAAACCCAAAGTAACTTCACTCATGAGCAGGTGGAGGCCAACAGCTTTGTTTGAGCATCCATGAAGATGTTGGAGTCCACCAACAGACAGGAGGTGACTCATGGTGCCGGCCATGGCAATGGCTGGGCGCACAGCCACCATGTCCCCATTTCTCTGCTGGTGGCAGTTATCCCTCATCATCCTTGGGACGCGCTGGGGGATGACAAATGGAAGATTTCACCAACTAACTTCCATGAGGGACAAGGGTGCTGGCAGAAGGCTGGGAAGCAGGGTACAGCCCAGAGCCCCTCGGCAGTGGGGCAGAGGGAGGAGGAGGAGGAGGAGGAAGGCCCCAGGGCCATCACGATGGCTGTGTGCCGGAGCTCAGGCGGGTTTCCTTGGCAGCCACAGGCTCAGGGCGCTCACCATACCTAAGTGAAGATTTTGTCGCCATGGCAACATTGATGTCATCAGCTCTGCGGCAGAGAGCGGCGTTAACCTCAAGTGCAACTTTTATTTCTTCTCCCCCCCCCCCGCCTCAGTTTGGGGTTTTTGTTTATTTCTTTGTTTATTTCTCTCAGGAGGTGACCTTGCCGCCGGGGCCTGCAGCAGCATCCACGGATGTCCACCAGCCCCAGACCCCTACTCATGTCATTTGGGGGTGGACGGGAGCCCCATCACTGGTAGCAGTGGGATGGGGCTGTATTTCACAAACGGAGCTGTCAGGACCACGCTCTGCCCTGTGCACACCGACCTGTTGCCCCCGTCCTCATAAGCTGATGGTATTTCCAATGAAGATGATGCGGAAGCTCTGAGAATGTAAAGATGACCGGGGAGAGGCTTCACACCCAAGGAGACACCTCACACGGGCAGACCTGCTTCGGATGGTGCTTGTGGCTCTCTCCGTGCAGAAACACAACAGGCTCGCTGTCACGCCGCTGCTCACTTCCCCATCAGGAGGAGTCAGACAAAACCCACTGAGACAGAAATCCCACGTCTCCACGGGGGGACACAACGCCCAACGTGAACACCCGATGGCCGCACGCCAGTGCAGCGTCGCCCCAGCACTAAACCAAAAATCCCTCTTCCAATGACACCCGGCATGGTTTTTGAAGAAAAGATGCCTGAGAGAGTGCAACCCGGCTTCTTCACCAGGCTCAAGCATGGAGACACAGATCTCTGCCGGCCCCGGTTCCAGGGATGGATGTAATCCCGTTAGACAAATCCTCGATTCCCCTGGAGCCTCCCTTAACGTCCGTGTATCAGGGCTACCGCCGTTAACAGTGGACCATCACAGAAGTCTGGGTCAGGCTGTTCCAGCCAAAAATATTCTACACATTACCCAGTTCACTGCAACGTTAAAAGAAGCATTTCACCGAATTGCCAGGGCAGGAGTAACGTTAGAGCGGATCTTTGGCTTTCCTGACTGCCCCTCTCACACACAGCCCCTCTCCCCGAGTCCTGGGGAATTTTTGGTTTAGCTGTAGCTGGGATTCTTATAAAGGTTTGATTTAATTATTTAATTTTTTTTTTGTTACACTGGACAAATCCTGCTTCTGCACTAGCTCGTCATGCAGACAGAGTGGGATCTGCTCTTTTCCTTACCGGGAAGGAGATGCTGATGAGCCTCATCCGCCTGGCTCCGGGCGCACGGGGATGGGGATGCTCCCCCAGCCCCGCCACCGCTCACCCCGTCCGTCAGGGCTGGAGAAAGCGCCACGTGGAAGGGAGATGGCTGGTAAAACAGGATCAGAGAGCGACATAAAATCCTAGTTTTATAATAGACTAGTTTTACAATATTTTTTCTCTTTATACATGACAACAATCAACCCAAACTCACTTCTTTCTGACACTATGATGCTTAAACTGAAATTCAAAGCATTCCTGATAAATGTGTTTCTGCAACCTTCAAGGTTGACAACTCTGCCTCTTAGTGCAGCAATAAATAACAAAACCTTGCTCCAAGATCTCAAAGCACCAGGCAAATGAGTCAGTAACATTAGTTATCCTTAATGTCATCATAATTGGTAAAACACGGAAAGAAAAGTATCCCTAAGCCAAGGTTTCTGTATTTTAAATACAATGAGATACACTGCATAACAAAGACACTAGCAACACTTTTATTTGAGACAGTCAGCAGGTTTCTGGCCTCATATTCAAAGCAATTTTTTCTTTTTTAAAAGAACTTTGTGTAATTTAACACAAAGGCACTGATTTTATAGTAAAGGCGTATGTAAGAATGGGACATTCTGGGTGGGAGAGATTCTGCTAAGATTTAAAAGTATCTCAGTTAGCTGCTGTGAGCAATTCAACTTCAAATGTACGCTGCATTAAAATTAAAGGATTAATGTTGTGATGATATATCCTAGTTGGAACAAAAAATTAAGAAGAGACTGGTTACTATATCAACTGCCAGATCTGTGAAGCAAACTGGTTCATTCAGGTGTTGAGACCAATTCAGTGCCAGTAATGAACTGAACATGAGGCGTGAGCTATATTCTGATATACAGAGCTTTGTTTTGATCTTTGTAGAGACCGTTAGGAAAAGGACACATATTTACATTGGCAGTGCTATATTGACCAGATTCTTGCATGACCATTGGGGTCACTGTGAGATTTTTGTATGTATATATTTAAAATCCGATAGGGCCTATTTAAAAATACAAATCTATTACAGAACATGTTCTATCCGGTTGGTGAAAAGCATGCGAGATTGCCTAAAAAAATAATAACAAAAAAAGCAGGTACCAGGCTAGCAGGAAAAACACCTGCATGTTTAATATTACTGGTAAAAAAGGATATTCCAAGATCTGTTATTAATAAAAATGGCTTATCTCAAATATTTACTTAAGATGTTCCCCAGTCAATAGAAAAGAAAATGGAAAAAAACCTGGATGATAACACCCACTTAAAACAAATATTTTGATGCATGTACTCCATTTAGTTGGAAAAAATCATTAAAAATTCAAGACGCAGCAATATAGTTGACTGATGTGTTCTAATAGGTGCAGCTGGTTGGCTTTAGAGAGGCTGGGAGAGGTCAGCGTTGCCTGTAGCGTGAGAACGATGGCAGCACGACAGCCTTGTTGCTTATAGATGTGTAGAAAGTTTCAAGGAGCTCTTTCCCAGATTAGAAATCCTCGTACATGTGAGATGGGAGGTTACTCCTGCTCCCAGCCATCAGGGGAGCAGAAATCCTAAAGGTGGGAACAGCCCCAGCTGTTGTCCCGAAGACAGCAGTCTCGGGCAGAGGGGACATCCACGCTCTGCTTTTGAGCCCATCGTTACTATTTTACGCCTTTACTGCATTTAGGGATTGCTAGTCCAGAGTCCAGGTCCTACCCCAATCTACCAAGAGGGTCCCTCTGCTCACTCCAAAGACCTTCCCGCTGTATTTCCAACAGGACTTTACCCGAACAGAGGCTTGATGCTCTCGGGGAAGGATGAGGAGTGAAGAATATCACAGACACTCTTTGTGCTCAGTGCTGAGGCTCAGAGATGGAGCCTCTCCCCTGCTTGGCAGGGGTGGCCCTGACACGAGGACAAGGCCTGCTCAAATTCCGTTGAGGCGGCTGTCCTGCTCTGGGGACACACAGCTGGCTCTCGGGAGATCAGGAGACCTCAAGAGGGCACTGAGCAACCTGCAGATCTGCCCTGAGGACAGGCCAGATGCTCCAAACCCTCCCTGGTGCCATCATCTACCACATCTGCCCCATGAGGTCCCACAACCAGCAGATAGCCTCAAGGTCCTCATGGACGGGGCTTGTAGATAACCCAGGCTCCACCTTGTGTGAAAGGACCATATGAACACGACATACCAAGCTCTTACCTGGTAAAAATGACAACTCTTCAGGTCAGCAGCTGTTCCAGCACTCTCCTGCAAGCAAATCCACCCCTAATTTTCGGGATTTTACTCTCTGAGCAACAAATAAGCTGTACACAACCAGCTGGGGAACTGGAGGCAACTGGTACTTCATGAGATTCATCTCTGCATTCGGTCTTCTGAAACTCAGAAGCTGTGAACAGTGGAAGAAGCAATGGGAGGGTAGGACAGCTGCAGGGCTTTAATGAGGACATGAGAAAATTGCCCCTGGAACAAGGCAGTGCTGCAGCTTTGTGCTCTTTGGACTTTGCATCAAAGCTCTCGCGCTAGTTCGGGTTGAAAGCCAAAAGCTGTAGGTTAGACAAACCCCTGGTATTCACAGTCCCTGGGAAGATGGGCTGCAGTAACCTCCCAAATGAAATGGGGCAGCTTTTTAATGGCTCGTATCATCAGGCAGCAGCAGCTGAACGGCAGGCAGAAAGGCATCATTATCCAGGTGAAACCGCCGGGGCCCTCTACGAGCCCTGCAGTAGAGAAAACTCAGACAAACCCTTCTGAGCGTGAGCTGAGATACAGCAGCTCTTACTACGCCACGTCTAATCCTCCCCTTTTGTAGCCAAGAATCCCCAGCCTGACGCAGCCCTCCGAAATTTCTAACAATGCGGCTCTGTAATTGCCGCGGGCCGGAGGCCAAAGGCACCTGCCCTGGCACAGAGATGACTCCCACAAGGTGGGACGGGCCACGGGTACCATTTTAATGCCACACTCATCATCTTGGAGGTCACTCCGGTTTTGTTTAGGCTGCTGCCATTGCCGGGACGTGCATGTGGTGGTTCGGGAGAGGGAACGACGCACAGAAGAGCTCTTTGCTGGCGGTTGCTGCAGAAGACCGGACCGGGATGGGCGTTGAAGGGGGATCTCGTGCACCCCCTTTCCCTGTTCTCTCCAAGTCACTCGTGCGGCATTGCGGCGATACCAGCGCACCGTGGGTGTCCACGCTTCTTCCACTGCTGCTGAGCCAGCTCAGGCTGCAGAACCCAACCGCTGTTGCCGGTTCCCCCACAGGCAGAGCTTGGGGAGCAGAGGGCAGGGGGTCACTGCCCACGGGAGGACGAGAAGCCGCGTCCAACGTGTATCTGCATTTGACCGGGGCATAAAGCTCTCCTCCCTTGGGCAACTTCTCAGTCCCTCACGCAACATCACGGGAATATTTCTGGCTATTCAGGGTCCAGAAAGGCTTTGTGAAGCCCCTGCGGTTGTAGGGGGAGGACAGCTGTACGCAGCAGTGCCTGCTCGAGGGGAAAAGATTCAAAAAGCCCAAAAGCCTCAGCTAAGGCTGTCTGGTTTCAGTGGGGGACAAACTGAAGGCACGGTTTACTCTCTTTATCAAGGGCCATCCTGTGAATACTTCTTACCTTAGCTGGAAACAGTATAAATGCTTGTGTTTCTCCACGTCCTAAAGTCTGTTTTGCGGAATAGGACAGAAATACAGATAAAAATGAGAGTCTAGGAGGCAGGTAACATAGGTGATGAAGGTGGCTCTCAGAACATCTGCAGTAATTGGTTTCAAGTGGGGCCAATTTTTTTAAAAGCTAAAGAAGTTAGAAGCCGGGTTCGATCGAAGCAGAGTTGTGAAGCTCCAGCTGGATTTTCTGCTGGCGTCCAGCCCACAAACCGGCGTGCTTTATCAAGGACAGCGAGCAGAACGCAAACGCAGCAGATCCTTCCATTTGGATGCTGCCCTGAAACGCACCTTGATGTACAGAAACCCCTCTCAAGTCTGGAAATGCCCCAGCGTTTCCAGTACCGCCTACTTCAGGCAACCAGTGCAAAAAAAACCCCACCAATGCAACTCTTTTGACCAGGCAAGAACTCCTTGAGCCCGTGAAGGATTAGGAACGGTGCAGAGATAAACGGTCTCGAGGAGGGATGCAAGAACTGCATGTGCAGAGACTCAGCTGTCCTCCTCCTCGTCCTTTCTAGGTGACGGTGCCTCGAAACCTGGTGGAAAACGCCCGCGACGGCTGCCTGCTGGTCCCCCGGCTTTGGAACAGGAGGAATGGGGCAGCGCTGCGGCAGCGGTGCGCAGAGCGGAGCGGCGGCAGAGCGCGAGCTGCGGGAGCGCGGCTCTCCGAGACACCGTCCTCAGTAAGCTGTTGTCCTCCGGCTCTGGCGTCTCTGCACCTCCCACAGCATCCCCACGTCATCGGGCCAGCGAAAGCCTCCTTCAAAGAAAACACAAAGCACGCAGCTAAAAGATATTCACTTACAGTTTATTTTCGCCTGAAATTATTTCACATCTCTTTGTACACAGCTACAGAACAGTAGTAGTAAACCATTGGTAAAAGCAACAGTGCTAAGGAAAATGTTGGCATAATTTTTCTTCTTTTTTATTTTTTTTTAATATTCTTTCTTCCCATACTGCATCCGCATACNAAACAAAACCCAAAAAACAAAAACAAAAGCTTGGCTTCCATTGAATAAGATTAAATATATATATATTTATATATAAAAAATTACATTGGCTGTATGTGAAACCTTGAGGTGCTGAAGAATAAAATAAAGGTGTTAAACAGAGGAAAAACTTTTTTGTTTTTTTGTTGTTTTTTTTTTTAAATAAGCAGCTCTGTACAATGAAGGCTCATTATGAAAAAAAAAGTCAACAGCATAGTTATAAAAGAAACCACAATTTTTAAAAAATCATCTTCTAAGCAATTGTGGAATTTGAAAAATGTAGCAGTCACATTTACAGACAGGTCAGAGCTATCGGATCAGCAACAACGCTATTTTTTCAGTCTCCCCAGAGGAACATGCAGAACAATGCGTGCACAGAACAGGTAAAGGGAGGGAGGGGAGGGGAGGGAGGAGAAGAGGAGGGGAAAAAAAAAAATAGAAAAAGCTGATGCACAAAATGGAGGGAGCGCTTTTTTTCCTCTTTTTGAAATATCGGACGTAAACAGAAAACAACCGAGGCAACTTGTAAAATCGACAGAGTTTTGCGAATCCCCCGTTGGCAAAATAATTGATGTCTTTTCCCCATCTCCCATGTTTAAACCTGACACGGTTTAAAAGACTAAAGAAAGTTTTCAGACTTTGGAAGGAAATGTGATTTTTATTAATCCCTGCAGCCCCTCCCCCAACAACCTTCCCCCCCTTGGTAGATATTTTCCTTCCTATTTGATAACGTTTGAGGCATTTTGAAATCAAAAAGACAACGCGATGAATGTTGTGACAGAGAGGGAGTATAATACAGTATGCATTACTAAAAGGCAATTCTTCAAGGAGGACATTTCCTTTAAAAAAAATAATAATAACAAGACAGCAAACTAGTTTATACAGTACTATACGCAAAAAAGGGTAAAAGAATTAACAATTCATAAATAAAAGACAGGTCCCAGACCTGTTATTTGTGAACCATTTTCTTAAATAGGTGCATTATGTAAATCTTATGTACAACAAAATTACTTTGCATAACAACTGCAAGGACACAGGGGGGGAGGTGAAAATCATATTGGTTTTGGTTTTCTTCTCTTGAGATTTTTGAAAGTTTGATTTTCTGGAGCAAAACCGGTGAAAGAGGAGTTCTGACTGGATGGGTGCCAGCCAAGGAAACCCAGGTAAATAATGGCGAATATATCTTTTTTTTTTTCTCCACACGGCATAAAACACAAAGGCAAATAAAATCCACAAAGGTATTTTTTTTCCTCTTTATAATCCTCTTGCTGCTACAAAGTCTTTTTTTTTTTTTCCTTTTTAATTTAAATTATGTTGATTCTGAAATCACAAAGCTGAAAGAATCCGGCTGGGTCCAGGCTTGCCCCGTCCCCCCCGACACACACAACGCCACTCCTCTACCCCACAACCACGACTCCTACCACCAAGTCCCAGGACTCACTGCTCTACAGGTATTAGCCAAAAGTTATTTTCCGGTTTGTTTTTCTCTGTTTGTTTTAAAAATCTTTTCCTTCTCGTGAGAAGCAAAAGAGGAGAGTCGGAGGCAGGGAGAGTTCACCACGCTTCGGTGTAGCGGACATCCACTTCTTTCAGATTGGGTAGTTTAGCCTGTGCAGGAGGGTAGGAAAAAGTCAGAATTAATAACACGCGTTCAGTTCTCAGGAAAAACCTTTCCGTCAAACCTGTATGGTCAGAAAATGGGGAGGATTGATCTATCGGCCACAAACTACAGGAAAACGCTCTACGACCTCGACCCTGCAGAGCAGCAGTGCTGAGCTCAGCAGTGAGCTGAAGCATACAGGTGTTAACGAAGGAACACGGCGCTGAGCCTTTACAGACACACAAGACTAAGTCACACCTGCAGCAAAACCGAGAGGCTCTGGTAAAACCCACACACCAGCGATCGGGTCCAGATCAGACCCCCATCTTCATTTTTCATACAAACGCTTAGGAGAATTTGTTTGTCAAACTCCAGCCACAAAGGCAGGGGCCTCAAACTGCAGCAGCCAGCCACAGGTGCCTTCCTCAGCCTCCACGCTAAGTCATTGCTTGATTTTTCCCTCCATGTATTAAAAAAAATTTGGAGCGTGTTTGCAACTTATGGTGTCTCTGCGGTCTCCCTTCCCTAACTCCATTGCATTTGGATGTACTGCTCCTGAACTACCCCGCGCCAGGCAGATGGGAATCGGCTGTTTGCACTGTTCCTACCTGTGGATCCCGTTTCCATGCTCTCTGACCATAATTGTATGGCTAATTCTCTCAAAACAAATAAACACGTTTAATTAGGCTAGGGCATAATTGAGGAGTTGGAAGTTTCTAGGAGTCATTATTACCTCACTCCTTGATTTATGTGCACGCATATTTTGATAAGAGCTAGTCATAATCCTACAGACACTGCCAGCAAATAATTTTTCAGTTAGGCAATAATGACTTCAGTAGTGGGTGTTTATTTATTGTCTGGTTCAGCCTGCCTGGTACATATGTGGGTGTCTGTGTGTGTGCAAGCGTGTTTAGTGGGGCGGGGGACGGAGCGGAGAGGAAATGTCATCACTGGCTTGTGCCCCAAATGCTCTCGCAGACCGACCGAGGGGAGAAGGAGGCAAGATTTGTATCAAAAATGCGTTCTTTGAAGTCTGGGCTGTTCTCAACAGACCTACAACCATGCGCCCCAGGGAAAGAAACTATTACCCTCCCTTTGAACACACACAGAGCTCGCAAAAAAATGGCCACTAAGATAAATCTCAATGAAAGAGGTGAGAGGGGAAAAAGTGACGCATGCCTGTTTTCTCAGCTTTTTTAATTCTCTGCAATCATCGGGACTTTGCTCACAGCCCGTTTCGCTGTTTGCCCTGGCAAGTCACTTTCTTGTGTTGCTGCTGAGGACTGCTAATGCAATACCAGAGCAGAGGGAACCGGATAGGAAAATCTGAGTTTCGGTCTGAAGTTGGTGGCAAAGGGGCTCCGAGGCAGGGGTAAGACTGGAGAAGCTTTTCAATAGACTCGATTTCGGAGCCCTGGGCCAAACACAGCATTGACCTTGATTGTCTGTAAATGCTCGGGGCCAGATACAAGCTCCATTGTGTGAACCCATCTGCAAGCCAGCTGTTAATTCCAAGGACGACTTCTTTGCATATACAATTGTGACACAAGTTTTGAAAACTTGATCTTGAAAAATCCATGCTAGCAGCACTGCAACTGAGTCCCTGGGGGAGCCCTGGCTCCACAGCCAGAACCGAAGATACATGTTTGCAGTGAATTTTGAAAGCAGAGCAGTTTCAGCACTTGCCTCAAGTTCGAAACTCAACCCAAGGTTGTGACCTTTTTGAACAAACCTGGCACAATCTAAGGTTTCAACACACAAGAAAACATAATGTGGAGTTTCATCTTGAGTGCTTGGGTTTATAAGGTAAGACTTTGGGAGATGCGACTCACGCAAGTGAAGATAAAGTCCATGTGACATCATGAAAGCCAACGCATCTCAGGCAGTCTTTGAAACCACCTGGGGCTGTTCCCCTCCCACCAGTACATTCTAGTTCTTTACACCACTTTGCCAAAGTGGTTGTAAATTCACAGTACAAATGGTAGCACCAGAGATCTTATGTGTCAAACTCGGGAACTGAGCATTGGTGCAGGTGTTTCTATTTAGAGCCCAGTTCCAGTCCAAGAGGTGTCAAGATAAACTTGCACCTTCCTCAATGCTCTTAATTCTCCCTTCGCATTCTGATCAAAGCTCCATAATGCTGTTCACCCACGTTACTTTTGGTACTGTTAACAGTATTGCACATGGCTTTGGAGGTGTGCACTACATTTGACCTGTCTGTGTATCCTCATCGTAAACAAGCAATATGCTCCTATTTATGAAACCTTTAGCATTGATAGCACCGGCAGAAAGATTCAGTTTCTGATTCCATCTCATACTCGTCCATTCAGCATATTACATGTTTCCTGAGTCCATCAAAGCCAGCAGCCTCAGAATGCCATTTTCAGGTCATTATCTCCCCAAAACAATCCACTTGACCCTCTTTCAGATGACTTTCATGCTACGCACTCCATGGGGCCAGTTCTCTCTGCACTAAGGCGCTACCACCATGTACTTGCTAAATCTGCAAGTCCTCCTGGGCCAGCTACTTCTCATCTTTAGTGGATGAAATTCAGAAATACCTTGAGATCTTCGTAGGTATCTGCTGAAAGTTTGGTGCTGTTCATATTTAAACTACACAGGCTCTTCATGGCTAAAAGAGAAAACACACAGATATTTATGATCATGCTGCATTTTCTTAAAATATCAGGCTTACAGTAGGCCAAAGCATAAACAAGACATGACTATGTGCAGCACTCTCAGGAAAAAGCTGAATAGTGTAAAATATAGAAGTACAAATGGATAAACAGCTGTTTGGGCCCTCATCCAGGAAAAAGTCCCTATTTAGGAAAGGCCATTAAGCATATGCTGAAGTCCGCTGACTTCAAAGGAGTTCAAGCAACTTCTCATAATCAGTTTCCTGCACATTATTCTGAATAGTGCCCGTTCTCAGTGCTCTGCCTGGTGCACGCAGGGGCCATGCTGATCTAGCAGTCCTCCCTCTCCCCTCCCTCCCCCCCCTTTCCATTTTAGGCTGCAGTACTTAGCAGAATAGTTTCCTAAGATGAGCCATAACTACTGGCCTGTCTGGCATGTCTGTGTAGGATCAAGCCTATTAAAGGAGCCCTTTAAACCTTTAAAAGAGGTCTATAATACACTGTGGGATGTAGGAAAAGGGTCTCATTTTGGCACGTCAAGCAGCTCTCAGTACACAGGGGAATCCTGAATGCTGCTTAGATGGCCCCACTCTGCCTTGCCCTATTTAAATTAAGAATAGCGAGAGTTTCACCTCCCCAAAAAAGAAGGAACAAAAAATACCAGAGAGGGTACGAAACCTGCTGTGCACGGTTGCTAAACTGCCTAGTAAGTTGCTACATGGCTTTGCAATCTTCCCCTCCCGCACCACAAGGTCAGACTCCCACCCAGAGGGGACACCCACAGAGGGGTGGGTGAGAGAATAAAGCCGGGAAGTCCCAGGGCCACAGGTCACCACGTGAGAGAGAGACAAGTGCCATCAGCAAAGTCAGAGGCAAGAGCCAGAGCGTGGTCTGCGACAACAAAGCCCACACAAGGCCACTAAGTGTTGTCAGGCTCAGATCACCATCCGCTGAACGGCCACTGGAGCGGGCAGGGAGGAGGGAAGTTTAAACCCAAACACAACCACGGCCTGTCCTAAATCCCTGCAGAAGCAGTGCTGTGGTAGCCAAGAAATCAATCTTCTGTCTGAACCCACGTGAATTCCTCCAAACCCACATAATTTTCCTCCGTAGCTTATTTTGGTCACTTACAACTAAGCGCCAGCAGCCCAGCATCCGTGACAGGAGTCTCGCACAGGTTGAGCACTTGCAGCATCGTGAGGTGTTCAGACAGAAGCCGCAACCCTGCGTCTCCGAACTGTGGGGCGCAAGAAGAATTGTTTTCAAATAATGCACGAACATCATGTGCAGGTACCTCAGTGCAAACAGGGCACGTTAAAGCGAGGTTTGCAGATGAGGCCTCAAAGCCACACTCAGATTGTTTACCGCAATCTCAAATGATAAGAGAGAAAGCAAATACTTTTATGCCTATTTTGCAGACAGGGAACAGAAAAATTTAGTGACTTGTGCGCACTTAACTGCAGGCCATCGTTTAATTTGAATGGTGTCTTTGAAGTCTGGACTTTGTACAAGAGAGCTCCCACCCAGGCTATACAAGATGGTTATGGCAGTCTCAGCCAGTTCCCAACCACATCACACACCAAAAAAAGCATAATGCAAGTGGTATTAATTAGCTATTTTGGTCTCAAGAACAATGTACTATTGATTGGTAATTGTTCTATTGACCCACTTCATTTCTGCTGTTTCTAAATTCTAGATTAATGGAAACCAGGATATCGCAAAATAAAATGGAATCCAAACTTCTTTTTTTTTTAAATATAAAAAAAAATATATACAAAAAGCAGGCTCTTAGTCCAGTGAAATGAAACTAATTTTGAGCAATACACATCAAAGTTTTCAAATCCAGAAGTTACACTGTTAGGACAAATCTGGAGGAGATACGAGACAGTCTTAAAACAAGCAAGCAATCAGATTCTACTTCATGTTCCCCACACAAAAAGAGGAAATTTCTGGGGTAGAAAAGTAGTTAGGAAAACATAACAAGATATTTACATGACATTTGAGTAAAAAAAAATGCTGCGCTTTGTGGCTGCACTGAGAATAAACACATTTTCAGCGAACACTACAAATAGGTGCTAACGGAAAATGGGGAAAACCTATTCAGTGGAGAACCTCAGAGACCAAAACCAGCAGGGAAATGTAGAAGAAAAATTTAATTTTAAAAGCTCTTTCAATTAAGAGCTGAATAATTTATTCAGTTAACTTGGCCTCTTTTTGCTTACAAAATAACCACACTCTCATTATAGTTTCCCTTCTATTTATTCATTATTTGAGTTTTTTTCATTGCTGTTGTTTTTAAAGAAATTCTGGTTGATCAGCATTCAGTGCAATTCACTGCCTACACTGCACAGACTCTGTCTTTTGCTTGACCAGATGAGCTGCACAGCATCATTTTTTTCATCCTAAATGGGTGAAAGCATAACCACTTCTCAGATGAACAGCAGCATATGTACTGTAAAGCACACAGTACCAACAATGCCTTACTGGAACATTCAACCCAAGATAGCAGCAACCTTTTTATAATTAAAAATAAAATAAAATTTTAAAAATTAAAGAAAAAAAAAAAAGAAAAATCAGCCTCCAAGATGAGCTAGACCATAGAAAGGCCCTGTAAAAATAGCACGAGGACAAACTCATTCTAAGCAAGCCTCTTCACACACTCTTCTTGTGCTGACGTCATGTGAAATCTCAGAATTAGTCAGCATTGGTTCCTGCTCCGAGTTTCAGTCTGCAAAGCACCTACCTGAGTTGACCACAGGTTCAGCTGCTTGAGTGAAGGCAGTTTGATGAGGTGCTCAGCACAAGCACTTGTCACATTGGTAAAGGCCAGGCTGAGGTTTTCCAAATTTCCAAAAGATCCCGAGCTTAGCAAGCGGGCCAGGTCCGCATCCTGAAAGCAAACAACAGATTGATAAGCGAGATTATTGACTCCTCAGCCTGCAATCATCTGTGGTGGTGTCACTGATACTGTTAACCAGCAAGAGTTGCACAATTATACCACTTGTTTACAGTAACAGACAACCACACAGAGAAGTTTCTGTTTGTTTGGCAAGCAGCTGGGCTCTTGTGGCAGCGTTGCTTCACACGCCCTGGGAAAAATGTATCCAGACATTAGGACAAAGATTTTTTTTTTTCTTTGCATGTGTATCCTTATGAGACACGAAGACTTCAGTGTCAGAACAAATGTCGAAGATGGGTCTTTTAACTTAATGAAGATTTCACTGAAAGTTCTAGATCCAAACTGTGTTCAGGACTGTCACCTGGCCTCAGTGAAGTTCGTCTGGGTTTACACCAGGCTTAACTGTAACAGCAATGGGTCTCTTTCAGACTTTCATGTTCAAGATCCAGAACTTTTTAAATGCAAAATTCTGTCCCCAAGTCTACTATTAGATCCTACTGTAAATTCCAAATCTTTGCACCAGTATAAATCAGACAGTCTGATGGTTGTACTGGTGTTGGAAACTGCTGCGCAGACCCAAGAGCAGAAATGTGCCCTTACTTGTGTAAACACTAGTTGTGTTGACAAAGCAAGTGGAATGGCTCCCCTCTTGACTGACCAAAACCGCCGTGCCACATAGCAAACATGAATCAAGTGTTTAAATATGGAAAGATAAAGCTTGTTTTTCTATTGACACGATTAACTTACTGTGGATTTGGATGGCAGTGTTAACCTTGTGGGACCACCTTTTCTTTGCTGTAAGAGAGAAGATATTTTGGTCAAACAAGTTGCCATTCTACATTTCAGACCAACTGAAGTACAGCAAGCTCTTCACTAGAGCAAACCCTGCTCCAATTTCAAAGCTCCCTGCCAGCCCTTCCACCTCTTCCCTGCTTTTTCTGCACGGACAGATTTTTTTTCGGGGTGTGCTAGATGCAGGCCTGTTGCTACCCAGGGGACATCCACTAACCGCAGCTAGTGGTCTTCGTGCCACGGGTCAGCATTTTCTCTGATTCAGCCTGCCATTATTTGGTTACTTTCACTTTAAAGGAAACGGCCTTAAAATGCTGGACTAAGATAGGCAAGGGGGTGAGATTGCCCAGCTGATAAAATCATTTATCCGACTTCAAAAAAAGCATATACTTTTCAGGCTGGGAGCAGGGGTTAAGGAAGACAAATATAAATGTGAAAAGGGGAAGAGGAAGATTGTGGGTATGTTTGCACAGGTGAAAAAGTTCTAATGAGAGCAGATCTATCTCCAGTCTGTAGATCCTGTCTTTAAAATCAGGAGAACCTCTTTTTCTCATAGGCACAAGCTCTGAGAACTAAACCTAAAGACCATCTCAGTGAAATGTTGTGAATGTCAAAGCATTAAAAAATGCTGGCCAGCACTAGAACCATTTGCTACTCATATGTCAAAAGGTGGCAGAATTTGACAAGCTGACTTGTAAGATCTTAAGAGAGCAGGACTTCACCTTT
Organism: Anarhynchus alexandrinus; assembly: GCA_008711295.1. Lineage (NCBI taxonomy): Eukaryota > Metazoa > Chordata > Aves > Charadriiformes > Charadriidae > Anarhynchus > Anarhynchus alexandrinus. The sequence continues at coordinate 4,352,469 of VUYV01000007.1, read as the reverse complement.
ATTCTTTCACACAGATTCTAAGCAGGTTATTGAATATCATTCATAAACATAGTATGGGATTAGACACATCAGTAAATATCACACAGTATATATATTCACAGTAAAATCCTCCAAATACTGCTCCCATCCTGTTGTTAACTGGGAATTTCACACCCTGCTTGTCTTTCTTTTGTACCTCCATTTCTGGAGAGTACAGACCACAATGTGCTATGGCAATACTGCATGCAGGGCGACATACCAGCTCTTTTAACTCCCTCTGCCTGTCACACAGCTGTTCATACATTCTCTTTCCCACGTCTGTGCTTTCCAGGGTAGAGATGATCTGGAGCTGGGTGTCGTTATTATCGATGATGTTGTATTCCAGCATCAAACACAAAATCTAGCAGCAGAATGAAAGAAGAGTGGTCACTGCAGCACTTACATTCAATTTCTTCCAAATATCCTAATTGCACTGGGCATGCTAGTTTAAATTACTGGGTAAGTTTTTAGAGTATGCATTATGCAGGCTAGATTAGAGGATCTTAGCAACATTTACTGACCTTCCAACACAAGAAACCAATTTTTTATTCATAAAGAATGAACTTTAATCTCTGAAAGTCAGTCTATCTATCCTGTCTTCCATTAGCACTCATTCCTTCTGACTGAGAGGTGCAATTACTTCGCATCAGTCCTGGAAGATGGCTTCATGCCACAGCCCTCTTCAGAACAGGTACAATCGATCCAGTATTTCCCAGGTACCCCAGCTAGACAGCAGATTGGCAGACATTGGACATTACACATGAGCAGTAGAGCCAAGCAGTTCCCTAAGTGCTGGATTTTCTGTCTCTAAGTGCTGAGGTTTCTGTGCAAGCAGAATGCCTGTGAAGTGTATCCAGTCTATGAGGCAGGATGGGGAAAGGCCAGAAAGGCTCTGAGGGAAGATGATGCTGGGAGCTCGCTGCTGTGGCCAGGACACCTTCCATCTCGTAGGGAACAACCCTGACTCGCCCCTGGGCAAGGGTCTGCCAGGAGCAACTGAGACACCAGGGGATGGTTCCAATGGGTGACGTGGGCTTAGGACACAAGCCGTCCCCTCCGTAGTGCCTCTCCTTTTCATCTGCACATTGTGCCATTACAATTAAAATGCAAGTTTTTATTCCCTCCATAATTTTAATTATTTTTAATGAAAAAATCAAGCAACATTATATTCAAATTCATGCAGCACACTCTTTTATTTACTGGATTAAATTAGCACGCACAGATCTAAGTGAATGAAAAACGGTAACTCCTTCCACCTATTTAATCACCCTCTATTTTCATTTAAAATATATGATAACATTTCTCAAGAAACTTCTCTAAAGAAACCCCCAAAATATGTATAAACTATTAGTGCAACAAAAATAACCAATCATAAGCACAAAAAAATGTGTATTAATGGAAGTAAATAAGGTTTTGTAAATGCAGTTCTTGTGTACTGCTCATTTTGCAGGTGGCAAGACAAGCATCAGGCATTTAATCATGGAAAAACCTTGTGGTTCTGAATTCTGATCCCTCACCACAGCCTATACCATCATGGCCATTTATGTCCCATCTTAGCCTCTCCAACTGAATTATAGCAAACAGTCTCTCTCTCCAAAAATTCTTGCACCCGCCTTTTGTGTAATTCACACCCATATCTGCTGAACAACAATATTCCATTCCACTTAATCAAGAGAAACACAACTGCCCACTGCTGGTGTTTGATACAACACAAACCTGAACTCGGCTTCTCTGGTTCCACTAGATCTAATTCTAGGAAAGGCAGTGTGAAACCGAATCTGAATACTGCTCGTAAACCTATATGACTACGTATGCTTAGGGCTTACCTCTACCATCGTCTGGTTACCCCTCAAAGCCAGTAGCATGCAAGGTCCTAATTTATTTTCAGCCAGTGAAAGCAGGAACTTCTTTGTTTTATAGCAGGATCCCATTAAAATATGAACCTATTTGAGAAACAGAGTTAAAATTAGAGGTGTAAGCCTAAGAAACACATATACCTCTGGAAGGGACATTGTTATGCAGTCAAACAAATACAAGTATTTGCAACAAACCTAAAGAAAAGGATTACGATTATGGTTGCAGTCTCTCAACAGCTTTATTGCTGATTGGAAGTGACTTTTTGAAAAAGGTGATGCCTAGTGAGATCTGAGGGAGCGGGCAGTTTTCCTCCATAAAGGAGCTCAGCTGACAGCCCAGAGGCCTGATATAGGCTCCCCAGGAAATATCAGAGCAGCTGTGCAATTGCCCCCATCCCTAGTAACATGATGAACCCAGCCCCAGGGGAACCACAGGAGATTTTGCTTTCGCATCTGTTTGCAGTTCAGTTTCTCTGGAAATGCCAGCTGGCGAGCAAGGGTTGCGTGGGCTGGATGTCTAGGTAAAAGGCAGTGGTGCTGGCAATCTGCTGGCTGAACACTAGCCTTGGTTACGGGGTGGTGACAGACAAAATCACCTCTACAGAATGAACAGACAGGAGCTAACTAGGAAAGGAAGGAGTGCCTTAAGAAAATCCATCAGTCCGAAGTTTTAAGTCAGAGATGACTTCATATGCTTTCAGGCTTTTGGGTCATTATCTTGCTTTTCCCTTTGCTCAGTTTTCCCTGACAGGAAAGAAATGCTGAGAACGCTGCCTGAGTAAGACTCTGAGTCCACTAGCTGACCAAAGTGTCCTGCAGACTCTCTCCTAGCTCCAGAAAGCATCAGATGATACCACATAGTAACACCTATGGCAGAAATGTAAAGCCACTTGTACAAATCAAATATGAGTTTCTTCTCACGAAACATGTTGGCAATATTCTTTCCCTTTTAAAAGCCCAGAGATTAGCTGCAGAGAATTTTGGGTTCCTAGCTGAAAGTCTTATTTTATGGCCCAGACCACTGATTCACCAGCATGCTGGCAGAGCACTATGTGAGAATTTGTAGTTTCCAATGACTTGGAGCAGTAAGAGCTCCATTATGTAGACTCAACATCAGTAATACTCTACAATAAGCTTGTAAATATGTTCTGTGGTCCCCCTGGTTCGTGGCATTGCCTGGACTATGATCAATACTGCTGAAAATATGGCAGCCACACCACGATGGCATCAATTCTATGCGGATCATGTGCTATCACACAATTCTTCTTCCTCATGGCTTCGTTACCAGCAAGGCCTTTAGAAAAAACACAAAATCTCTTTTTTCTCAAGTACCCATCAGTTCAGGTGGCCTTTAAAAACAGTAAGCTTCAAGCCAAAAGGGATTTCATTTCATACAATTATCATTAAGCTTTTTTGGAGGTTTTCTTGAGCGACGGAAAATACTGACGCTAACACTAATGTACGGTCCATCTCAGAACAGGATGGTTTTCAAACTTTATGGTTAGTCGTTAGCAGCTCTTTAAGTATTTATCAACATCCTTGCAAAGGGCACAGAGTACTGCATATTAATGTGTGTTAGCATTGTGCTTTCTCATGCACACCATCTCCTGATGCTTATAAATATCTTGGACCACAAAAGCTCTCAGGAGAAATGATACAGTTCTGAAGAAATTTTCTTTTCAAACATAAAAGACACAGAACCAGTGAAGAGGGATGAAACCTTTTGTGAACAGTCTTTGTCCATTACCTGTTTCAAAGGTATCTGATCCATCTGAATTTAAGAATATGGACAGACATGCATGTTCCTTCTGTTCCAAAACGTTCAGCATGTGGGAGATGCACGAAAGCGTAGATCCCCCTGAAAGTCATTTCACTCTATACCCAACAGCCAACTTCAACAAATGTTTTTCCCCTTACCAGGGAAAGGAATTAATATCATTTCCATCTTGCTATATGGAGAATTAATACACAGAGAGACCTACGTGACTTGACCCAGGTTGCCTAGGAAGACAGTGCCAGCATCAGTGATTAAAACCTGTTATTTTCTGTCTAGTCCTTGTAAGAGTTACAAAAGAAGTAACTGTGGGAAATGGAATGCTGGTTTCTAATTATACCTCCCCACAACAATGTAAATGGGCAGAGAAACTGCTAACACATTTTTATATCTATCTATCCATCCTTTGATTAATTCAATGTTACTGTTGTTTTTAAATTGCAGGCAGGCTTATAAATGAAAACTATAGGTGTGGATGTGCAGAACAGTCTGTCTTCCCGTCTGCCAATATTCTGTATTCTCTGTGAGAGCTTTTTTTATACAGACACAAAATCACACATATTTATAAATACAAAAATACATACATACATATGCACACACATCATGGTTTTCTGCATTACATTACCAGTGAAAAAGCATGCCAAAGTTCAAAAAGAGAAAGCTAACATGTTAACCAAATTGCGACTGCAAGGAAGTTCGATGGATTTGGTGATAGAAAGATTTAGATTTCCTGGTGAACACTTGTGGTTTACACAACCACGGTTTTGATAATTTTTTGACAAAAGCAAGTAAACCTTGTTATTGCCAACTACGCATTCACTACTTTACTGCAAAGAAGTTACTAAATCTACATTATTGCAGACACGTACCATACTGGCAAACAGCTCTCCATCGTCATCACATGCCACTCCTCCAGGGCTGTAGAGCTGGAACCAGCCGTCTTTGCCAGCCCTCACACTCAGCAAACATGAGTGGACCTGCCAAAAAGTGAAGACATTGGGAAGGTTAACAGTTCCTGCCAATAATCACCAGCATCTCCCACACTGGGCCAAAAGAAGTAACTACAAAACCAGGGACTGCTGGAAATTTCATGGTTAATATTCCAGTTTACAGAGCTGCAGGCAAGTGTCCACTCACAGAATCCATTTTTTCAGTATCAACAAGGAGGGAAGCTGTATCATGGCTAATTGCATGGCCTTTTTAATTCCCTTTACACAAGTCAAACAAAATGGCTCTGATCTAGAACAGCCCCTTCCACTTGGAAAAAAAAAAAACACCACAAAACAAAACAAGCAAAAAAAAGAATCAAATTTCTGAGCTTCTGACATTTTCCCCCATCCTCCCAGCATGTGTGTCTATACTTCTGATGTGATCTGCATACCCAATGCTCTGGCTGATGGCTTGCTCATTCCAATCATTAAAAATTCTTATTATTCCTGCTGTGATAAAACTTGACCAGAGTCAGGGTAAAGGAAGTCCACACAGAAAATTCAATAGGGATACATAAGACAGAAGTTGCACAGAAGAACTGGCACCAGTGAGCAACCATTAATCTAAATTTGGCCCACTGTAGAGATGACTGTATCTAGTCCCACAGTTTAACAGAGGAGTCATAATTAAGCTTTTTTTTTCCCCCTTTTCCTTTTTTTTGTCCCCTTTGAAAGGACAGATGTTCTATTTTAATTTTTGCAGTGAGTGGGGCGGAGGCAAAGTCCATGCTCTTTCCTTTGGGCATGTAACAATAGTGACAGATGAAATCCTGGTGCCATTTTAAAACAAGGTTTCTGTTATGTGACAAGGATGACTACTGCTCGCAAAGGCTAAAACCATGAAAACCAGGAGTTTCAGGCAATGATGATGACGACACAGTCTCCTCACCCACAGTTTGGGGGAGCTTTCTTCCCTTTATGCCAGCACTAAAAATTAATGCGGATGAGAGGTTCCCTCTGACTCAGCCAAAGCTGCTGATGCTGAAGCTACATGTGCAGCTATGAAGCAGTCAGCCACCATGAGGCTACAGCTACGCACTCATTCCAGTAACACACCTCCCACCCGCTTTCTCCTGCTAATTCATGAGAATTATGGTCATTTGCACACAATGTAACTGAAACGCAGCTAAATAAAACCTGTTATTTTGTAAGCTGTATGGATCCATGGATTTTGCTTCCTTTTTTTTGTACGGAAGATGAAAAGCTCGGAGAGATTCAACAGAGTGGGAAAATCTTGCTGGTTGCCGTTTACAGAAGAGCAAGGACATCAACTGGTGCCAGACAAGGGGGTCACAACACATGTTTATACAACCGTTCATACTAAGATCATGTGCCCTGAGTGCCTATGACCCCCTAAGAGACTTAAGCACAGCAAAACCACACCATGTTGTGAAACAAACTACTTAAGGAGAGACCTTCTGAACAAGTATACTTGCAATCACTCCACTTAATACTCTGTGTAAACTGGCAATAAACTCACTTCTTGCCTCGGGTCTTCTGCAAATCTCTGAATCACGTATTTCAGCTCCCTGAAAAAAAAATTAAAAGGACAAGAATAAGCAGTTGCTGGTTGCAGTATTCAAACAAGTGTCACGTTTCTCTTGGATTACACTTTAAACAACATATATTCATGCACTTTAGAGAGAAACAAGTTGAATTGCTTCCACAGGAGGGAAAATATGAGGTCTAAAAGTGATTGCCAAGGACAGTATATATACACAATAGTCTAGAAAAGCTTTCAGAGATGTGCAGTGACGAACTGGTTTGTAAATTCTATCAGCATCCAGTGTCTTTAGTCCTTGGGCTCCTGCCGTCACAGTAAATTACAAAGAAAACTACATCTTTTTATAGCTAATAGAACATGCTCACAGCCTCTCACAGATAAAAAACATTAGAGGCACAATATTGAATAATGCATCATTGCTATTATTGACTAGCACAAGTATTTTAAGTAATTACCCCCTCTAATAAAACAAACAAGCCCCAGAAACTTACTTTGTGAATTTCTCATGTGCAAGAGCCCTGAAATTTAAAGCAGAAAACACAAGAATATGAGGATTTGAGAGAAGGGAGGTGGGGAAAAAAAAACCAACACAAAAAACAAACAACCACTTTTCAGTTCTCTCCAGATAATAAAAGGATTTGCTAAGCAACTGCAGCACACAAGACAAAAAGAATAATCTTTCCAAAAAAAGATGAGGTAAAGTCTCCTTCATTAATCTAGGGAGGGAAAATTGGGGGGCACAGGGAGGGGGAGGCGAGGAAATCACTTGGAACAAATCTTGTAGCTCTTTCTCAGTCCTGTCTTAGACAAGGCTCTGACTAACATCAGTGGGGACTCTGGGTCAGAAGAAAGTAAGTAAAAGACTTACAATACAGCCATATAATAAAAAACAGAATTTTGGCTACCTCCAAGAGCCAGGTGAATTCTTTAATTGCTATGCAATTAAGGTATGGTCACAACTAATTAACATCATACATCAGTACAGCAATTAATGGTCATTCTGTGAAGTGCCTTGCATCATGGTATGGTTTACACCTCCCCCAGAACTCACGTTAGGCTTAGGTAAATGATGTCTCTGTTGCCTATCTCCAAGCTCTCGCTGTAGCCCAGGTAACCTGGCACAGAGGATTAGAGTTCTCTGATTCAAGACATCAGGTCATTAGGGGATGTGATAAGCTAGCAAATTGTACAATTATAGGTTGTAATGTTTGTCCGTGGAGGTCTGCATTTTATAAACACTACTGTTCATTAATAGGTTTCCGAGGGAGCTTGGCCGATGCGTAGGGTAGCTTCTTCATTTAATGCAAAATACAAATGATACGAGTCTCTGTGACGCCAGTAAAGCATCCTCCTCCACTAAATCTCTTACTTTACTCTCGTCTTCACCAGCTTTCCTTCCTTTCTTTTCTGCCTATCTCTAGTTAACCATTTTTCTCTTCAGGATCATCTTAGAGAAATGGGGAAGGAAGATGAAGATGGGCAAGTCTTTGTGTCCCTCTGCATCAGCCAAAATCAACTCTAGATTGTAAATCAATATGAGAGGCACAAAGCTCCTATTACCATCAGTTTTTAGCTGACATTGTAATTCCCCATAAAACAACAGTAACAAGAATAACCCAGTAAATACTAAGACAGTGCAAACTTACTCCTTGGGAAATGGGATAGGTTGAAGCAAGCTGGCCAGTGCTGGTCTCCAGTCATCATAGTCTGACCTGAAAAAAACGAAGATTTTATTAATAAGATACCACGTATGGAATATGGTTTGTCAACCATTAGTTGAAGAAGTCAAAAGCTTTTTACTGCAGGCACCAACAACCCTTCTGTTCTACTGAGAACACTCTAAAGATCTACAGTGACATTTCCCTTTCCCTTTTCAGCACATTCTCCACTGAGGCACAATAAATCTGGTATTTACAATGACCTCCAGAGAGGCCAGGCCTTCTTTATGTCAACTTAAAGACATTTGCTGTTTATGAAACCTGTTGACATTTAATCACTAAGTAATACTTTCATCTAAGTTGGTACAGCAATTACGAGGCCATTGCTATTTACAGCTCTGCTCTGCATTTAATTGGAATGATTTTTTTTCTATAAGACATAAGCCCATTTGTAAAAACAGACACCACCACCCCCCTCCATTTTTGACCTTGGCACAAAGGAATGGGTCAGTTTAAACAGTACAAAGCTCTTAGCTTATGAGAGAAGAGACTAGAGGAGGAAGCACTGTCAAAATTATTAAGAGTGAAAGCGGGCAGATGAGGATAATCACAGCTGAGAGCTCAGGCCAGTGGACCCTGTAAGAAGTGTCTCCTCTCTGTTGTGTTAGCACCACAGATCCCAACTGATGCATTTTGTCTTCATCTCTCCCTGCTGTCAATATACAGAACTGTCCTTCTATGAGGAGCCATCCATAAGGGTATGCTCAGGTGAACTAGGATGAAGAGAACATTCTGCTTTACAGCATGCACTGGTCTAATCTGCAGCATACCATCTCAATGTACCTGCAAAACGCCAGCTGCTCGAGCACACGTGGTGAAGCAGGTACAGCTTCTCACATAGGAATGGCACTTTGCAGACTGCCACCCCTCTCCTTCAAATGATCTCAAACATTTGGTGATTAGTTAGCACTAATTAACTGCCGTACCAATGCTCTGCACAAAGGGTACAATCATCGTAAAGACGGATGAAGTGAAGAACACAGAAGATATAGAGAATTTGGCAAGTCAGCACTGGAACAGGGCACAGAACACACCAGCCAAAGCCCAGATCCCGGCGCTGCCTGCTAGGCCACTCTCACTCCAATTAATACCAATGAGTACGCACAGAAGTAAGCATAGTAAACACCTCATATGGGGTGAAACACCGTTGCATGTCTGCAGAAGACAATATAGAAGAGCCTACCATCTCCCCTTACTGCTGTTACCCTTTGGATTTCATTTTTAAAAGCCAGATTATTGGCTGCAGCTTACTGCAAACTTGGCACAAAAGTATGGTGTTTCTTTAGGAAGGAACGACGTGTAACATTCTCAAATGGACAGTATCTACTAGCATTAGAAACAGACAACATATGCACAGGAAGTGTTCCAAAATAACGCAATTTTTGCAAAGAGAAGGTTCTAGCCCAGAGAAATTGAAGATGGATGGATTTCCAAAAGTCTCATCTATTTTTTGAACATATAAAACAGAGATTTCTATAAACTAATAATACAGATGATGCTGGACAGTCCACAAAGGCACGTTCATAGACACAAAGAAAACTTATGCACCTGAGGAGCATTCTTAAGATGCAACATGCAGAGAAATTTTAATTGAAGGGATAATCATGATGTAAAAACCAACCAGGGAGGCAGTTATCACTTGCCTAAGAGTAGTATGAGTTCAGGTTACAAGAATATATAACATATTAGACAAGTAACCAGTCCACAAGAACAACTATGATCTGATAGTAGCTTAACATATTAAAAAACAGATGAATGCTGTACAAAACCACTGTGGGATGGGTTAGTAGCTCTTCTTTCATACTGCTGTGCAGAAGTCCCAAGTTCAATACACTTTTCTTTCCATGCTAGGTGCAACCTAGCACAAAACTAAACGCCTATAATTTTGGTAGGCAACTTCAGCGAGTAGTCCTGCCCTTTTCATGCGTGCATTACCAGATAATCCTAGCTCGTACTTTCCAGTCATTTCCTGAAATCCCTCTACCAAGAGGCCAAGAACCACAACATTCTGCTGAGTTCAGGGAGATGTCTCCTTCCCCACCTGCAGTTGTTAAACAACCATAAAAGCACTTAGGTACAAGGCTGGGGCTTAAAGGCAAGCAGTTCAATAATTGAGGTGGCACTGGCCAGGCAAAAATCTCAGTGCTGGTTCTCTTCAAAACACCAACAAACAACATTGGAGAGTCTTGGCTATGTTCCCTAATAAATACTTGTTTATTTTCCTCTTGTTAACACTAGCACTTGAGGCACGAAGGATGAAGCTACAGAAATAAAATAANAAAAAAAAAAAACAACCACCTCTAAACCTCATGCCCACGCCAGTTGTGCTGGAAGCACGTTTTTACTGGTAGATGCAAACAACTTTAAGAGCAGATTTTTGAGCAGAAGAGACCTGAAAGCCGAAAGACTGAGTTAGGAAATTCAAAGGTGTTAAAGCTGTTTCGCATCACATGAGATATAGCACCTACAAATCTCTTCTAACAGAAGCTTAAAAGCCGAGACTCACTTGGAGGCTTAGTTTCCGTGACATCTCGGGTTACGTGTTACACCACTAAAATTCCTCCTTGAGCAATCTGGAGAGTTGCGATTACTAATAATGTGAACCAATCAATTTTTCATGGCTGATCTTCAAGGGAAATTGCATGAGGAAGAAAAAAAAGCTGCTTTGTAATAGACTAAGACCAAGTGAAACACTGCAGACAGAATTGGACAGTATCACTCTCTGACTTTTCTTGAAGCTGGCAGTTACGTATGGCATCCATTTGCAGAGCAGGTCTGTGAGAGGGCAGTGAAAATAAACCACAGCCTGTCTTCCTAGGAGGAGAAGAAAGAAAGGAAACCACCTCCTATGAAATATATAGAGTTTGGTCACATGAGTGGGACCTGAACAGAAAATCTACACAACCTGTAATCCCTTCAATCTGAGCTAGGAAACATGAAATAAACATAGCACAAGAATAAAACTAAACTACTTATTAAAAGCCTACGGTGTTTCTCCTCCTCCCACCTATTCCCTTTTCAAAAACATTTTCCTTCTGTCTGTGCTCATCTCATCTGTGCTCCTCTTCTTTTATTTCAGACAGTTGCTTTTTTCTTTTTCCNTTTTTTTTTTTTTTGGTCCATTCAAAGCTCTAACACAAGACAGAAGTGTTTGAAGCAGGGAAAGAAAGAGAGATAGATTAGCTCTGGCTGCAGTTAACAAGCACCGCAATGAGCCAAAGAGGCCATGCCAGGAGGAGGAGGGAGCACAGAGCTACAGGGAGAACTCGGGAGAGCGCCTGTGACAAAGTCCCTTTGGACCTTCAAAGGGTGCTGGGCTGAACGCTCATGCTCATCACACAGCTTAAAATCACACAGCTTAAATCCCAGGACTAGCCTTCTAAAAAGCAGAGGGGGAGAAAGACTCCCCGATGTACTCACTGGCTCTGATTTTTGCAGGATTTGCAATCTACGTGAGTAGCACAGCGGTGAACCTGCAGCCCAATCGCTGGGTTCCTGGGAAAGGCGTGCTGGGCTGGAGGTTGGGGTGCCAAGCAGGTGAGGGCTGTTGGAGCAGTCACCTGCCACCGCACACGGCTTTACTTGCCCACAAACCTTTTTTCGGGGATTGGCCAGAACATTGGCCAACCATAATAATTAAATAATCCCCGACTGCAGTGACTTTGCCTTTGGGCCATCGTCGCTATTGGCCTGTCAACATAATACATTTTCCTTCCCCGGGATCACCTTTCACCAAAATGAAAACCTGCCCATATGTCATGTGCGGCACAAACAATCCAAAACATATTAGCAACCCAGGGCAACCCTGATAAACATGACATAAGAGAATCCACTTGGGATATTCAGAGCATGCCACTGACCTATTGGGGAATGCGGAGAAGGCAGGGGAAGCTCCAGTGGGCGCTTGCGTTTGGAAAGCTGTCGGTCTTATCACCGACAGACTGCAAGCCCCGAGTCCTCTGATTTTAGAGGATAATAGAGAGACAAGGAGTAGCTACTTGGAAGCAGCTTGTTTCTCCAGACTAAGCAGCTTGTTTCTCCAAACTGAGCAGCTCGACAAGATCAAAAATCTTTTAGGTAACTCCTCTGTTTTCAGATAATAAGATGACCAAGACCCCCAGACGTGTACCTTATCCCTTCTTTCCCTGGCTCTAGGTCCAACTCCTCTGAATCGTATGACACAAGGTTTAGCTCAGGGCCGCAGGGCAGGCTGAGAAAAAGCACCATCAGACCTCCTGTCATATAAGGCACAAACCTGTTATCTGCAAAACAGTGAGGTGTCTTTTCATGTTCAGCCTTCTTTTGAGCTGGGCTTGTTTGTTTTTTCTAAAGAAGAAAATTTAGCACCATTGAAAGGCCCCAGAAAGGTCCTGCCCTGGCTCCTGAGAACAGAAAATGCTCGCATGGTCGCATCAGGAAACAGCAACACAAGTTTGCCCTGGTCACACAGCCCCCAGCGAGGGGTGCAAGTGTTTGGGCATCTGGAAGGACCCTTGCCACTACAGGCAGCTATGGAAACAAAAAATAACACAGACAAAAGGGTGACAGCTTACGATATGCCATCCACAGCCACAGCCTCCCTAGGAGGTGTCTATTCTTGCAGCCAGTTTAGTTTGCTATTTGTTGATCTGGACTTCACTACAGGCACGGTTTAAGTGTTCCCCCCCATACGCTGGGTGCTGCCAGGGGAATTGGTGGGGTCCTTCAGGTGACACGCAGACTTTGAAGTTATCCTGTCCAAGGAAGAGGACACATGGCTCCTTTTACAGCCAATTTTTGTAACCACAGTTGTGCTGTTCACGCACAAGTTTGGCTGTACAAGAAATTCTCTAATGCATAGACACATTAACATGCAAGTTGGAGCTGGACAACGCTAAGCAGCTCTCAGAGCCTCCAATTTAATATGATGATCAGAAAGATTTCAATTAATTTAGTGCATTTTCTATGCACCAGTTTAAGACTTGCAGCATTCAGGAGGCCCTGACTGGCATAAATAACACTATCGGCATCCAGAACGCATTACAGAATATTGACACAGAAGTTTGATCTGCTTTTGAGTGCAGGGCAAAAATACCACGTTCCACTAGAGACTGCGTCTCCTTTAAAATCTGTGCAGACTTTGGGTCATCTGCCAACACCTTTAAAACCATGATTTTCTGTTTTCCTTCAGTATGCAATAGTTGTGTTCTGTTACTCAACTACGTTAGAAAAAGGGTAAAAGACGTTCTTGGTGCTCCCAGTAAGAGCTACACAGATGACCTTTCTAATCTGCACATTTAGCCTTCTGTACAAAAAGTGAGCTATTACGGTGATTATTAAATAATTGCTGTTACATTTTTATCAGTATTTAGAAGCGCTTTCTTTCCCAAAAAAAGTAAGTATTGTGTAGGAGTTAGGTGAACAATAAAATGTCCTCTGCTGAACATACTGTAAAGAATTCTTATTTGCTAGACTTTCAATAATTAAAATCTGCCTAAATAAATTACTCCCTGCTGCCCTAAGTTAATTGTGTAAAAAAGATATCATTATTGGTGACTCTCTTGTTTTGATGATGATATTGAGTCAGACCCCTAAAAGAACAATTAAATTCAATGCTAAGCAACTTATTTATATTTGGCTTACCACTATTATTAATAAGAACATTATTTTAGTGACTGCCCACTGAGAGCTCAGCTCCTGGATAGCAGTTGTTTTATAATTAATGTTTTCTTCCTACTGGCAGATTCTTCAACTCTTTTTCTTCATATTCTCAGTTTTTCAAAGTACAGTAATAGTATTTAGTGTATCAGAAAGCCTTTGTTCAAGAAGAGTTCAAGCATGCAAGGAATCAGCATCACAACAGCATTATCTTGCATTTTTGTTAATAACTAGTAGCCTTTCTACAATGCTTTTCCATCACTAGAGTTTCAGAGTTTAAAAAGCAACATTGAAAATCTTTACCTGTATTTTACAGATGAGGAAACTGAGGCACAAAAAGAAGCGACTTATCTAAAACCTCCTAGTAAGCCAGTGGCAGAATCAGGAGCAGAACTAACTTCTGCATTAATGCTTTCAGCTCCAAAAAAAATCAAGGGATGAATAGGAAGAGAACGGAACCCAAATCAGTGGAGCTGCAATATATACCAGCCATGGCTCTGCCTTAAAAACCATTCCATATTCTCATAGGCTGTGATTTCTCAAGCAGGGTGTGGACTCCGGCAATGCAATCTGAGGAGAGTTGCACCAATTCTGTAGTATCGCCAGTCCTTCCCTATACACATCCTGGGGGTTTCACCCTGCAGAATTACCATTGTACAAGCTGAAAAAGGGCACAAAGCTGCTCCACACCAATAACCTGTGCAATAACAATAAGACTCCCATTTTCACTGTTGCTATTGAAGAGCTTGATTTTTAAAACGACAGCAAACACATCAAAAAAATACATTATTTTAAGGTATGGAGTCAAATAAGAGTTCTTTGTGTAGGAAATTATATGGGAATTAAGACCTGGCGTATCAAATATTTCAAATGTGGAGAGACTGTGAAGAGGAACGTGCCCATTTCTGAATTTGTTTATGAAGTGTTTGTCAGCTGCATGATGAAACCAAAACCGTCAATGCTTAGTGAGTCAGCATCCAAGCCAGCATCAGGACTGAGAGAGTTCATAGTGTTTATGGAAAACATCTAGAATCAAGGGGATGGGAATAAATACACGATGTGTTTAATGTAGCACCTGGGTGCATGAACACTTAAAAGCCACCAGATGAAGTGAGGTCAGATACTGTGCTTTTCAATGCAAAGACTTGTAAAGGCCGAAGAGGCTAGGCTGAGGTGGGGGGGAATAAAATTAGCCTTCAGCAACTTCCTGCTCAAGAATCTAATGGGAACAGTATCTTGGATTCACCTGTCCTGCCTCCAGTTCTGAGCATATGCTTATGTATGTATTTGCAAGCCAGCTCTGCAGTGAGTGAAAGAATTATGTTGACAACTGGTACTAAGTGTTTTGAAAAAGATAAAAAATGTGGGACAAAACTTTCACAAAATCCTCCATCGCGGCAGTTGGACTTCATTTAATTCCTCGAGAGCGTACACCCAGATTTGCATTTGACTTCAGTGTAGCCACAGGCTCATGGTTTACAGTGGAGTCCAAATTTCACCCACCATGTCTTGTATTCTGAAAACCTCAACTATTACTTCAGTTAGACTTACATTGTTTAAAAATAATTAATGTAGAAATACAACAGTTTGCCCAAAGACATACTGTGACTCAGCAGCAGAGCTGGCTGTCAAAGCTAACAAAGTTGTTTTGCATTGTTTTACTGCACTTCTATCACAAGCTTCCATCCTGCAGTCCACCTTTAGCATTACTCCTTTTCATTTGTTTATCCAGGAGAAAAACAAGCTTTCCCTGAAGGACCTTTTTTTTTATATTCCTCTTGAAGTTATTCAGAGGATTTACCTTCGAGGAACCCATGGGGCCATCATTTTGTAAGTGATATTTGAGCCTTTGTTCACTAATACAGGTCCACTGTACCAAAGCAACTGGTTGACAAATAGAGGCTCCACTCTAATACAAGTGGATCTGAACAAGTCATAAAACTTCTACAAACATGTGAGGGGAGAACACCTAAGTGAAAGACACCGACCTCATCCAGCTCCTCCTGAAGCCAGGGGAGCAGCGCTGCCTGTCACTGCACAGGCACTGAGCCTATCTAGCACAGACCTGTCTTTTCTAGCTCTGTCTTGGGCAACCCCAAGAGCCCTGGAGGAGACAAATGGAATTATTTAATTTTTTTTTTGGTGGGCAAGAACAAAACAGAAACCACTGGCAACAACATCCCGTCTTCTGTAATATGCCTGAGGCTCAGTGTACAAATAAGCTTTCCGTTTTCATCTTCCTAATGCTATTTTTAGAACATATTGGCAGTGCCAGATGTCTCTTTCAAAGGCTGGACTCTCTAGAGCTGGAGTTAGATTTATAACCATGTGCTTGCTGACCACAGATGTTGAAGACGACAGGCCTGTGGGAAAAGCCCCCCCATTGTTAAGATGACACTGTTCAAAAAGCTGTTTAAAATAGTTACTCACAGCATCTTGAGTATTTCAACATAGCAGCCAAGGATCCTGTCTGCCTGGGCGCTCAGCTCAATGCTCATGGTGCTGCAGGTAGGACTGACCATCAAGCAGTCAATCAGGTTGGGCTCGCTGTCATTGCCAACATTGGCTGTCATCTTCTGATTAGCTGTGTTGTTGCGCTCCACTTCGACGTGGATCTCATTTGAAGTGACAATAACTGGTTTGAGACGGGATTCAGTCAAGTTGGCCTCTTGAGAGACCAGGTCGGGACTTGTGTGAAGAAGGCGGAGGGGGAGATTAGGCTTTCGGTCACACTGCTGCTGGCAGCCATTCCGAATTTCCTTCAGGCTTGGTGAATTGTCTCGACTGAATTTTAAAAATAAACAAATAATTTCAATAGACCAACATAACAACAGAGCGCAGGAGACGAGTGCAACACTGAAAAGCCAACATCTTTTGCAATTTCCCACCGCATTTCACCCCAGCCCACCGGATTGCTTTCTTCTGTGTAATCAGATTACTGAAATCAATTAAAAACATTAAAAGGCTCCAATAGGACTGTTCTGCAGCCTCTATTCTACAAAGATTGGAGCTTTTCATTACTCTAATTGACATGCCAGTTTAGTATAAAGGTGAAGTTTCCCATCCAAGTTGTGCAAAGCTGTAACAGAATCCATGCCCAAGTATGTATCTGGCTACAGTACATGCCCAGACATTTGTCTGCAGCCCTCACGTCTGGAATTTTTGTTGGACACTAAGCAGCCCCAGTCCGTGCTCTACCATGAGGAAAGTCAGATAGGCATAAACAAACAGGAAACACAGCGGAGGGAGAACCCTCAGTGCCTACTGGAAACTGGCTCGTGTGTCAAGAACCGCGGCATCTATTTTGCGGTAGGTCAGGAATCAAATTTTCCACAATAATGGAAACAGCATTGTCAAACCAGCTCAGGTTCAAAGCTGTAGATACACAGGGATTTACACACAACCCCTTCTTCAAGATCTCACCCTTCTTTTTGCTTTAGGCGTAACACACACCTCATGTGCCAGAAAGGGAGTAAACCCAACACTGCTCTGGGTAGTGCTTAATTCCCAGAGACTTGGGGAGCACTCTCATCTTCTGCTGGTCTATAAAGGCTGGTTATGGCTGCAGTCTGCCTTAGAGCAGTATCTCAACAGCATCCAAGATCAGTGTGCAGCTGGCTGTTGAGCTCCATCCTGGAGGTTACTGCAGCTTGCAGTACTTCTGTACTGGGAACTGCCGAGCTCCTCACACTGCCCCCATTTTCAAGCACGGGAGCCAAAGATGTGCAATAACAGATGGCCTCAAAATGTGCCACAGTGAGTACAAGTCAATGAAGGTTCAGCATCTTTCAGGTATTCAAGCACACAGAGCATAAAAAATAGAATCACATATCTACAAAAACACGTATGACCAGAACTCCCACACGTAACGCTAGCAATGAGCAGAGTGAGAACGAAGACCCGCTCACACGTACCAACAACTAATGCTCACACCGATCTTGTTTACAGATGCCATGGGTTTGGAAGTGAGTAACATGGGGTCAGCTGGGAATTCATACTAACCTGTTGATAAATTCCTCGTAACACGAATAAATGGCTGCTAAGCAGACAGCTACGAGATTTGGCAGGACCCTGGGATGGGGACATTGTCCAGTGGGACCATGCATGCTGAAAAACAAAACCCAAGATAACATCATTGTGAGGAAGATTTCTGTGGGTAAAAACAGTTGGACGGAACGGAGTGCCAGAACTGGATAGACAGCCTTGGAGAATCTTTAGAAGGGCCATAACAGAGAGTTACTTTAACCTTGTAGATCACTACCCAATGGCCCTAATTATGAACAAGGCTAAGCTGCATCGCCAGTTTATTTGATGTGGTATCTCTACAGCCCCCCCAAAATCTCACACACGACTGAGCATTATGTGGTCTAAAGTTAATGGGAATCTCTCTGTAGAGGCTCTGAGTCTAAATGTATAAAAAGAATGTACACACAGCAAAGTCCATTTACTTTCAGTGTGTAACTAGGCAGAAAACCCCAGCCACATTTGAGAATTAGGGTTTTTTTTTTTAAAAAAGGCAGAGGGAGACTTCAGCAACATTGCCTCATGGACTCTTCTAATTTATTTGCTGTTTGCCAGTACCAAAAAGCACCAGCTTCTCTTAACAGCTAGTAAAGGGATGAGCAGGGCTGGGAGAGGTAACACAGCAAAGCATATACACAGGACTGGAAATATGCCATAAATTAAATGCAACTAACCTATGAATAAACTTCTTCACCACCTCCATTCCAGCATTCAGCTCATTCAAAGCCAGAATATACTCCTGAGTAAACAGCCGCAACCGAGGGCACTTCCCAAAATCCTGTCCAAAAAGGAGAGACTTGGTGAAGATGGTGAAACATGCCTGCAATGTACGTCGAAACTGTGGGTTTTCAAAAGAAATCAACTCAAACACAAACAAATTCACTGTTATTACACTGACAGCTTCAAGAGCACAGTACCACTGCATGCTGAAGTAACGTTCTTCCCACTAATAATCACATGCTTTCCAATTCTCCTTTTTCCCTCATACCCACCTTGAAACAAAAGACATGTTTAAGGGGGGAAAAAAAATCCTACCTGCACTTATATTTCTTTTGTGCACTTCATTTTACACCTTTATTTTGAAATGCATTTTTTGTTGTTTTGCATTTTTGCTTCCACTCATAGCTGCAGTGTTTTAGAAATGCAACTCAAAAATAGTTCTTTACTTCCATGTTTGACATCATACCTATTCTGGTTTTAGAGAAAATCTTTTTGACATGCGATCAACAAGTGATGAAGTATAAAAGTTCTTTCTCCAGGGATTTTACTCCAGCTACAATAAGAATTGGACAGGTTAGCTAAACAGTCACTGTCTTTAAATTCTGCAGTCGGAAAGGCACCTGCTAGCTGAAATCCTGCATCTCCTCACCTCACCTGCTATTTTTAGATGTGAAAGGACTAAAATCTGCTGTCTGGTGAGTGTTATTCCACAGCACATTTCTTCACATTTACACAGGTGTAACCTTATTACACAGGTGTTGCAGAACTACTACAAAGCTGAATTTCCAAGCGATGAACAAGGCTCACTGAGGACAAACAAGCCCTCCCAGTGATCCCTTGAGCAGCTGGCTGTGGACGAAGAGTCATCCTGAAAAAACTAAAATTTTAAAGAAAACCACAAGTGGTAATGAACTGGTCGTCTGTAAAAGCAAAGATACATCCCCAAAGCACTGAA
The DNA here is from genome assembly GCA_008711295.1 of Anarhynchus alexandrinus. Lineage (NCBI taxonomy): Eukaryota > Metazoa > Chordata > Aves > Charadriiformes > Charadriidae > Anarhynchus > Anarhynchus alexandrinus. The sequence goes on along the minus strand of VUYV01000007.1, from coordinate 4,333,275 downwards.
AACTTCCTTTGTTTATTTTGGTTTCAGGCACTTCTATAGCACAACCTATATTAACAACTCATAGGTTTTGCAGCTAGAAAAAATTACCAAAAATGTGAATACAATGCCTCCTTCAAGTCTAAGTGTCACTCTTTGCTAGTACTGAATGGCTACCTGGTAACTTCACCCAGGAAAGGGACTGTGGGGATTCCACCGTTGGTATTAAAATTAAAATCATTAAACTTCTAACATCTCCTTCTGGCAGGTGCAAATATGCTTGGTATCAAGGGCACGAGACCATGCATGCTTCGTATGTCATTTGGTGCCATTTAATTTTATGAATACTCCTTGAAAGATAGCTGTTGCAGTTGCAATTTGTTTATTAAATTTTTCAACCTGTGTAGGTGTCCTAACTGAAATTAGAATGAAAGTCCAAGAGATCATACAGAGGATGTCATTGCTGACCACTCTAAAATAAAACATCTCTCTAAATATGATGCCCTGTCACCATACCAGGTACAGAACAATACACACTGTCAATATTGTTTGCTTCCAAAAAACCCCAAACACTAGTGCTTATATTCAAACATTTGGGCTGAGCCTACAAACAGCTGAAATCCAAAGGTACTGAGAGGTTGCTGAGCACTCCCCAAACAACTCGCTATACAATAGTCTCCAGTCCTGCATGTCACTGGTAGTATCAGCAAGACAAAAAGCTATCCTTGTTCTTTGGACATTTCAAAATGATAGGTAAATGAAGCACTCTTTCCCCTTTATAGGTGGGAAACTGTGGAAGAAAACTTGTTGTGAACTTATTGAAGACCACAGAGCAAATTAGCAGCAAAGATGGGAACAGACAGGTAGGTCTCCTGCTCTAAGCACGCTGATTGCATGGGGCCTCCTAAGGCTATGAAATTTACTGCCAACAGCACTGTCCCCCTAAAGGATAACTTTATTTACATGCGCACACACACACACACACACACACACATTCTCTAAAAGACTATTCAGTACAGTAGTCCCTGGAGAGCAGTAAAGTGCCCAAATCCACTCCAATTAATATATGACACCGTAAATTCTCTCACTACACACTGCGGTACAGACATGTTGATTTTCAATCTGCAAATGTTAAGTATGGTAAATATACCCAATTCTCTGAAGCTAACCAAATACAAGCATTACACTATGCATTTAGATTTTATTTGAGACCCCTTAAGAGCTCTGGATGCTTTAAAAAAAATCAGTCTGGAATCCAAGAATAACATTTACAGAATATTTCACTGAACACTACAGAATATTCAAAAATGTTTACATGTCTGCAGAGTGCAGGCACAGAGCCAGGAATACGACCTTTTTGCCATCTTGGGCTTTATACCTAGTTCTGTAAACTCAAGGAGTTAAATAATAATACTGTTGTGAAATTAAGAAATATGAACTGTTTTCTACGGGGTTCATGCTGTACACAGGAGGACAGTGGATGGCATCTAAAATTATATCAGCTAGTGAAAAGAAGTTGATTGTGTAGTTACAGAGGTATGAGACCCATCCTTGAGATCACAGCCAAGTAAACTGTCTTAAATACTTTATTTTATTTATTTGTTACTCTGCCACAGCATTGTGAAGTAAAATTTCTTTATGTAACTTAAAAACCATGGCAGGAAACTTAATATGCCACGAAGGATGGAGGGCCAGTAAACACCCAGACCTCTCATAGGAAAGGAATATGGATCGTGTAAGAATATCCTCAGAGTCAGGGGGTGGGGTGGAAATCTGGTATATGGAGTGGAGAGAGCAAAGCTGGCAGGGCAGTCTCCGAGTATTTATTTCAATCACTAGCAAGGAATTGATCGGCAATGAGAAGAGAGAAAGCAGCCTGGAAGACAATAATCATAAAATGACAGAGTACCCAATTCCTGCAACAAAAAGGAAGAAGAATAGAAGAAAAGGATAAGGAAATTCAGGAAACCTAGGTAAGAATTCATTGGACAGGAGTCTAAAGAAAAACAGAAATCCAGACAGCTGGGAGTGTTTTAAAGAAAAAATGTTGAAGGCCTCAGCTCAAAATTGACAAAGTTCCTATTCTGATTTTGTTATTTAATTGATTTTAAATCATTGTAACTACAAGGATGGCATGCGGGGAGTAAATAAGGAGCCAAGAGCCAGGTGGGAGAGAGCTGGAGCTGCATATGCTGGCACTGCTGCCAAAAGAAACGTTCCTCAAATCATGGCTTTGCTTAGATACTTTTGAAAGTCCCACTGAATGCTTATTAATTCTGCATTTATAAAGCAACACATGATTACATGCAGCATTCACAGTTTGGGGGGGTTAGATTTCAATATCACAGTGTTTTGATCATTACAGTCAATAGAGCATCTGCTAATTACGAAAGGTATCACATTAAAACTTCTCCAAACTGACCACATGCACTCACCATGTTGTGTTTGAGAATCCTCTGTACCACCGGTGTGAACACTTCTATCACAACCATGGACCGCGGGCGCTCTCGGCAGTGCTGTAATGAGCAATGAGTCATTTTGTGAGCTGCAGAAATTATGAAGATGGGTCTCCTCTGGCTTCACACCCCATGCATGGATTACCCCAAGATTAACAAGATCCAAGGGCTAAATTAATCTTTCCTGGGATGAGGGTACTCGTAACACTGCTCTCTCCTATGGATTAGCTGGCATCTAATAGAAGATTACCACGGGAGCTCATGAACTACACAAGTTCTTTTCCCTACTGCCTACTCTTCACAAAACTCACTGGAATGTAATATTTTTGGGACTTCTACCCCTTTTGTCAAATTTAGTTGAAACTTGCCAACAGTTTTAAAAGTAAAGGGGTTGGGGACAAAAAGATATGTAGACACAGGCAGTGTGATGGCACAAACCTCCTTTCCTTGGGATCCAGGCTAAAAACCTGTGGTGGGTCTTGGAGGGTTCCAACAAGCCACTCCCCCATCACAGGCTAAAACAGGCTAAAATCATAATGTACCAGAGTAATTTAAGTTGGGAAGGACCTTTGAAGGTCGTCTGGTCCAACCACCTGCTCTAGGCAGGGTCAATTTTAAAGATACATTAGCCCTCTCATTAGCCTTGTCCATTTCAGTTCTGTTCTGAAGAGGAAAAGCCCATAACCATTTCCTTTCCTGCAACTACATGCAGCCCATTCCACACATTTAAAGATAACTAGGTGCCCACCTCTGATGGAAACCAAAGGCAAAAAAACCCCAGGAATAAAAGTGCTTTGAGTCTGAGGCTAGATACGACCCTAAAACTGGTTTATAAAAATGCAACAGTCGGAGGAGTTTCTGAAACTTGATTTAATTTCTGTAGGAAGAAGCCGGTGAATAACTCTGGATGGAAATTATAAGCAGCATTCAGAATGTTTGACAAATGTATACCCAGTCATCAGCAAGCAAATTTAAGCAGATTCGAAACTGAAACTCAAACAGGCCTAGGGGAAAAGTAGCATTTTCAAATCCACAAACTCTGCAATCCAAAGTAGTCAGAAGTTTGTGGAAAGCATGCAAAACGCAGCACAAACATGGATTTACCATAAAAGAGGATGGGTCCTTATGATCTTCCCATTGCCATTACCCAATGACATAATACCATTAGGGCTGAGTTATGCATCACATTACCATCTCATCTGAACACAGCAACTCCAATGATTTTTGCATTAGCTAAATAGAACATGCAGTAGGACATCTCCTGTACCCAGACCGAGGTGTGGGAGTCTGAAGATTTTAACTCTCACAGAGGACTGCAGTCTAATGTACTAAGGATATGGATCTGTTTATCATAATGGTGCTGTTAACTATTCCAATATCGTTGGTTGTTGACCAAAAACTGAAATCAATTTGGATATGAGGTAAGGAGTTAAAGAAAAAAAACAACCACCCCCTCAAAGAACTACACTCACATACAACTACGAGATTTCAGAAAGCAAAGCTGTTCTGATACCTTGCAGAAGAATTCACAGAGGTCAGGAGGAGGATGGTTGTTTTCCAGCAAAGGTGCAATTGCCTTAAAAAGAGAGAAAAAGAGGGAGAAAAATTTAATTAGAGGACTGCAACTAGAGTAAGTATTTTGCAGGGAAATATTTTTCTTGAAAAAAAAAGCTCACTTTTAAAAAAGAAGGACAAAAGCATCAATGGAGAAATTAGAGGTGGGCTGTGTGTTTATTTTACACATAAGATCAAGCTCTGCTATGAATCCTCTGGAAAATTTTGCTTTTAACTACATCAGTGTAAATACATAAATCACAGCAAAGGAGTACAATTTTTATAATAGTTTAAATGAAAACAGGAACAGACCAATTGTTTTAGGATGTAATATAGCAAGGATTAATCTCGCTCACTGTTTCAGCTATAACATCTCCCTAAAAGAAGAAACTGAAAAACACCACACACACAAGCCCTTTATGAAAGAGTTCAAGCTCTTTTTGTGAGAAATAGCTCACTAAAAGTTACATAGCGCTGTTCTTACCTTGGAGGGCCCTATTCATCAAAATCAAGCATTTAACTTTGTGAAAGTTGAGATCAACCATTCCTTCTTTGTTCCTACGCAAACCAATGTGCTTATGCTCGGTAAATACATTAGAGGTCATACCTGCCACTGAGGTGTAATGAACTTATGTTGTTGTTACTTCCTTTGTAAATTAGAAAATGGTACTAGAACAATGTATTCTCTCTATGTGATGGTGCCTTCAGGCTTTTCCAGTCTTGAGCTAAAGGGATTCCCAGTACCCATTTAAAAGTAAGACTCTAAACACAGCAGCTAGGACATTTTGTATTAAGCAACTAAACACCAGATATTTTATCTGGATGGCATCCGGAGTTTTCCTAAGGCAGCCTGCTTTGGTTTTTGCTCTCCCCCTCATCTCCTTAAGCATTTCAGCCCCAGCGAGTCTGCTAGCGATGACTGTGGTTCACAATAGCCACTTGCACACACAAACAGGTCAAGATTAATGTGAATTTTAACAATGAAACCCAAGCACATCTGCAAAGATCTGTTTTGGTTATACATAACATTTGTGAAATTTCTGTTCATTATCACGTGCCACCCTCCCGCAACTGTTCACTCTTCCTCTGAAGTTGCACCAGCGGACTGATGGAGGATGCGACACTATTCAGTGAGACTAGAATATCATCACTCTCCATCCAACACCCGAGCTAAAGATCTTCCTTGAATCCATCTTTTGGAGTGTTTGCTATAGGACCTGCCAAACCCCACGAGCCAGGTATTGCAAAATCACCTAGTCTTTATACCTGTCCAGTAACTGTCAGAGGACCACTGCATCAGAGATGTAACTGGCTGGTTCTCAGCCTAAGAAAAGTTAGCTTTATTGTTCCAGCCCAGTCCTTACTGAATGTAGGGAATAACCACAACAGACACTGTCAAGCAGGTCACAGCTTTGCTTGTATGGTCAGCATGGAAGGGTGACAGCATGAAAGCACCCTTTTTCCTTACATGCGCTGTGGTTAAAAGCAGAAACTTGCTGTCTCGCATTGCCCAGTTTTGGCAACATGTGCTTCCCCTTCCTTACCAGGAACGGATCAGTTGTAATATTGATCTGTTCCAAGCACCATCTAGAGAGGGAAAGCTGGTTCCATTTGCACGGCAAATCACTGTGTACTTTTAAGATACTATGTAAATACACAGTATTAGCAATACTTCCTAAGAATAGCACAGGTTAGCTGTATAACAGCAGTGAGCTCTCAATGCCCAGAAACTGCCATCTCCTCAACGGTTCAGGCACAACCTACACAAGGGCAGGACTTGAACTGAAGAAGCCATCACCCAGAACTGATGAATAATGGAGGCTGAAAAGACCTCTGGAGGCCACGTGGTCCAACTTCCCTGCTCACAGCAGGTCCACCTTATATCTTTTATTAAAAAATCCTTCCCCCAAAACAACCAGTTGTAACTGGGGGCCTGAATCACCCTTGGCACTAGAGTAAATTAAAGAAAGCTATAGCAGATCTCAAAGAAAAGTAAATGCCACTTCAGAAACTTATCTCAGTGACTGATTCCAGCTAAAATGGTATCTTAAGCAGCAGTTAAACGCAATTCACACCTACTGGCAGCTACATGCCACCTTGTCATTTTGCAGAAAGAGTCATGGAGATGTGATACAATCAGGTGGTGGTGAGGTTCTAGATTAGATTACTGGGAAAATCTCCTGCAAATTGCCAGTGACTGAAATTAAATTACAGTGACAGGGAAGCAAGTTCCACCTCTCTGATAAATTGTTGAGATTTTCTATTTTGTTGCACAAGGAAGAGAGCTGCCATTTGATTCGCTTATTTCTATGGCTAAATAAATACAACCTACAGAAAAGAAAAAAAGTTTAAGAGGATATTTCTAGAAATCAAGCAAGCAGGTGGTTAAACTGCAGTGGCACATACACATATCCACACTTACAAAAAAAATCACTTGCTCACATACCATCAGCAATGGAGACATTCTGTATATGGTAGCATTAGCCCCTCAGGAAACTACTAAGCCTAAGGGTTTTATAGGGCACATCTGGAAATGATGGGGTTTGACTATTTAAAGTACATATATAGATATGAACATTGCACTGTGCAGCCTAGTAAGGAGGCCATTTTGGGTGATGATTAACCCTCAACATGATGTGTTCTTTCATATAAGTTGATGAGGAAACTTTATTGTTACTCATCTATGAAAGAAGAAAAGAGGAATGACAAAACCACACAAAAACCAGTAGAACAAATGGGTTTGATCCTGCCTAAGTTCACCAGCATTGGTGGAAATGCTTTCATATTTGCCCTACTTCACTGGCAAGCATTAACAGAAGTGTTATCAAACAATACAGATTTGTCCTCAGATTTTGACAGAAAGTTACTCACCACAATAATGCTCTCATGGTCTTGAGTGGTTAAGTTGTTGTTCTGAAAGAGATGAAGAGAAGAAGCGAATAAGCAAAGAGTACTCTGAGGTGGCACATCAGCATACACAATCCTCTTAGCTACCACAAGCAGAAAGGGTCAAGACTGCAATTGCTTATTTTCAGAATAAAATTCACCAAACTAAAGTCAGTCTCTTAAAGAAGGTGGTAGACTATCTGCTACGAGGGGTTGTGCAAGCTTCCATTTCTCCCTCAGCACATTCAGATTCAAGCCACCCCAGCCATAAAAGCCAACCACACAAACACCAGGATGCCAGCGTAGGTCTCAATCAGTTGGCAAATTAAAACTAGAGATACATTTCTTTAAAATGTTTTCTTAAGACAGGCTGTATGTTTCTACAAAAGTTAATAAAAGAATTGTTGTGGTGTTGTATACCATTTGTCAGCAATAAACTAACTGCTGCAGTTTTCCTGAAATTTCTTCTTCAAACACGGAACCAGTAAAAGCCAATACATTTACTGGAAGTCACCTATGCTACCACTTACGCAAAAGAGTTTGCTTTTGGCTTTCTCAGCAGCATGATCAGGTTTCCCGAGCAGTCAGGGATCAGGCTAGGAAAGCTAAAGCCCAGATAGAGTTAAATCTGGCCAGGGATGTCAAGGGCAACAAGAAAGGCTTCTACAGGTACGTCAGTGATAAAAGGAAGACTAGGGAAAATATGGGCCCTCTCCGGAAGGGAACAAGAGACCTCATTACCCAGGATATGGAGAAGGCTGAGATACTCAACGACCTTTTTGCCTCAGTCTTCTCCAGCAAGTGCTCTAGCCATGCCACCTGAGTCACAGAAGGCAAATGCAGGAAGAGGAGAATGAGGAACTGCCCACTACAGGAGAAGATCAGGTTCGAGACCCTCTGAGGAACCTGAAGGTGCACAAACCCATGGGACCTGATGAGATTCATCCGCAGGTCCTGAGAGAACTGGTGGATTAAATTGCTGAGTCAATAGCTATCATATTTGAGAAGTCGTGGCAGTCCAGTGAAGTTCCCACTAAGTGGAAAAGGGGAAACATAACTCCATTTTTAAAGAGGAAAAAAAGGAAGACCAGGGGAACTACAGGCCAGTCAGTCTCACCTCTGTGTCCAGCAAGATCATGGAGCAGATCCTCCTGGAAACTGTGCTGAGGCACATGGAAAATAAGGAGGTGATCAGTGACAGCCATGGCTCCACTAAAGGCAAATTGCTCCTGGCAAATTTGGTGGCCTTCTACGATGGGGTTACAGCGTTGGTGGATAAGGGAAGAGTGACTGATATCATCTACTTGGACTTGTACAAAGCATTTGACACTGTCCCTCACAACAGTGGAGAGATGTGGATTTGACAGATGAACCACTCAGTGGATAAGGAATCTGCTGGATGGTCTCAAAGAGTTGCAGTCAACAGCTCAATGTTAAAGTGGAGACCAGTGACACATGATGTTCCGCAGGAGTCGGTATTGGGACCAGTGCTGTTTAACATTTTTGTTGGCCACAAGGCAGTGGGATTGAGTGTGCCCTCAGCAAGTTTGCCAACAACACCAAGCTGTGTGGAGCGGTCAACACACACTGGAGGGAAGGGATGCCATCCAGAGGGATCTGGACAGGCTGGAGAGGTGGGCCCATGCAAACCTCATGAAGTTCCACAAGGCCAAGTTCAAGGTCCTGTACCTGGGTCAGGGCAATCCCAAGCACAAACACAGGCTGAGCAGAGAATGGATTGAGAACAGCCCTAAGGAGAAGGACTTGGGGCTGTTGGTTGATGAGAAGCTCAACATGAGTCAGCAATGTGCACTTGCAGCCCAGAAAGCCAACCGCATCCTGGGCTGCATCAAAGGAAGCATGGCCAGAAGGTCGAGGGAGGTGATTCTGCCCCTCTACTCCACCCTGGTGAGACCCCACCTGGAATAGTGTTGAGCTCTGGAGCCCCAAGACAAGAAGGACATAGACCTCGTGGAGCAAGTCCAAAGGAGGGCCATGAAGATGGTCAGAAGGCTGGAGCACCTCTCCTATGACAGGCTGAGAAAGCTGGGGTTGTCCAGCCTGGAGAAGAATAGGCCTTACAGGAGCCTTCCAGTACCTAAACGGGACCAACAGGAAAGATGGGGAAGGACTCTTTATCAGGGAGTGTAGTGACAGGATGAGGGGTAACTGAAAGAGGGTAGATTTAGGTTAGATATTAGGAAGAAATTCTTTACTGTGAGGGTGGTGAGACACTGGAACAGGTTGCCCAGAGAAGCTGTGGATGCCCCATCCCTGGAGGTGTTCAAGGCCAGGCTGGACGGGGCTTGGAGCAACCTGGTCTGGTGGGAGGTGTCCCTGCCCATGGCAGGGGGGTTGGAACTAGATGATCTTTAAGGTCCCTTCCAACTCTAACCATTCTATGATTCTATGATCCATTCAGAGGTTACAAAGTTGTGAGTTGCTAAGACCTTTGCCTACTGCAAGAAAAATAGCTAGCAACTTTTTGCTTGTCACAAATCTTTGCACATCAGAACTAAGACATGAAAAACCTGCTTCGCATTACATTTCCTGTCCATGAAAAGTTAACTATTTTAAATAGATGCTATAAAAGGAGGACAAATACCTTTGAAGAAGGAAAATATTTTTCTTTGACAGAACTGGTAATAAAAAAATTGCTGCACAATGAATTTATTGGTATATACATATTGCTACAAGAATTATCGGTCATGGAAACAAAGCCAATGGAATAGAAGTCAAGGGGAGTTTTACCACTGACTTGAAATAAGACATGAATCAGACCCATAATAAATTTACCATAAATAACCACCACCACCAACAAAAAAAAAGCCTCAAGAGAAATGTGTTTTGTTTTGTTTCTAGAAATCTCCCCAACACAGGTCAAATTCTCCTTCTCCCCAGCAAGTACAAATTCCACTCAAGTCAGCAGAAGTCACGAGCAGACTCAAAGGCAGAATTTTGACAGCCCAAGTTAAAATAAAACCCACCCACAAACTTTTAACTGTTTGTCTCTCATCTAAATGTGACAGTGTCTGGCAGGAACACAGCTGAGGTCATACCTCTGAGAGCAGTTTTGAGACAATCTCCAGTGGTGCTTGGTGAATAGAATCATCCTGAAGCGGAGACGTCAGCGCCATGTCCACCAGCGTCCTGATCTCCTTCAACACCACCTCCCAGCGGCTGGGGTTACTGAGCACCTTCTTGTACTTGTAAATCTTTTTCTGCAAGAAAAATGAAAGGGTCACGCTGACACCACCATAAACCCCTTGAAAAAACTGTCTGGATACATGCTTTCTACATGCAACTGTCAAGTGGGCTGCTTTGTATTTCGAGTTTTTCCTTTTCTGTTTGCTGAAAAGCTGTACTTTAAACGTTTGAATGAAAAAGAAAACTTTGTATGTCTAAACCAATTTCTTCTATGGAAGCAATGAAAAGCTGTGACTCCCTTTTTTAATTTTAAAATAAGTTTTTAAACTCCGTAACATCCTGCTTTGCATCATCTCCTCTTGCAAACATCTTATTTCTCAGGCTAATAATAGATACCTGCTATTGCACTGCTTCCAAAGCTGTAGGTCCTTTTAAAGGGAGTTAGAAAGGGGGAGAGAGAGAGGCCATCAAAACATCATTCCACAGATACTCTATTCTACATTGCTAATTGGTGAATTCACATTCAGAATGAATCAAAATCAATTTCAAAGTGAAAAATTCCAGTAGACCCATAGGCTTTTTTTTTTCCTGTCTTGAAGGATCCTGCAAAGTCGTGCTGTCACCCCCCAGTTATAACAGAAACTAACTTGTAAAGTCTCCAAGTCTTCCACGCAACAGCATTTCCACTCTCAAGAAAAGCATTCCTGACTGCCTAATCCCACCTGTCCCAATCCTCTGCATGCCCCTGCATTTCTTCTGGCTGTGCCCAAGCTATTTCACCGATTGCTCCATTCACAGACCAGCTGGATAAGCAAAAGACAATTCTTACCTCCTCAGCAGCCATGTTGCCACAAATGACTGGGACAGAAGCTGCTTTGTATTATAAATAGTATTCTTTAAAGAAAACCCACCCTCCCAAATTCCCAGAGGCGGCTTGATGAAACTCTAGAAGTTCAAGGAAACGATGACGAGCGTTAAAACGCCACTCCCGACGAGCACACGAAGCGCGCACTGGAACCAGGAAAGGCTTGCCAAAGCCCGGAGGCAGCAGGGCTGGAGGCAGTGCCGGAGGCACCGCACAGCCACGGAGCCGGCAGAGGAGCAGCTCTGCGGGCTGGCGGAGAACAACCGCCAGGACCGCAGCGTTTTGTTTAGTTCACATGCCCTTCCGCTCCTCTCTGTGCGCGAATCTGGTCCTCTGGTCAGAGGGGTGTCAAGGAGTCTGGATACATCCTCAGGTTTATTAAAGGACACAGGCTGGGCACCTCTCTGTTTACATGAAAACATCAGTGTTTTGCACTAAAAATGGACCTTACATTCCTCAGCAGCATTTCCAAGGAACTCACAAAAACTGCCCACATCATGCAGCTTGCAGATTCAGCTGCACGTTTTGGGCTATACATCGTCAGTGTAATAAAGGCAGAGGACTTTGCAAAGGGTCGGTTTGCTTTGATTTGTTTTGGATCTTGGTTCCCCTGCGGAACCATCCGAACAGGCCGATGCTCTGCTTATCGGCCGCGTCCTTCCCACCGTGGCAGCAGATCTAATGCTCAACAGAAAACACAGTCACCTCTGTACCCTATCCGAAACATGGGAGAAGAGAACAATATAAAAAAAGAGAATCCAGATGCCTTGCATTTATCAATGTTGTTAGAGAGGGGAGAAGAGGGTGACACTGGGCTGACATGTAAAGGCTGATAAAGCAATCCAATTATCTTTTTAATTAAATTCATGCAAGTACAAAAGCACACTGGCAGTAGTTGACACTTTCAGTGCATTTTAAGTGACTGAAAAGCTAAGAGAACATAAAAACACATGCTGTGGACACTATCAAATGTGTTTGGGATTTCAGAAGTGAGCAAAAATCTTTGTACTTCTGAGCTCCTTGGGGCAGAGAGGGTCCACCGGCATTTTTAAGCTGCCAGCAATATTTCTACCATCATCACAGATTTCTTGGACTCTTTAGGAAACTTGAATCATAGAGCTTAATTTCTCTTATTCAGTGCCTCTTTTTTAGGGTCTTTTTCTTAGACCCACTCCAGCACTAAATAAAATCTAAACTTCAAAGCCAACCAGCCAACTTTGTAACTTGAAGCAACTCCTTTCTGACTAATTGAGGACACTAAATAAATCTAGTTCAACAGATACAGAAACAGAAATTTATCCCTTGGTCCTGTACTACGGAGAAATCAAATTCAAAGCAGAATTCAAAGCTGGATAAAAAGTAAGGGCGGAGGGAGCGCGAGAGCTAGACCATGGGGTTATTGCATCCCTGCCTGCTCTGGGCTGCCCCTTAATTGGGTGAGCTACGACGTGATTTCGGAGAGCAGCTCCTTCAGCCTAAGGGACAGCTGCTGAAGGAAACCCTCTTGCCCAACAGGACGCTGCTCAGACAACCCTATCACAAATATATTTCTTCCACTGTCAAATCCACTCTTGCTTGAGGAGAGGGAGGAGCAAGGGAGATTTCCTTTCCCTTTTAGAGATGTCCATTAAAAAATAAAATTCTGACGATGCTGACGTACATAAGAGAAAAGACAGCAGGAGCTGTACTCCCTGCTACGCGAGGGAGACCTACAAAAGCTGCTGCTCAGACCAGGCAGACAGTGACTCAAAGGGAGCATCAGGGGACAGCTACCTTTGCAGACACACTGAGCCCGCCACAAGCAGAAAATCCACACTTATCAGTCTCTGCTTCATGTTTTCAGCACAAAGGGTTGTGCTGCACTGATAGACTGAGCTATAATCTGCAAGCAACATTACAGAAGCCTTGAATGATGGTGGGAAAGCAGCAGAAAATAAATAAATAAATAGGGGAGCCATCCCCAAGAGGGTTGAACTCTGCTATCCTGAACCTTTGCCCATGGTTACGCTGCTGTTTTTCTCAGCAGAATGCTTTTCACTGTTGAGCGCCTTGCTGAAAGCCTCAATTAAAGCTTGAAACCTATCAGTCGGTCACAGAAGCAATTTGCTGTGTATCAGCAAGCACTCAGCCAACACCGAGCCATCTGCTCTATTCTACCTGCGCTGACTCCGGAGCAAGGAGAAACAATCACTCACAAGCTTAAAAGCAAAGCTGCCTGGTAAAGACCCGTATCGGAGAACAGGCATGTCAACACGTGCGAGGAGTTCGTTCCCCCTGGATGTAGGTGTAAAAGATGCCTTCAGTTTCTGAAAATACTCACACAACATTCATCATTAATAGCATGTACAAGAAAAATACTGGGGTGGGAATCCAGTTTCACTGGGATTTCACGAAAAGCAGCAGCTCCCACGACAATTTATATGAGTGAAAATAACATACGCCAACTTGGAATTTGACCCTCCTAGTTACTGACCAGCCAGAACCACACAGCCAGTGTCATTCCAAAAATCTTGCTATGCTGACTTTAAAAGTAAACCCACTGAATTTAATAAGTACCCAGAAGCAGCAGCATGGGGAATAAGTGACACTGACAGGGCATCCTTCATTCTCAAATCACTCTAATTAATTAAGTCTTGCAGAAACCCAAAGACCTAAGTCTCAATCCTCTTTTAGAGGAGGAGAAATTGAAGTCCACATGTGAAAAATTACTTTTCCAATGTTATTAAGAAAGCAAATGTGGCAAAAATCTGTACACAGTGGTTTTTGCCATCAGTGCTCAAAAGCTGCTGAACACTGCTGTGAATAGGCAGTTCAGGACAGCCTAGGAAACTTCCAGTGTTTTTAAGTAACATCTTCATATATTTTTCTATCCCATAACCACCTCATCATGTAGCCATTGCTCATACACCACTTCCTTGGACAAGAATAATAATACTGATCTAGCTGACATTGAAGAACAACAGACAAAATCTGAAGGCATGGAACAACTGCCTTTTTCAGCCCTAGCAAGACTTTTCATGTTAGAACGTACTGAAGTAGCCGGTGTACCCGATCCAAAAAAGGGCGAGGTGAAGGTAGCCTTCTTGATGACCAAATTTCATCCCTGCTTTGCTACTGGAGGCCAGGAAACCTTCCATACTCTTGGGAACCTGTCTTCCCATCAGCAAATACTATCTTCATTACATTAAAAAAACTAATTGCCAACCCTAATCCAGAATAGCCTGTTAAATTCTAGCTCTCTGCTCTTCAGCCCTTTACCATGCAACAACACACAAGTATTCACTTCTTTATTGTAGAAGCTAGAGCTACTGCAGGAACGTATGCTGACTGAGGGTTGCATGTGCCAGCAATTGTTTATTTCTTGCTGAGCAACGAGGGCAGTTCCAGCAAAAGGGAAAAGGTCAACCTCCCGCACAGAGGTCCTCCCCAGCTCATTGCGGGGATGGCTGAGCCAAGCTAGTGTTACAGTCTGATGTTGACGGCGCTCGTGTAAAATAGGGGTGCCTCTTGCTAGACGCAAACACACAGAGGGGAAAGAACACACACAGAACAGACAGCAGAATGGTTTTCTCCACTGCAGCAGAACATTTTGTTAAAACTGCGTAACAAGAAGCAGGAAGAGTTGCTTGTGATGTTCAACACACATGCTTGGCTTGTCCTACAAAGCCCTGGAGCTGTACCACGTATTCTTGAGCACCACCTGCTGGCATTTGGTCTATTAACTCACTACCTTCATGAAAATAAAGATGGCATGGCATCCTCGGAACTCAGCTAGATCCATATTCTGCTTTTAACATTAGCAGGAATCACTTACTTCATGGTATTCTGAAAAATACGCAAGAATAACTTGTTGCTGACAGAAGTTTCCCTGATAGCCAGAGACTTACATCACCAGATGGATCCACCGAAAGCCTTCTGAAACGAGTTCCTACCTGCAACATTTACCAATACAAAGAAAAAAAGCAACTTACCTGAAAAGACTAAGTCTATAAAAAGTCCCGTTCCAGGCAAGGGGCTAGGGCTGGGACGAGATTAGAGAAACTTTTCCAAATCAGGGACTTCAGACTGCTCATGCTGCAGTAATCAAACTCTTCATGACCTTCTGAAGGTTTTGCACAAAAAGGCTAATGTGCTGCCCTCTAAAATAGCTGCAAAACAAGCAGCAGCAAACTTTTGCACTCTACCATGTTTTCAGGTCAAGGTATTTTCTGCATTTTTCATTCTACCCAGCACTAAATGCTGAAGTGCATCATCTTCTCTGCTTCGGTTGCTTCTCTGAATGAGATCGCCTTGGTCGAGGCTCACTTGCCCCCAAGCTCCTTGCCACAGGCCAAAGAACTGGAGGGAAACATTATAAGCTAGACATTTCCTGGTTCTCACTCAGTTAAGGTCTAAGTAACACTTCATTTTTTGCCAATTCGTATAAAAATAATCCTGACGAAATCGCCATTATTTACTGCACTGGCACCCATGAATCCATGCCCTGAATAAATATATCAAGTGACAGTCTCTGCTCTGAGTAGCTCACAGTCTTGATGATTAAAGGCAAGAAGGAGCAACAGAGCAAGAAAACCGAGGTGATTTCCTTGAGGTCATATGGCAAGTCAAGACCAGAGCAGAACTGAAGTCTTCCGATTCTCAGGCCTCCAGGCTAATTGCTAGATCGCGGCACCCCTAAGTAAAAGCACCACCGACATGCACTGGGGCCCTACCAAGCAAGTTGAATGTTGATAGCCTGCTGCTGTGCTTCCCCATCACAACATCTTCCCTCACCCTCTTTTTCAGTCTACGTTCATTCACCTATTTTTTTTTCCCCACTAGTGTCTACCACCTTGCTCCAGATCTCAGCTAACCCAGGCAAGAACCCCCAAACACTCAGATCAGCGCCGTTTCAAACCTGACAGAGTTCAACAGGTTCAGCCAGTGGTGACGTGGGTTCTGCTGTTACTAATGCACAACCTGGAACAACCACACAGATACTTCCCACAGGCGCAGAGTTTGTCCTTTGCTCAGAAACCACTGGGACAGTATCACTGTGAAGTAAAAGAATGCTGAAATAAACAGAATTTTAAAAGGACGAAATACAGACAAAACACATTTCTGCTTGGGTCAAGAGAAGTGCAGAGCAGAAGTGGGACGAGGGGGCACACAGGGCAGCCTCCTCACTCGCCTCCCAGCATCACACTGGGCAGCTGCGACATTGATGCCCTGAAGAACTTGCTCTAGAAGCGTGTTATACATCTATATCTATATATATATATAGATATATATATACACGAATCTCCACCTCCTTTGCCACAGCTGTCACCTGACTGACCATCCTTCTGGGCTTCTGCTCTCCGATGTGCTTGAGACTACTGCAAAGATAGCCTTCAGCAACAAGGGGGATGAGAGGATGAGAAGGGAAAGATATTCTATCCAAGGAAAAAAAAAAACACTAAAAACACTGGGCAAGCAGATCTTGAATTTATGGGCTCCACTGAAGACAAACCTGCATGCAAATACAGTGTGTGCCTCCAAAAACTCAATGCAACTAAAAAATTGTGGCTTCCTTTTAGCCCCCCAAGCAGGGAGGGAAGACTGTCGTCTTTGGTAGACCTTCCCACTACCAAGCAGCGAAAGCGGGCTTTGTTTTTGCTGGTGTCTTGTCTTTCTCTCAAATCCCTGCACACAGCTCTTCGGTCACTGGGCCGCAGGAACACAGCTGGCCGGTCCAAACCCAGCTCTCCCTTAGCCGTGCACTCCAGATGCCGTTTCCCCAGCTAGAAAACGCAAAAGGCCAACTGTGGCTCCAGCTGCACTTTGCATGGGCTAATGCGGTTACTATCGTAATCAGACCTGTCCACAGGGGAGACATTTTTTGGCACGGCCGACTTTGATGCATTCCCCGAAACCCTCCATCCCTGCTTCCATTTCCTTTTGGCAAACGCTCCCATTCTTTAGGCCCCAGTTCCAGCACCAGCTTTACACTTCAGGTTGGCAAAACATCAGCTTTCATCCTGCACACAGCAACTGCTGTTCCGTATTTTTCGTATCGGAGCCAAGCTGGGGTTTGTTTTTAATGTTGCTTTGGCTATGCGGAATTTCACTATGACTGCAGATACGTTTCTAGCAGAAGCACAAGCCACTCCCTACTTGCAAAAAGCATTGGTAGAGACACAGCTGCGATCTTGGGTTGCAAATCCCATGTAACATCTCCCCAGAAGAAGAAATATTTTAAAATGGGTTGTCCATGGGCCTTCGGGTGTTTTGTTTAGGTTTTTTTTTCCTCTAAGCAAAAGTCACATAATACCTTTTCCTCCTGATCTTGGGCAGCAACAACTTCAACGCAGATGAACACCACAGTTGTCCCAAATGTACAGGAAAGATCTGCCCTAACTGCAGGCTGGGGGGCTTTACAAACCCTCCTGAGTTGCTTTAAACTCTTATGCAGAACGAGTGAGAAAAACCTTCACATAGAGGTTGCTGGACTCACACAACCAGGGCAGGAGCCAGACACCCTGCTTGATCTACAGCACTTTCACAGCCTCTGACTCATCATCAGAGGGAAGGTTTCAAACATGTTTAGGCACAACTACCTCCTCCTCTCGCAGGAGCTCACTGCTGTCTGCTGCAGCATTTTTGGCCCTTTTCTCCAGAGCAGCAAAGGCTCAACACGGACACTGTCTGGACATTGGGATCTCAGTGTTCTGGCACAACCCACAGTTTCCAGAGGGATGCAAGTCTGACGTGCTCCTGTATTTGAGATTATGCAGTATGAGCTGGAGTCAGCGAAATCATGTTCCTTTTTTGTTAAAGAAAAAAAAAAGAGCAGACTACTAGATGAAAAACAGGAATATGTGTACCATATACATTCCACACTTTCCAAAACCTTCAGTGGACCAACTGCATTGCAGTGCATGGGGGAAAAAAAAAAAATAGTATTAAATAAACAAACTGCAGCAGGCACTGTATGACTGTGGCGTTTAACATGCATCAAACAGAAAGCAGAAGACACAAAGCACTGTGACATTAACTGCCAGCTAGGTGCGGTCCTTGCTGTGTGCTTCTGTGTGCAGAGACCTACCATTACTGACTGCATTACAGAATGCCTCTGACACCAAGCTGAACTGATCCAGGTTCCTAATACCTTTACATTCACGCACTTTATATTCCACGCATGACGGCTGTGTCTGTGGAGCCTAGCCCTTGACATCCACCAGCTCGTAGCCTGCGGTAGGAATAAATGACTTCGCCACTGCAGAGAAGAAGTGTGTAGGGGAAAAAAAAAAAAAGAAAAAAAAAATGAACACGCACAATCTTATCGTCATTGCCCTTTGACCAGGTCTGCCAAATAAAAAGCTGTGCACAAGGCCACCACGGAGAATAGCCAGGCAGCATACCTGCTGTGCAGAAATCCCCCCCTCTGACAGTACAACCTTCAGATCCCACTCAGGCATGAGAGAGCTGGTCATCGCCGGGAAAACAGGACATCGCCTCATCTGCAAGGCTGCGAAACATATGCCAGTAATTGCAGGCACGCAAGAACTCTGATCGGAAGAACTTGCGACCTGAGAAACCACCTTCAACTGGGACTAAGCAGCTCATAACGCTACACATTGTAGTAACTGCTAACAAAAGATAATCTCTGAAAGATAATCCATCCCCCTTTTATTTCCCGGGAAATGCCAGAAAGCTTAGGTAGCACTGAGTAGCACACAAAGCAATTATTTCTTCCCAGATATGCAAACTGGATTAAAAAGCCACGTCATCCCTTTTCCTTATTACTCTCCACTGCTAGCAGCGGGCACCCTTGGCTTTTCCCACCCTCCTCCCCTCTCTCACCAGTCAGCAAAACCTTCCAAATGGACCTTTACCCACCTGTTTCACTTTCTCCTCCTTGGCAAACGTATTATTTTGCTGAGTTTCTAGCACTTCAGCACCATAAATGGCTTTGAAATTGGCTTCTCTCTCTTGTGCACCTGCATCATCAATGTCGTCAGCAAGAGACATGTGTACGGCTCGAGGAACATGTTTGTGTCAGAAAGCTGCTGCAGAGCCTTGGGGAGAGCACAGATACTGGATACTGATGCGATGCTTGCAAGCATCTTAAAAGGGACTTCAGAAAAGCAGGGTATTTCTGTCTTCAGATCACTGGGCTTTGGAGCTCTGAATTTTCCAGTTTCTCACAGGGAGATGCCAGATTTCAGAGCAGCATTTGCATCTCAAACAATCCCATCACTTTGTTCCATGTTTTTATATCACATTTTATTGCGCCACATCAGCACAAAACCCCAAACCTCCTGCAACTCTTTAGCCTACCAAAATGCCACCGAATCTCTGCAATTTGCTTATTTTCTTTCTCCTTTGTACAAATGCTGCGTGACATGCAAGACTGAATCAAATCTTGCAGCGTTCACTTTTCTGATCCCAGGCTAGCTTCCTCGCAGAGGTTCAGAGATCGCCGGGGTGCTACCAAAACCACCACCCGCCTCACGTTCAGAGATGGGACGATGCAGATAAGTCACTCACAACAACCACGTTGTCCTCGATGGATCTTGCCTCTGGTCACACAGCCTAATCTAGTATTCCCATCTTAAATACTGCAGTAAAGAGCACCAGAGACCGCCTATGGTAAATAGCTGTGATGCAATGGCTTCTGAACAAAGACAGGGGAATGAAGGGCATGCTTTTACTAGCATTGTTTTCTGATACATTTTTCTAATTTTGAAACAATCACTGTTCTGGGAACAAAGACAGAGGTGTGACAGACAACCTCAACATGTGACTTATAGCAAGAGCTAGGGCAGATGATACAGGCTGTGACACTTGCAACACACTGTTTCAGGTTTTTTTGTGGATATTAGCAGCAGTTTTACAGTCCTCTAATACATTACGTATACTGTGATGCACTCAACACTAATTATATTGGAAGCAATAAATGTAAGGACAAAACTGTGCAAGAAAGGAAAGAGAAATCTAGATCCCCTTTGCTCCTTCAGGCTCATGTAGGTCTTCTGACGTGGAGAGTCCTTGTAACATCCATAATGCAGAACTGGGCCCCAAGACAGCAGTTTAACAAGGCACTTAGCATGTCTCAACTCCCAGAGTTTGGCTTTCACACCCAATGCATCGTGCGAGGAGCATAATTACACTCCTGGGAAAGACTACCAGTCCTGTCCTGTCTTCACAGGACATCTCCTAAAAACAGTTTTTTCTGCAGCTAGGAACCTGAAGGAGAGATTAATTTTGGTACAGCTCTCCTCTATAGCTGTCATAATATAGAAGGTGCAATTTGGTGAAACTAGTGGTCACCATGACCTGGAAGTCCTGAATTGCAAAGAATTAGTCATAAGGTCAGCCCTGGAATAATGCGGAGGAGCAATTCGCCAGGACAAAAACCGAGGATCCCTCTTGGCCAGCAGCTCGGCATTCCTGAGAAGCAACATATTCCAGCAATTATATTTACTCCTCTTCAGAGCCGAGACCTAAGTACACAATAACAAGCTGACCTGTTTATTCAGCTGTTTTTGACACCCCTCTATCTTCAGACCTAATATTAGTTTGAATAGGACAGCATCCAAGTCTAGAGGGGAAAATTTAGAGCTGGTCCTGACTTAGCTAAAGCAAGATAGAAAATAACTATCTAGTTTCTACTCAGATTTCACCACTAGGCCATTAATTGGCTTAAGTTCTGCCTCCTTAAAAAAGCCTGTTTTGGCAATGCAGGAGGCAGCTACTGGTATACAACCCATGCGTGCGTACGGCTGGATGAGGGCAGAGCAGCTCAGAGCAGCAGCTCAGATCCAGGCTGGCATCTCAGCATGCTGCCGAGAGCCTCTTTTGGTTGGACAAAGTGCTGTGCTGACACAGACACGCAGCTCCCAGATTTAAACTGATTCATGTTAAGCCAATGCTGAGCACAGACAGTGATCAGCCGCCACTGCTGCAGATGTAGCTTATGGCAGGAACCTGCTCCAGTGCTCCCCAGAAAGAGTAAGGTATTTTCCTAATGAAAAGGCAGCGAAAGCTTAAAAAAACCTAACCACTTCACCTGTTCCAGTTCTTAAAACACCACCAGTGATTCATAAAAAAAATTAAAGAAAAAGCTTTCTGTCTAGATCCAGTTCTGTCAACATCTTGTCTGTTTTTCATCTATTCATTTCCACTTCCCAAAGTGAGATCAATGCCTTTCTGCTGCGACAGCACAGTTACCTCTTGCAAACTTACATCTCAGAAATAGAAAACAAGGCCAAGATTTTTCAAGTGACTTCTGATAACAGATGGCCTAAGACTGCCAAACTCGCGCAGGAGAATGAGGGAGCCAATGGACTTCATGGGTTTGTGAAGGTGTCTTAAGCAAAAAACCAAAACAAACCAAACAAAAAAAACCCAACAAAAACCCACAAACAAACAAAACAAAAATTGTAGGGGAGAATACTTAGCTACAAAAAATAAACGTTATGAAAATAAAAATCTGTAAGTATAACAAGACTTCCATGATGTAGCTCCTGAATTTGCAATGAGGTTGTTCAGACTATAGACCAGACGGTATTACCAGTCACCACATGAAGAGCAAGGGGATGTCACTGCAGAGCCCCACGCAGGCAGACACAGCTGCATTTCATGTTACCTTTCAAATACAAAAACTAATCTTGGCAGTAAACATCAACCTAACCATGAGAGGTGGCATCAGGAACTGAGGAATGTCAAGAGATATTTTTAGCCCCACTACGTTCACCAGAAAGCTCTAACTGGTACCAGCTTCTCCTCTTGGCAACACAAATCCATTAACACACCACTTGGACCCTGCATGTATTCCCTACAGAGTACAAAGTCCAGTCTGAAACTCCATCAGGATGCTCAGAGTCCTGCAGGGGAGAGGCTCTGGCTATCTTAAAAAGGCGTTCATGGTCTCCCACAACTGGTACCCATGCATTCCATGGGAAGAGTAAAACCACCAGCCAAAAACTTGTGGCCTGCCTGGCTTTTATTTGTCGAAGCAAGTAACTTGCAACTAAAACACTTGTGTGTCTTCAAAGCCCTGAGGCTTTGGAAGGCAAAACTTAATTCCACAGCTTAGGTTCCTATCCACGTATTATTGACTTGTATACAGACACAAAAGGAAAAAGAAAGAATACAAAGACAAAAAGCCATCAGTGGCCTATGATAATTATTTATTGTTTCACCTCAAAATAACAGCAAATGGGAACTTTTATGTTCTGTGAAAATACCTCAGGTTTTCAGCTAAAGAAAGCAAAGAAACAGCCAAGACAATTACAGTCGCATGTGCTGCGTAAGCACCAAAGATGGGGTCTGAAGTCCAGGAACCACCACTCCAAAGGACTGCTGCACTCTTTGAATAGTATCTTCACTACGCAGTACAGCACAGGGCTATTGAATTGTCACAGGGTATCAAAGCTTCCTCTCTCAGATCATAAATCAGGTGATTAAATACAAATGACAGACATGGGCCTTTTTAACCACAACCAATGTGATTTTTTTTCCTGATCTCATAGTTTGAAGGCATGATTTACCGAGATTTAAGGCTATAAATTTCTTTAATGTCATCATTTAAATTCTATATAAACCCCACTCCTGTATCATCACTATTTTTAATCATTACCATGGTGACAAAACCGTAAAGGTGCTTTACACAAGGAAGGCTTTACCACACTTCTGAGAACAGTTTCTCTCAACTTAATTTTTTGCCGTTTCAAAGCACAGAAAAATAACTCCCTCTGAACTTTCACCGTTAGATACAAAAACTGACACTTGCCCATAGCTATAGTATAAAAAATATTCGGTGTTAATGGGCAAGGAATTCATAACTTGAACACAGTAAAGACCAGAGACCATATAGTCATTCAGGTCAAGTATGACATTATATGACAGTAAATCCCTTTGCAACTAATAGGGCTGTTTGTGCATGGAAGGATATAGTTCCTGAAGACACAGATAAAACATTCCCTACGAGAACCGTGGAAGTATTAATCCAAAATTAAAGTTTTTGAATGAAGGCCAACGTTGGCTGTTTTAGCATTCAATGCCAAGTGTTTTCAAATCCCAAATGACAGCATTGTTCCAGTTTCCCAATTCATGGGAATCAAAATATGGTGTCTGTGTAGAAAATGAATTTTAAAACAAAAGTAATGCAATTGTCGACTGCAAGTCAGGGGCGTGCACGCATGCGGGGCTGCACGAGCACAGACAGCAGGGTGAGGGAGGTGACTGCTCCCTCTGCTCAGCACTTGAGACCACATGTGAATACTCTGACTGGTTTGGGGCTTCACCGCTCGGCCATACAGGCTCCTGGCAACCTCGAACAACTTCAAAGTATACCCTGCTTTGAGTGAGGAAAAGGGCGGCATGGGTGGGGAGAGGACCAGATGATGTTCAAAGGTCTCTTCCAACCTAAACAATTCTACAGTTAACACATTTGCACTGTCCATGCTAACAGACAGGTAAAACCCCTTAACCAAGCAGCACTACTCATTAGGGGACAGCCGAGGGCTGGTTAATCGGATCAGTAGGAAAGACAAGGTACAGGCAAGCCTTTCTAGAAGATCCAGGTCAGAGGTGCACAAAGCCCAGCCTGAGTCATGCTTCACGCTTTACTGCAGACTTAGGTCTGTTCTTTTGGTATTGTGTCAATTCAGGACATTCCCCCAAAGGCCGTCGACTGACACGTTTCCTTGCTGCATCATTCAGCTAACTAGAAAACACAAGCAACCCACATCCCACAACGAGGGCGGTGTTCAGAGTTTACTGTCGAGCATGCTAATAAATGCAACATGCCCTGCGTAACCTTTAGCTGTACTCCCCCCAACAAATGTAAATCTATACCTGTACTCCATGTCACAAGAGAAGACCTGAAGACCTCAGGAGAAGACCTCATTTTTAATTCAAGTGCAACATGGTACTAAATCAATCAAGCGGGTCTTTTAATGACTAATACTTTAAGCATGTGGTGTAGTAGGGTTCAGCATTTTCTACCTCCATGTGCTAAGCACTATACAAATACACAGAAAATCCTTAGCCCAAAGAAGGCAAGATATAAACAAGCAACACAGTAGATGGATACTGTCTGGGAAAATGCCAAGGGTACATATTTGCTTATTTGTGCGTCCCAAAATTGCTAGTCACAGTACCCCTCAAAGCCAAGCTTAGCTGTATTCGACCCCGACACAAAAGGGGTTGGTTACCGCTCTATCTAGCCTGGATCCAGAAAGGGCAATGAACTGCATGTGTTATTCTCTTGTATATTCACAGAAAGCGTTGATATCTTTATTGATACACTGTTATGACTTATCAGCTTCCAAATACCAAAGATTACATATCATGGTTTCAATCCAACCTCCCTGGTTAAAAAGAACGTTTCTTACACAATGGATTAATGATTTGTTTATGTTTGAGGATCTGGACAGTTGTTAACATGTTCTGTTTATTCTCTGGACAAAGACAGTTTGGCTTAGCTATAACCCGAAGGAAATTGGGGTTTCTAAAAATAGGCTGAGGTGGCCAATAATTCTTTAGGAGTTGTGATACACACTGATATCCTGATTAAATGAAGAATTGTAAGTAACCCTTAGTGGGAGGGTATCCAACCCTTAGTGGGAAGGTTTGAAATGGAAAACCCAAAGAGAAAACGACTACATAAGGAACACTCTGTCCCTACATCCATGCTGTCTTCAATGAGCACTGTATTCAAGGAGAAAGTCGCATCTAAAAAGCTGTGTAAGCATCCTGACAGCTAGTTAGTTGGATGACACATAAAACCTCTTGGAGCTGGATCTAAAAAACGGATAATTATGTGTTTGGTTTTCTTTTCTTTCTGTTTATCTGTAGCATCTCTTTTATTATTCTCTGGGCTGCAGAAAGAAATTATTCTTGATTTTTATTTCAATGTTTGTCTTCAGAACAAAAATTATTTCCAGGGTGCTGGCTGGCAAATTGAATTCCCACAGCGTATTAATCCTTAAAACTGCACCACATAAAAGCTCTCACAGACCTTAGCACCTTCATACAAGACCAAAGAATAACCAGTATGTGCCTGAACCTAAAGAGCTTCCCCAAGTATTTAACAACACAGCTATTCACGGGACCTAGCCATTTTCCAGGTAGCTCAGACTACATGCAGCATCTGCCTCCCAAGGCTTGAGGCACAGGAAAAGGAGCCAGAAGGACACAGACAGAATGTGAATCTGCTCCCATAATTGTAATCTAAGTATTTCTGTTTTAAGATCAAGGTGGGCAAGCCCCACTGCTGGAAACTTTCAGAATATCAGTTTACCATCTGTAAAAGGGGTTCCTCCAGCCTTGTTTGGGCAGGGCAGGGGAAGTGAAGGTCTTGTGCTCCACCTACATCTAGTGCCTAGTACAGTGGGGCTCTGGGTTCAGCTGGACCCCCCCTAAATGCTTCCACCACACAAGTACAAACAATAGCAAGCTCATCTCTGTTGAGTGTTTTCCCCCAAATAACTGCTTCAACTATCTGCACCAGTTTGCATCTGTGTTCTACATGCCCACAGAAATGTTTTGACCTATTATTTGTAAGACCACTGGACAAATATATCATTCATCAGCACAACCACCCAATTATAATACAGCTGCGGCGATCTCTCCGCCAGCTGGTGCTTTGTGTAAATGACCCATTCCAGAAGAATAGGCTTCCTGTTTTTTTGTGGGTTCCCTCACTACCTGCTTAATCATCAAACCATACAAATTATGGAGTGAGATGAACCTTGGCACCTGGCTCTTAAAGTCACAGGCTATGGTGCGAGTGAAATGATAAACTTCACTAAGGTAGATGACATAACTGCACTCCTTCACTGTCCTTCTAGATACACTGTTTGTCTTGCCTCTTAGTTCTGCTGTGATCTCACCTAAATCTGCCAAATATCAACCAAAGTAAAGAGCCGAAAGTTACCAAGTGTTCTTCCTCTGAATTATTAAGCAACAAAACCCATTAAAACTATCTTCATTTTAGCAAAGAGGAATTTGTTAGTGTGAAGTACCTGGGCAGTGCCTAAACCCTGCCACTGTTCTTATGGGAAAAAGCTACTTACTATTCTTGGTAAAGGAAAGGTCTTTCAAATCAAGATAATGTTTCACTTGTTTTTCAGAAACAAACTTAATGGGGGTGGGGAGGGAAGCTAGGAAGCAAAAATAAATTCTACTTTGCAACAAGTTAAATTACTCAGAGTTTCCCAAAATGAGAGGCTTGGTCAGAAGCATTGGAAAGTTTAAGAAATACTCCTTTAAAAACAACTCCCACAGAGCAAAGCTCCCTCTCCGTGACCGAAAGGCATGTGAGCAAGCCAGGTCATTCTGTCTAGGCGTTTGGTTTTTTTTAATATATATATATAATCTAATTGATGGGGTGGGTGGTGGTGGGGCCAGGTTGCATCTTTACCACTGCTTACTTTTTTTTCCGAGCTGCACCTCGGACCCCAATTTTCCCCTCACTGCAAGAGCGAAGTGGGCATACACCACCAACAGCTTAGTACCACAGCCACCCTGGTTGGGGATGAGGAAGAAAAAGAAATTCCATCATCATTTCTGCCCATGCTTTCTCAGATCATCCTTGCCTGCCAAGGCAGGAGGGAAAATAACGGCCACATGGAGATACTGTCTCTGCATGCTTTAAGCTCTTTGTTAACCTCAGGAGTTGCAAAGAAAGCAAGACTGGCTAGGCATTGTGTTAATGATACTGTCAAGAGGCCAAAATAAAGTGCCACACCACAGCCCAGCCTTCTCCTATCAGCACTACTGTCCCACGCTTATTAGGCAACCAGGGTAACAGGCTGGAGAATATGCCAGTGGTCTGGAAAAGGAGATCTCGACACTTGGCTCTTACTGATAAGAAGCTGGATCCGCTCAGAATATGATTCTGCCAGATGCTGATGGCTATACAAAGCACACCAGTACTATAGTTTTGCCACACAACTATTTTGCAACTATCAAACACACCTACAACAAAACCAGTTTAGTGGGAGGGACTTCCTTATATTTTCACATGCGGTTGCTGTCAGCAGGCTGAAATTCTGATAAGCTACACAGCCAACCTGGCTGACTTCACTGAAACCCTGCGGAAGACAAGTCCTCAGCTGAATAGCTACTACTCATGTTTCCCACCGCAAGACAAGAGGAGGACAACCATATTCAGCATCTGGCCAAAACTTGTTTCCAGCTGCATCAAAGATTCATACAGATTCCACCCAAAGGTCAGCAGCTACAGTTTTCCATGAAGAATGTGCTGCTTTTGAGAGACAATGTTGTCACTGTGATCCACTTCCCCTACTCGGGGCAATCAGTCCATTGTTCCCACTGAAAATGAGAAAGAGCTCGAGACTTCTGAAATGGAAACTGCCTTTAAATCCAAATCATCCTAAAGCATAAACACAGACTGATGCATAACAGATTGATGCTACTTACAATAAGCAACTCTAAAAGCCACCCATTCACCCTAGTTTCTCAGAAACAGAAAACAAACAAACAAAAACCCCAAGTATCCCAAGAGTCCAGAGCATATGATTAGGCTGTAGTCACTCTGTAACGTATTACACTTCATAGTGCAAAACCAAAACCATCCAATCGCTATTACTGTTTAAATGTGAATTTACTGGCTATCTACATTTTGAAGCCAATCACACGCGTTGATAAAGCTGGGCTATGTAACAAGTTAATTCATCCACTTTATTCACAATATGAACAAGTTGAAACTGCATACATGTTCTGATTTAGGGTTTCTGTAAGAAAAAGACTTTA
This sequence comes from Anarhynchus alexandrinus, assembly GCA_008711295.1. Classification (NCBI taxonomy): domain Eukaryota; kingdom Metazoa; phylum Chordata; class Aves; order Charadriiformes; family Charadriidae; genus Anarhynchus; species Anarhynchus alexandrinus. The sequence goes on along the minus strand of VUYV01000007.1, from coordinate 4,305,642 downwards.
TCCATTCAGGGCTCTTACAATGAAGGAATAGGGAATGCTAAAAAGTATTTTTCCAGGCAGACAAGGAACACAGTGAAGCACAGAACTTACCTTCCACTGCAAAGAATGGAACCACTGATCCCTCAGGTAACTGTTTGCAGCCTGCAGTAAACAAAAGTTACAAACAGAATCATTAGTTTCTACCAGTGTTTCAAATCACCCAGCCAAAACTAAGCAAATCACCCATGCGTGCCCTAAAACCAGTAAGGCAGCACTCACTGTATTCTTCTGAACTTTATGACCCTGGCTAACTTCACCCCCAGCCTCATCAGAGTGAGGAAAACTCTTTGCTCAAAGCTACAACTTTACATTATAACCAGAGTTTATTTTCACAGAAAACCAGGACGCGAAGACCTTGCTGCCAACATGAAATACTGAACCAAAACCTTACAAAACATTAACCTCTTGTGAAACGGTGTCCGACCCAAAGACTGTGAAAAATCCTCCCTGATTTCAACCAGGTTTTGGTCAGATCTTTAGTGTCTGTAGGACATTTGCCTTTGCTATTAATCATTGGGAGCAGAGTAAGAAGACGGGTTGACATTTTACTAGGAGGGGTGGGTTTTTTCCCATACTCTAGTTTCCCTTCTTGTCCTGTTCCTCAGCTGGCCCCAAAGCAATTCAAAGAACGTCTTAGCTCTTTCAGCGATATTAAAAGAGAGCGAAAAGCATAACACACACAGGCGTGCAGATACCTGCACAGACTGTTTGCAGCAACGGCATAAATGTTGCAATAATCACTCCCAGCGATCACCCGTTTTTGTCCGTATTAAGCACAGCTGCCAGAAATTCTCCGTGCGAAGCCAGGTTCGTAGCCAATGAAGGAATAGTTCAACACTCCCAAAGGTCAAAAGGCTCGGTATCAAAAAATATAAAAGCATCTACAGTGACGTAAATATGCATGCCTTAACAAGGTGACATAAGTTTGAAATATTTGAGTGGGTAGAGATGCCCTTTGGCTTTTCCAACTCTATCTCATCGCTGCCAATAGGCAATTTTTACTTACGATTCAAAATGTTTTACACAATCAGTGAAAATTACAGGATAGCCTATAAATCCATGTTAAAAAAAAAAAAGTGAAGTTCTTCACCAGCTAAAAACCACGCACTTGCAAATTAAAGCATCATTCAACAAATTTCACGCCCCGACAACTTTTCAGGTAAGTATTCAAAATCCACACCACAGAATGAATTTAACTTCCTGACACTGGTTCAGTTCACTGATCAGAGCAATAATACCAGAAGTAAAAATGCTGCATGGTTACCAAAACCATGTTTAATCTCAAGGTCAGATACTGATGTCTCAGTGACATAAATTTGGACTGATTTCTCTGAATTAAGTGGAGTAATGCTTTTTTATATATGTATTACAGATTCTTTATTTATTAATGAGACTCAGTTGCTCCTCCAGTAGATCTCTAGCAATAAAGCAGAATAAATCTATCATAAATACTCTTGGCTGACCACCATGTTTCTCAAAAACAAACTTTCCATTCCACGAAGAATGCTGACATACCAGAATATGAATTTGCTACAAATGGAAACAAAAAGCATAACTTCCTTTTCTTTTTTTTTCGGTTTGTTGTGTTTTGTTGGGTTTTTTTGCATGCAATGAAAAATTGTAAAAACATTTAGAGTGCGGATCTTCAGGATATTTTGGTTTGCCAATATTTAATTTTTTTTTTTGTTATTTACACAGTATTTTATGTATATGTGTGCATTATAACATATGACAAGATAGACCTTTTACCTAGATATGTTACAGGATTGAATTTCAATTCAATATACTTTACACTATATTTTAATATAATAAAAAGGTCAAAAATTATTTGCCACAAAAAGCCCGAAGGACTTGTTTAACATAATAAAAAAGGCATTAAGTAAATATGCTTGGATTTTTCTTTTCTTTGTCCAGACAAAATGCTTTAAAACCCCACCAGATTTCTTTGAAAGATTCAATGTCAAATTGAACCTTTTTTCTTTTTCTTTTTTTTTTTATTTTAAAGGAGAAAACTGTTTCATGGAGGTGAACAAAAACCTTCATTTCAAATGCTAGCATCAAAGCCCTTTAAAAATAAGTAAAATTGAAAGTTTTTATAGACTTGAGCACGTATACTAAGCAATAGCAACAATAATATTGCAAGTTACACATCCATTATTTCCTAAAAAAAACCATATGTAGATTGAGTATACAGGAGCTACACAAACTAAGATACTGTTATTTAAACTGATAAAATCCAAAATATTCTAAGGAGGTGAAGCACTATCAAACAAGCAAAATGTCAACCTGATTTAGTCCCTGGTCTGACACAACTTAAACCAAAGAATGCACTGAAATTTAAAGAGCAAATGCTAAAGCCTTAAATAGGAACTGTTGAGAACTGTTAATTATTCTCCTACTTTGGGGATGTCAGTAGCTACAGATTGTAAGCCCACTACAAATAACCAGAAAATACTATGTGTAGTTAGATTGTGCAACCGACTGGAGCCTTACATAAACTGGATGACAGAAACTGTTAATGAGGACAACAGCATCAGGCAGAGGTAGAGACTGCAGTGGACTGCAAATACTGCAGGAGAAAACAAACAAAGAATGCTATAAAAGGCAAAACCAAAACCAGCGGAGGTAACACTTGTTTAACTTGACAGCAGCAATATACGAAAAGCATTTAAAAGTAAAATTAGCAAAGTGACCAGGTTCCAAGTGTGGGACCAAGCCCTCTCTACATGAAGTGTCAGCAATTGCAGAGGAGGAGCGATCAAGAAACTTGCATCTGCATCTAGGTTAGGAGTTTGAACCACTCTAAAACGAGAAACCATCAGATCTCAGGCTGTTGTTCAAGACCACTTCCAAGGAAAACGAAGACAAAGATGACAAAGTGAACTCAAAAGTGGAAGAAACCAAACCTTTAGGGAATCCCCACACTTCTATTAATGATCAGGACTCGATGGTAAGTGGAACTTGGAAGGTCAACAGTCATTTCACCAGCGCTCCTTCCACAGTGTTCAACACAGATAGACCGAATGCATTTAACCCAACCACCGTTATCTGGATGGAGCTGTCTGACACCAGCATTCCCCACTTCTCCCAGGCAGCAGAGACTAATCCTTCCAACGCACCCTTCCGCCCGCCCGACCCCAGCAAGCTACAAAACCACAGCTATGTGCAGGAAACGCTGGATCTTTTGCAGAAGACAATGAAGAGCTCGCTCTTACACAGCATCCCTTGTTCCTCCCTCCTCTTTTTCGGGCTTACACTGAGAAAGGGTCTGCGGGGAACATTTCTTTCTCACTAAAAGAACTGTGAGCTTCATAGCATGCCAGGATGACAGAAAAGCCATCAGGCTCCTGTCGGTGCTCATCCAGACAGCTGTCCAGCCGATGGCCACCTCTGCACACACTGACTTACTCAAGCATACACATTATTGTGCACAAAATTTCTGAAGTTTGGAGCAATAAGCACCAAAGTGTAAAGCAGTGGAGGGAACGACAATTCATTTCTTGGGGCTGCGCACACACAATTACAGTTTTATCTGATGTGCATGCCTGGAGCCCAGCACTTCTGCACTGAAGTCATCACTCCTGGGAACTGACACCTACATTTTTTTACTCCAGCTGAGGGCATAACCTACTATATATTTATTCAGCTCTAGGGTACAATAAAGAGGAGAAAATGAGACACAAAAGACTTTAAAACAAGCTTTCCTTAAGCATCTTGACCGCCCAGGGAAAGTTTTTCTTACTCTCAGCCTTGCCCACGTGATGGGTCCAATTCTTCTTTCCAATTTGAAAAAAGGTTCAACCTGGAAATGTTTTGCCTGCTGTTGTTAGAAATAGTCAATGAGATAGGAATGAAGTACAATGGAGATTTTATAACCTATCTATGCAAAATAATCATTTGGGCACCCTGTGTGTTTGGTATGTTTAGGCCCCATTCTGCTGAGAATTTTATTCTTAAATGCAATGGCTTTGGCAGGGTTGTGGGTGGCACACAGTCCAACTGACTGGGTCTTCTTGCACAATCAAGGCCTCCTGTTGCTTTTGCATAACCATAACATAGCAGAAAAGCACTCTAGAAACCAGGAAAATGTGTCAGTAAAACTCTTAGAAGGTACAAGAAGATTCAAACTAATTGTAGCTTATTTATTATTATTCCAATGAGGAGGAAGAATATCTACTTTAAGAATGCTTATTGTGGGTAGAACTTTTTTTTTTTTTTAAGATGAGTTGATGCTGGAACTGTGTTCTGAAGGATTTTATATTCTAATTTTTGGGGTGTAAGTGTTCAGTCAGAGAAAAAAGCCACCTGGGACCAGCTGCAGTACCAACTTTACTCCAAGGATTAATTTCATCAGCTTCAAAAGGACTGCACACAGGAGGAAAACTGTGCAAGAGATTAAAAGCCTGCATATACAGAGCTTTGGTCAACACGAGCAAATTTACATCTCTGCTCAAAAAGGGAAGTATTTTTCTGTGCACACAAACTACTTCACTTCTTAGTCAAAAAGTAGGAATACACATTTTCATTAAAAGCAGAGAACTTTTTGAAAGCAGATTTTCTTTTTGCCTATAAAAATAGGAAACTGAGCAATTGTTTCATGCCAGCGTTACAGTCCCTGCAGTAACTTCCACCCAGGCAAGGAGGACACAAAATAGGAACCTGTGTGCTGCTGAGAAACAGAACACCTGAAACTCTGCAAGAAACCAACCACTCCAGAAATGATGGTGAAGACCTTTAACTAATAGAAATACTCACAGCTCCACTGATACCAATATGCCTACAGCAACAAGCATCAGCAGAAAATTTGTCATTTCCACCGCACCACACATGCCATGTTACCAAGTTCCTTTAACGGTAAGTTAGCACTACGGCATCCCTTTTTACTGGCATGTGCGTTACTCAGAAGAATACAAGAACAGGCTTGTCCATGTAGTAAAAAGTTCCCAGATTTTTCCTTACAACACCATCCTTCACACATACCCTCCTAAGGGGATTTTGCCATCTGAAAAGATGTGGCAATAAGTGGAATTTGATGATCCAGACTCAGTTTTTAACTCCTTCTGGTTTTATTCTACGTTTCTCTTTCTCTCCCTCGCTTGCTCTCCGGTCAGCAGGACAGGGCTTTGCTATGCTTTCCTCCAGCTGATATTCATTACTGAGACTCGTAAAATAATTGCAGGCTTCTCTGCACCAATTTATCGTCAGTCATAGGGAGAGCAGAGCAGAGCGGCTCTGGGCTGCAGAAGCCGAACCTCCATGGCACGCAACCTGCTGCCTGGCGCAGCCTGTACAGAATCTTTATATCGCTGATGCGCATCCCGGCATCGCACCTCCGCGGCACGGGCAGGCCTGCAAGTGAAATCTGCCACTCTTCTGCCTTAACTCAAGGCACAGAGTTGCTGGTAATTGTGAAAAATGCCACTTTCCTCCTGAAAATATTCCCTGTCTCTGCTGGATTCCGGTCCTTGCATGACCTCTCCACACCGGCAACATCGGCTGGACTCGTGCTTAAAACAAAAGCCAGGTTCTCCAAGGAGACTAAAATAAAACGTTACTAAAAAATCCAGTGGAAATATTTACCGTGGGGACTCCCTGGCAAAAACAGTGTGCTCAAGCACCAAGCTGAACGTGTGACTGTTGTGCTTGTCAAGGCTTCCTGTTCTGTTTGTTTTTCCTTCTGACTACACTTGATTGCCAAGAAATGAATAAAACAACACTAGTGATAGGGATGGAAGTGGCCACTTTAAGGCATTTAAGACCCATCCGAAAGAAAGGACACCAGGGGAAAGCAGGCAGTACTGTCAAGATTGAAATACCAAAGCCCTTTTCCTGGACTTTTCCTACATTTGGTACTAAGAAGCCTGTAAAATTATACTCTAAGGTTTTTTTCAATCTTTCTGAAGGTTATTCCAGTTATTTCACTACCAAGAGCAGCACCTTCTTCACAATCATCCCCACAATACCATAATCACACATTGTGCTTTACAAACGGAAAACAGAAGAGCAGAAGTTTAAGCCAGCACAAGGAGGCCCAGCTATTACTGACACTAAAAAGCTCACACTTCTTCAAAGGCTAAATTTAGCTCCCGTTTCCTGGGTTAAAGAGCTTGTGGCCTTCGAGCCAGCTTCAGCAACACCTTCTTTCACACCTGCTACACCAACTGCAGGAAAAAAAAAATCTCTAAGAGTTGATTGCTGCTCATCAGAAGGACATCACTTGGCAGGACGAAAGAAAACACGAGCCCCCAGCATGTCTAGAAAAGCGACTGTCCATGTCTCCGAGAAAAGTGACTGTCTGTGACTCCCACAAGGGACGATGAGAATCCCCAAACACCGGGCGGTGAAACACGCCTGTGCTCAGACAGTTGTGCTTATACAACAAACACTGAGTGGGAAGCACATGCACGAAGAAGACTTTTTGATACGATCCCAGCCCAGATTAAGCCATTTGCTGCCTGAGAACCAAATCCTCCTCTGAAACCCAGGTAGACACCTCCTGTTATCGTGATCCGATTTCCTAAGAGGAGCAGCATCCCCTCCGGCGCTGCTTGTCAGGTTTCATGTGTTAAAATAGGTTGGGATGGGTCAGTATTGCTACGGGAGGACATCAGGATGATGTAAGGAAAGGTAATGGCACTCTTCCTTCTCTGACTCATTACTGTGCAGTAATAAGCCAGAAATAGACCTTGGTGACAGCAGAGAGGGGGGCTGAGAACTTGAACGTGGACTCGGACTCTCTTGTGGCATTTGTCACGCCTAACAGGAAAATACACGAAGGACGCTCTAACGCCACATGCTGACATCCTCCCACAAGGATTGCTGGAAATGAATTTGCATCTGAGGGAAATGCCAGTTGTCCGAAATTTGCTTCAAATCAGGGAAGCAGAAGTTGTAATTTAAAATATTTCTGCAAAATGAAAAATCAGGAAAGCTTGTGATTCAGAACTACTAGAATGCTCCATTTTATGTCAAACCATGTCAATAGCATCCCATAGTATTAAAGAATTTACAATACAGTATGTGCAAAAACATATATAAAAATATAAAATTGAAATTACTCAGAAATATTAAATAAATTGGGGGGGTAGTCAAAGCAGTTCATTNAGATTTCACCAAAAGCGCACTTCAGAAGAAACAGTACTGGGAACATGTTTTTGGACTAGTTTTACTTGTTCCACTGTCATACACTTCCTGATACCAGAGCTGGACATTCCATCAGAGCACGCTGCTGCTCAGACTAGCAGGGCAGAACGATTTTATAAAAGATCGGAAGTCCCAACTTCCCATAAATGTATTGAAGTCTCTCGGAAATCTGGAAATAACTGAAGTATGCAAGGGCTGATTTCTCAGCATCTCTGTTTCCCGGCACCTCAGTGGACATGTCTTTTGGATTCTTAGACTCTTTGTCACATATACCAGAGAATTCGACTACCAGATAAACCCAGTTTTTGCATCTTGATTTCTTAAATATACTAAACATAGCTTTTAGTAATGTTTTGCATTTCTGAATACGCATTACAGCTGTATAAGGGAAATCTATTTTTATACTCCCTCCGATCTGGCCACATTTGAAGAATCGAGACACTACCAAAGACCAAGTCATACTAAAAACATTTTTAAAGTTTGTATTTTCAATTATGTTGAAATTCCCATAGAGTTATAATGTAATTTGATCCAGTCTGCTCAGCCAGTCAGCAATAAACATAACAGAAGCCCAGCTCACTTCACTTCTTTATCAGTTCCTATGAGGTTACATAAAGACACCGATCTTTTCGAAGAAAATACCAACGCATCCAGGCTAAGATGTTACTTTCTCACAAACGTAATTATTTGTGTGTTTGGCTCGTTGGTGTTTTTTTTGAAGAAACAAATGACAGACTGCTCCAGATTAAAGTCTGCGTGCCCTACCAATTTCCTCTAAACTCAACAGGCAGCTGTGGGTTCAAACTTTATCTTGTTTCCTATTAAGCAGGCCCATAAAGGCAGCTACCAGAAACTCTAGAATAAAGACTTAGAAACGGCATTTAGAAAGGCAGATGTAACTATTCTAGCCGTTGAAACAGATAGAAACATAAATGCTAGCACCACTAAGGAAATTTATGGAAAAAACAGAGTCAAAATTATCACAAGAAAAAATCACTATCATCCAACTTGGCAAATTAGTTTCTTTCTAATTCATTCAATTAACAGATTAGGCAAGGAAGATTTCACCAATAATGAGGACCCTAATCTAGCTGTTGGGAAACCATGGCTCATCTTCCTGCCTTCCCTAGTGTCACGCACAGCAGAGGCTTTTCAAACCACAGAATCAGGACTTAGGTGGACTTGCAGCAGCCTGTCTGAAATTCAGACTCCCTACACTCCCCGGTAACGCCTAAAATTGGTAACTCATTTTGAGCCACAGAAATTCGCTAGGCACCATAGGCACGTATGTATGCTGTGTGCAATGGGACGCATGCCTGTGCTTCAAGGATACATGAAAAGACACGCAAATGCCATCTATGCACCAGGAGAGTCCACAAAGTTAGATGTTCTCAAGTCATCCCAAACTTGCTTAGCTGCACCATTTTCAGATTAAAAAGGGGGGAATAGCTGAGCCCCCTTTTACAGGGCTGCAAATCCCCAGGATTACACCAGCGACGTAAACGAAAGGGAGCTCCAGAAATATACTCCACAAAGGATGTGGCCATGAATGTTTCCATGTACACCTCTAACCATTTCAGAGTGAAAGTGTATTTGCTATGTTGAAAATCATCAAAACCTCACTATATTTTTATGACATTCCCAAACCCCAAGCACAGGAACCATGTGAAGGGCTGAAGTCAAGTACTGTGTTCTCTGGGCTGCTGTCAAATAACTCTGCGCACAGACAGACTCATCAGCATGCCTGAAACGAAGGCAAAGGAGAGCTGGACCTAATATTAGCAATACCAGTGGTAGTCATATTAGCTTCCCAACTCAGAGTCAACTTCGCTGTTCCATGTACATGTATGTTCCATGTATGTTCTCTACATAAGTCTATAATACGGAACACACAGGCCAGGTCGGCACCTACCCGTGGGCTACCGAATGATAGCACTGGGGTTTTTTTCCTCATGATCTGCAGGTTTCAGAAGACCTTTGACTAAACCTGCCCTGGATATAGATGGTGCCACATACTTTGTGGCCCTACAGGGGCTTCAGCAAACAATTAACCACCAAGACATAATGAAATCCCTTCTGGAAGGAATGTCCTATGGGGAGCGGCTAAGGACTTTGGATTTGTCTAGTTTGGAGAAAAAGAGACTGAGGGATGACCTCATTGCTCTCTACAGCTTCCTGACGAGGGAAAGTGGAGAGGGAGGTGCTGAGCTCTTCTCCCTGGTATCCAGTGATAGGATGCGTGGGAACGGTTCAAAGCTGTACCAGGGGAGGTTTAGACTGGACATTAGGAAACATTTCCTTACTGAGACGGCAGTCAAACACTGGAACAGGCTTCCTGGAGAGGTGGTCAATGCCCCAAGCCTGTCAGTGTTTAAAAGGCACTTGGACAATGCCCTTAACATCACGCTTTAACTTTTGGTCAGCCCTGAATCAGTCAGGTGGCTGGACTAGATGATCACTGTATGTCCCTTCCAACTGAAATAGTCTATTCTATTCTAAATCCTGGACTGTGCACCACGGATCAGTGCACTGTGTACCATGATTCTCATGGACAAATGATCCAGCAGACATTGTCATCACAGTCATTAGTGTATCACTCAGTATGTTCCCATCTTTTTATCTATTGGACTACATTTTGTGCAAAAGTGGTATAGTTGAAGTGTGTGTGTATACACCCAAAAACACAAGCTTTATTATGATGAATCCTTTGAAGTTGTTCATACTCTTTCAAGAAAAAATATCCTTTTTGATTTTCATGAGTTACCCACAGTTTGAACTAAACTTCACATTTTCTGCAGAAATTGCGCACTGTTTATAGTCCTACGTGCATGAATTGGATATACACAATAGTCATGGCTGTATATTCAACTGTAAAATTAATTCCCGAAAGGTAACAGGTAACAGTCTTTGAAACAATGTTGAGAACTATGGTAAGAGTTAAGTTGGAGTCAATTCAGTCTTTTTTAAGTTATGACTCTTCAAAGTTCTTTTGGGGGCCGAGCAGCTGGGTTTTCATTTGCTTTTCTAAAGTAGTCCCAAAGCTCAGCGCTGTGGAGGGCTGTTCTGTCACTAAAACTTGGAATGACCTAAGGACTCCTACAAAGCCTCACAAGTGGATGAAGAAATGTGGACTAACATAAACATAGTGTTTTCTGTTTGAAAACACCACTTAGAGAACTAGTATATGTAGATATCCATACAAATATACTGAAATCTTCCAGTGAAGATCAAATACCTTTTCAAGAAAAGATATATGTCAGTTCCAGTGCAAGTTATGGGTTTCCTACATGAATTGAAGGATGAAATTTTTTACTTGTTTCATGCAGGAATAGGACTGTATGTAAAAATACATTTGTGCCAGGCCCGCATCAATGTGCCTTTCCACAGAGCACTATTTTGATGCACAAAATCAGCAAGAAGATTTAATCATTGTGGCCCAAAATTTCCATTCTGTCAACAACATGAAGAATCTCAGAGCTATCACCCTGAGCAAATTTTCTGGTGGTTAGATAATTTGACAGCACTGTGTTCTCTGCCTTTTCTGAGTCCACCTAATTAAGATTTCATGCATAGCAAACAGCAGTCAAAGGAGATTCATAGTAAGAGAGAAAGAAAATTGTACTTCTGTGTTTACTGTACCTGCAGTAAGACAGTACCCCCTGGGATTGTGAGCTGTAAACAGTACTTAGGGGCATTCTCCCAGGAGAGCAGTTGAACGTCTTCAATAGCACTGTAGGAAATGGAGTTTTCCATGTACCCAGTTGGCTGCAAGAAAACAAAGGAGAGGAAAAAAATGTTTACTTACTCATCAGAAGTTTCACAATTTCAAAGTAAGAACAGCACTATTGAAATTACTCTTGGTGTTGAAAATACCTGCAAAACATCTAATTGGTAAGCAAAATTTCTATACAGGCCATTCAACAGAGAGATCCATCCAGCTGCCTTCACACAACTTGTTCAAGTGTTAAGACAACTTACATGAAAACAAAACCAGGCCAGACCTAGGTGCCTGAAATATACAAATGTCAAACTACATTTGTTCTGCACCCAAAATCAACGGAATCCTCTTTCAAGTTGAACTGAACTATGAAGGGGTCTGGTCATGCACATGCTATCAATGTATGAAGAAGCATCTCAATCATACAGACAGAACAACAGTGTACTGTATTAAGGTAGTTTTATTCCACACATTGTTGTTCTTCTGCATGGCTGCAAGGTTGATCAAGCACATCATCAAAATCTAGACTGCTACATTTGCCAGTGCTTCTTGGGCTCCAAAGATTCAGCCCTCAGCTTTTAGACTCAAGCAAAAGCAGAGCAACCAACCTACTCATCTCAGCCTATGCATAAATACTGGTTCCCTGCACAGACTGCTGATGCCCAGTTTAAAGTAAAACATTTAAAACATAAATAAGTAACTGTGCTTTGCAATTACATGTACAACAGAAATTGATAGTAGCAAGGAAATAAACTTAAACATGAAACTCCTTATTAGTATCCCCATAATTCTTAGGCATTACAGAAGTACAATCATCTCTTGAAACAAGCTGAAATATAAACATATATACACAAGCACACATAAAATTATGTGCTAAACATAAGTAAACACACAGAGGTATAGCTGTGTACCTATCAAGTATGTGTACATACACTGTACTTCATGCAAGTCTTCATGTTGTTTAAGTAATTTGAGTATTTAACAGAGGTCCTCAAAGACGTCATTTATTTTGCTTTGTTATAGCGTTAAGCAAACTGATCTGTATTGCTATGGTAGAGAAACTATTTTCATACAAAAATGCTGATTAATCCCACCATGTGGATAAACCCTTGGGTTAGCCATGTCTTGCAAGAGAATAGAGCTCATTACATTTATGAATTATTTTCTCACTATTACTGGTTTACATATAACTTAAACTTCTCAAACTTACTCCCACTGTGACAATACACAAGTTATTTTTAACTGACAGCCTTGAAATAAGGGAGGCAAGGGAGAAAACCACATCTATTTCAGGGTCAGACAGGGCCAACTCTTAAAATCACAACACAGGATTCCTGGGGGCGAGTGTGAAATAAGCAAATTGCATTTGGAACGCCGCTACTTCTTATTGGTACAACTTCCTTCCATAAGTTAAGTAGGTGGTGCATCTGGAAATCGTACTTTAAAGTTATACACTTCATACATGTTCATAAGGCCACAAACGTCATCTGCCAAAACGCATTGACGGCCCTGTCATCCACCTTTGCTGCTACAAAAAGTCAGTTGCCTTTTCAGCCAGAAAAACCCAGCAAGCCTGGAAATTGAACTTCAATATATTTTTCAGTAACAATTTTTGGAGCAGTGTTCATTTTGCACTAGCCCTCGCTGAAAACAATTTTCGCTGTCTCTTTAACGAAAACCTTGTTATGCAGGAAGTATGATAAACTTCTGCTTATTCATTTACCCACAATATTGTTCTACACTAGTGACTGGAATCCCAGTGGCTTAACGCTGATACTGTACGTCATGCATTGCCTACTGGAGAGTAATTATCTCGTTCTCACAGGAAGCCAAAGGCCCAAGATCCTTCAGTAATCAGCATTACAACACTCAGGGAAAAATATGAAAACAGACAGCATAAAATCTAGTATGCTCAGGAGGCAAAGTTATCAAAAACATGCTCTGAAAGACTGGAAAAGAGAGAAATCCAGAACCAGCCGGACGCAAATATAAAATGAAATGAATCAAAGCAATTTAAATTTCTCTCTTAAGAAGGTGCTGACTGCCCTTAATACCCTCCATTAACTTCAAAGAGGATTTGAAGAATTCTCACAGAATCTGTTCCCAAGAGAAGCCTCTAAACCTCTACCTTAAACCGTCCATTTAAACAGCATTAAAGGTAACTGATCCGGTTCAATCACAGCTGTGTAGTCACACACAAGTGGTTTCATCTCAGGCATAACTTCTCACAGGACAGTCCTTTTCGTGAAGCAGAATGGAGGAATAGAGAGTTCTCCAGCCTGCAAAGGATGGGAAGACTACCAAAACTGTAGCATGGTATTACACAGATGCTTAATCTCTCCAAATGAAAGCATTATGCCAATGAGGTACTTTATAGAGCACTCATATGATCCCACTTCCATACCTTCTATCCAGCCATACCTCACACACTGTACCTTTACTACAGTTGTTTGCTATCCTACTCAAAAAATGAATTGTCCAAACCTACCTTAATCTCTATAAGCAATGTTATATGCATTGTTTCTCTTTTTATTAAAAACACCATGTTCTAGGATGTGAAATATTTTCAGTTCTGAAAACACCAGCTACTGGCAGCTTCACCTCTGTTTTGCAATTGAAAGAGCCTAAAGCAAAGTGATTTATCGCTGTGCAGAGCTCCCTGAAATTGTGCTTCTAGATGCTGTCAAACACCAAAGACCACACTCCCACATCAGGGCTGTCCAGAAATGCTCTGAAGAAGCACTGAAACGGAGCTGTCCTCAGACCCGAGGTTTCCTGGACCTCACAAGGCTACGGTGCTCCTCACAGAGAGACCGCGGCACTAACGAGGTGAAGGTCAGCCCCACACAAAGGTGTCCCTTCCCTAATCCCTGCGTACACACAGATGCGGGGACAGAGCCGCATTCCCCGGTTGTGTTTTCACAAGACCAAGCACAGTTCAGCCGTTTATCAGGAAATGGCCTGAGGTAAAACCACAGCCTGAGTCACTGGTTCCTCTTAAAATACAGGCTATTTTGACATTCAGGTATGCGAACGTCGATCACCGTGAATCATTGTGGTCGATAAATAAGCAGTGCAAGCGTTGCACGTTCTCATGTTCCAGCTGGTCTTGCTTGCACACACCCCCAGTAGCTCCATCCTCACCCCCAGGTCACTCCATGGGAAATTCAAATTAGAATGACACGCAAGACCAGAAATGTGGATTCAGAGATTTGAAAATACCTAAAATGACACCAATCCTCAGTGGGTCAACCATGAAGCATCTGACATCAATACTAGTCTTAAGCAGCATTCCCACCTCCATCCACCCACTCTGCCTCTGCCTATACAAATATTTGTCTGGCTGTGGCATCAGGCAGACCAGGGAACCCATACAGCTTCTGCCACATTACTTTTTAGCTCATTCAGCCCCATTTCTAACATGAAACAGAAACTGGTATGTTAACATAACTTAGGGGGCAGCGTATCACGGAGAAGGGAGTGAACAGTGACAACTTGAATATTTCAGTCTAATTATTGGTATGAGACAGTGTAAAGCCACAGTATCTTTGAGCAGCAATACATCAAGATCAGGTGAAAATGCCTTTATTTAAGAAAAGAGTAATTCTTATTTTTATAGCTGTCATTTTTGAAAGGAGATTTATACTACTTGGCAAAGTCTGAAATCTATCAAACGAAGCAAGATAATGCACTCTTCTCATTCACTCTACAAAATTAATCCTGACTTCGGAAACTTTGGCCAGAGAATCTACATATGTCAGCCTACAGATTTACAGTTACAGTTTTAACTTCTGGCTGTTTGCTGTTGAACCTGTTCTGAAATGTTCATAAATGAAAATGAAATTTATTACAAAAAACAAAAACCCTAAGTCACGGAAACATTTTTCTCTTCACATTAGCCTTTCACCTCCTAACGAAACATGCAATTTCTCCACTGGGAAATCAGGTATGTTTAATCATACAGCTTTGAAACGACTTTGTACCAGAATAGCCACACACCAAAACCTACTACAAATCAAATCTTAGGAGAATCCAGTGCTCCCAAAACTGGAATAACATGTAGGCTTGTGTAGCATTTCTGGGAAAAGTCGGCAGCAGCAGACTACTCAATAATGCAAAAATCTGCCCACTTGTTTCCATGGGAAATTCTAAAAGGGAAAGAATAAACATGACGTCCATTGTTAATATGAGGCTTGTATGCACTTACTCATATAATAATGTACTAAATCTTCAGCTGCGTATTTTCCAAAGAAAGCGTCTAGAAAAGATAAATTCCTCAAATAGAGATGGTTATTTGCATTAAAACATATTTAGACTGACAACTCCCACCAACACAATAACAATGAAGAATGATTTTCCCAATTAAATACTCCAGATGGTGGGGAGAAATGGGGCTATTCCAGACCCTTGCTCTTCCACTGTCAGGTGCGTATGTCTCTCTTGGCTGCTCTTAAGAATGAGCCATGCTGCTGTAGCCCCGGATGAGGAGCATACTGTATTACATATAAGTTTTCCATACCCAAATAAGATTCAGTCCTGCTGAATAACACGTAGGAAGAGTTGATTGCTCTCAAAACTTTGATGGAGGCGGAGACTATTCAGTCAGCACACTGAAGGGTAATGGACTCTGAAACTGCTGAAAACAATGGATGATTTGAAATAAATCTCTGTTAGGAGACATCCATGGCTCCAGAGAACGCCCCTGCAAATGTAGCTATTTCAGATAAGAGCAATTAACATCTTTGTTCATTAAATATATAACCTATCAGAAGACATTTATCAAGTTAAGCAATTAGTAGTACTACGCCATAATATGCAGCGCAGTACAATTTGTCTCACTCTTGATATGGAAGAATCTACTGCCATGCTCACTTGTCAAAATGACTTGAAAGAGTTTAAAGTCAATGTTAATCTGACAGAGATTAACGTGATAAGAAAACATACAGAAAGACTAACAGCGGGGAGACACCCAACTCTGCCCCAAAGCTGCACAAAGGAATTTCTGAGCTCTCTTGGAACAACATTCTCATCTAATCCATCACAATTCCCAGACCTCCGGCCTCCCCATCATCACCATTCCCTTCCCACTCCTCCTGATAAGTAGGAGGTTTCATGTGTTGGACCACAAGAAGAGACCTCACCTGCTCTGTGCATCATGAGTAGGACTACATGGGTGAAAAGGGTGCTTAATCCAGGGACCTGTGGGGTAGGGACCTCTCAGTGAGGAGAATCTAAATTATTTCTGCTTGGAGCTGCTTTGTTCCCAAGTGTCTCCAAGTTTGGTAGCACACTTGGTGGGGTTTTGTTTGGCTGGGTTTAGAGCTTTTTGATATATGGCAACAAATTCGGACACAGTGGCCCAAATGTTCAGTGAGGCTCTACCCAACCATGTCAGCTGAAGCCTAGAGTGTACTAGTGCATAACTAATGATAGGAAAAAGGGGTGTGTTTGTGTGTGTGTGTGTGTGTGTTCCCACCACATTTATTTGTGTGGAGGTGACTGTGTGTATAAACATCCATGTGTGTGTGTATAAATGTACACACACACCTGTCTTTATAGCTACACAAAGATAAAAGATAGTAGAAATATATCCTATATTTCTCTACACAAAAATACAGCAGCAACTGTCATATGTTCAGTGCAAAGTAGCTCAACTTCAGTAAGTGACACGATTTAATTAAGAAAGGCCAGATTCTCAGTTGAGCTGATCATCCAGAAGACTTCAGTGGAACTTCACTGATTTACACCAGCTGGGAATCTAACTCAGAAATTCAATAGAAATTCAACCCAACCTAGCTTTGCAGCAAAAATGTGCATAAATCTCTTTTTCTCCTCTAAACATTTAAGAAAACTGCGACTGGGGGCTGTTGCATTAATTATCCTTACAAAACTGATAAAAATGTAAGAGATGCCAGTAAGAAACAGATTACCCCAAACCAGGCAGGAAAAAAACCTTCTATCTGCGGTGGGCCTGAACCATCAGTTCTGTGGAGCTATACAAAACGGACAGACCAAAACTGTTCATCAGAGAGCTGGCAAGAAAAAGCTGGTCTCAATATTAAGACATATGAGTTACAAAACCTGCAAAATCAGTGCAGCAAACACTGGCAGAGGAAAGAACTTCAAATTAATTCAGATCTGAAGTAAGTTTAAAGCACAGAACAGAAGTTCATTATTAAGAAGGGAAAATAAAGTCATATTATGGGATATGTACCATGACAGGAGAGTCAAATAAGCAGGAAAAATTTATTAATTAGTTAGGAGATCTTTCTCTTTTACTGTCAAACCCAGCTGAAGGAGCACTTATGAGGGTTCAGTTTATTTTATCAACAGCACTATTTGAATTTCTGGGAGTAAGATAAGACACGTATCTTTAAGATGCCAATCATCAAGATGACCCTGTCTAAGTAGCCCATAAGAAATCAACCCTTTCTCTCTGGCTAGCTTAGCACGACAAAGGGAATGCCACTGGGACTTCCAGTAGTGCTGAACACCTAATCCTAATTGGCTGCAGTGCTGGTGTCCAAAAAGCACTCTCTGAAGCCAAGTCTATTTAAGAAACCTTGTCTCCTGCTTTCAAACATCTGCTAACAGGGATAAGAACGTGCTGCAAGGTGCACCTACCCCACTGCTGAGCTGGAGGCTGTCCACAGCTTGTCAGTGAGATGGTGGCCAAAGCCACCAGATCACTGCCCACAGGCAGGAAGGCTGCTCCTAGGCCAGTGATGAGAAGCTGGAAGGGGAGGGAGCTGTGTTTGATGCAACCTGCCAGACACAGCCAAGACTCACAGATGCTGGCCTGACTCGCCTGCCAAGTGGAGCAGCTCTGCTTGGAGCAGCAATTCTCCAAGCATGCGCTGAAGCCTTCAACCCCTCCCAATGAACACAGGGAACCTGAACAGAAGAATTACCATCCCCCACTTACCAACCTAGAAGAAGAAAATCTCAGTGAAGGTTGTAGCTGCATCATGCTCTAGATCATGCCTTCGGTGACATGAGAAGCCTGAGAGATGTGGGAAAAGAGCTCAGACTTCCTCACTCCAACCAATGTGAATCAGCTCCAAACCCATGCTCCTCCTCCTCCAAAACTGCAGAACCAATTCATAAGAAGGACCAATCCTTAGCAAGGTTCATGTTCTCCATCCCTTTGCATTTATCACTGCACTCCATGACATCCCTCCTGGGGAGGAAATAGTCAATAACCTTAACAAGACGGGTAAGTTGTTTATCCACCTTCCTGGAAATTACTTCAGGAAGGGAGGGAGGGACACCACAAGCCAAAATACAGCAGGTACACACCTTCTCACAGAAGCAGCAGTAAGTAACAAGAGTAGCAGGGACTTATTGCAGAAGACTATACACACACATACTTCTGTAAAACAACTGTTAGAGGAATATTGGAAGATCCCTAACTTTTGCCCAGAACATGAAACATCTAGTGACTGCTGAAGAGATCTTTGCTAAGTCACCATAGCAACAATGATGTGACAGAAAACAAAACCACATCCCCAAACCGTTCTTGAGTCAAGGCTGCTCTCTATTTTCAATTCTCTTTTAATAAATCAGCCGCGTTACAAGCCATGAAATGTATCAAATGCTGATAAACCAGAGAGAGGAGGAAGGGTTGGGTGTAAGGATTTCAGACCAAGCCAGACACAATGTATGCTGAACTAAAATGCCACCCTTTAATGACTACTTTAACCAGGGGCAGCCTTGAGAGCTGGAAATGAAAGATCATCAGCTGATTTCAAATACAAAGTTGGCACCTGGAAAATAATCGGTCTGTTAAATAACTGGAAATGTGGCCAAACTATCTACTACAAACAGGAGATCTCTGTTCAGTTGTGTTTTTCAGAACTGGTTTAGGTAATGGCAACAGCATGTTTCTACTGCATATTCTCCCTGCACTTGCAGTGGTTTTTACTTCTGGTTTACAGATCTCCAGAGCTCTGTGGTTCGTTATCTCTAGTAGGTCAACAAAAGGTGAAGAAGGAAACCACATTTGTTATCAGTAGGGTCACATCCGCTGCGCAAGGATCTGCACCTCCCATGGAAAATTTTAGGGTTTTACAAACTGAAAAGGCTGAAGGCAGCTGCAAGGGAAGCAAGAGATTCACCTCTATCACCTGTGCATGTGAAGTCTAACCTGAAAGGTGATCCAAGTATAAAATATTGAATGGGTAAGAAACGGAGCTATCCAGGATCCCATGCCCTGTTAGAAATGTAGAATTTGACTCATGGACTCCCCGATCCTGACAGTTCTCACCACCTTCTTAATGCACATCCCAGCTCATTTCTTACTACATTTTATTTACAAGACCTAGAAATTAAATTGTTGCAAAACTAAAAATAGCATAAATATGCTAACATATTAAATTCTTGTTCTTCGTTGAAACAAGTGTTCTCCAACACTACTTATCATGTCCATGCCTTTTAACTGTAGAGCCATGAAACCCTTAGACACTGTAGTAGTCAAATGGTTTCCATTAACAATTTTTTTCATTTTCTTTTTAATGCACTTTTAACTCTGCAGTTCCCAGGATGTCACAGCCAATCTCAATCTGATGAACAAGTACAGGACAGGGAGTGCAGTAACCCAACTACGCTTCTGAATTCCCAACAGGGAATGCCCTATTCTTTTTTGGAGTAAAAATGATCAGGTCTTGAGTTCCCAGCAAAATATTAATACAGGTCTCCGCTGTACATTACATAAGAGAAAGGACATGTAGCAGGGCCTTCAAAAAAGCAATAGATATTCTGTTAAGGATAGTCTCACTAAACTCTTGCTGCTGTTAGGCAAAAAAAAACAGGGACCTCCTGAGGATGAGTCACAGCCACTTGGAATCACCTTCTGCTACAGGAGGAGGTGGGAAAACACGGTTAAAGTGCCAGTGTTTTGTTTCACAAGTCTTACCTTCAACAATAATTTGGATGGCTCTACATAATTCTAAGTGAGACCTAGCTCTTGTGTCTGCAGCAGTGATTTCCTCTTGATTTTGTGTCTCTCTCAGCACTGCAGAATGACAGCCTGAGACTAACGGAAAGCTTCCTTTTCTTCTCTTCAGCAGGAAGCCTTCTGCAAAATTGTGCTTGCACACTCCTGGTCCCACCCATAACCTCCTCTGCTGTTGGTCTTCCTCATTGTTTAATGACTGACTGACTGTTTGTACTGGAAGGGAGTGTTGCTATTTAAATAGAGGGTAACCAAAATATGTGCCATACCTGCATGGAAGGGAGATGGTGAGGGAATGGAGGAGGAGAGGGCAACTGCAGTGAAATATCAGAGTAAATATTTGAGAAAAGTGTCAGTTGACTGGTAAATGCATAATGGGGAGAACACAAAGCACCAGTTAGAACCTAAATTACCTTGATAAGCTCCCTTACTATGCAAAAGGATACAATGAAGTATTTAAAATTACTTTCTCTTTGGTTTAAAAAAAAATAAATCAATTAAATATTCAGCTAAAATCACAAAGGCATTGTGCTCACAGAGAATGAAGTGGTATGAAACGGGAATACCCAACTAGCAAACCTTTTTGTTTCAATCCAACGTTTATTAGCCTAGCAAGTTATTTTTCAAGATAGCTAAATAAAGAGTGCCTAAAGTGAAGCATGGGCACCTGCTTATGAAAGGTGTCATTATCATCATCTCAACAACCACACTTTGAAAAGCAGAACAAAGAGCAAGCCTGCAATCAGGCACTGTGAAACTGGCAAACCCTTTTATCTGGGCGGCTCCTGAAAGGCTGGAGAAGAATTCCAAGGAATTGCAATAGTACCCCCAGGGATCTCGATGCACGCGGCTCCAGAGATGCGTTTCCAGAGAAGCCTTGTTTATCAGACGCTAATGCATTACGCACTGCTCTTCTCTCTCACACAGTTGTTTGTTTTTTTTTTAAAACTAAACCATTTTAGTCCTCCAATAGTATTTTCTGTTCCAACTGGATGATTCAGCCAACGACAAGATGCACTCACTTATTTCCTCCATATCCTCTGATACAGGGCTCACACATGGGCAAAGAAACAGAGGTACGTGCCTTCCCTGCTATGATTTCAAGAGACCAGGCAGAGGCACCCACAACACAACGCACCAGACCGTGCAGATGTGTCTCTGGGTGATGCAATTTTGGAAAAAAAACAGCTAATGATGCACATCTGAAGGTGAGAAGCAACACAAGTGCTTCCCAGGCTGTGGGGAAAAAACAGAGAGCTTTCTGGATTTCCTCTGCCTATTTACTTGGCCTCACTTACATTCTCAGACCATAAAGATGGCCACAATGCTACTGCTTAAAGGAAAAATTATGTAGCACACCACTTATCAACATAAAGATGGCTTATACAATAAAGATGGCTTATACAATATCACTTCAGTGAAAAAACAGCCTCCCAACAAAGCAGCTTTGCATACTAGACTAGGTTGACTCCCCTGCCCCCTACCAGTTTCATATCAAAATCTGCTTTAAAATAATTCCAGCCATTTAGTCAAGCTAGACCTTCAGGTTGTGTCAGCACAATTGGCTGGAGGTTTCACTCCCACCCTTGGCAATTATGTTTTGGTTTTCAAGCTCAATTACATTGTCAAGTCAGCTTTCCTGTGCATAATTCTGCAGCAACATCCTTACCCTCTGTCAAGATTATTTTATTAATTTATTTACTATCTCTAAAGGAAATAGGTCGTTCCTATAAAACCTTAAATATTGCAAACACAGCTTTGTAGACTGAGTTTTCCACTCAGGGAGGAAAGGGCGAAACAAGTGTACCATTTCAGAGCTTTGACCTCAATAACCAAACAGTTATTACTATTAGTCCAAGAAATTTCTACCAAGGAAATCTGAATGATCTTCAGTGAACTATTTGCCCAAAGTTAAGCTAGCCACAGATTTTCCAACAGAAAGCTATCAGAAAGCAAATATTACCAATGTACATTAACATTTAATGGTAAATCTGAATCCAAACCACCATGGACTTAGAAGTACCACTGAATGTTATGATATGGACTCCAAACATTGATAAAAACATGGGTTGCTTCCCCTCTATGGCATTTTGGTTTTAGCAGAATACAAAAGCTTCCAAATTAGAGGTATGTTTGAACTATATACCTGAACAAACACCATGGGTTTTGCCCACTTCTGCTTGCATCAGCTTTACCCAAGGCAGGAACGGAAAAAAGGATAACCATTCCTGCCCTCCTCTATGTAATTAAAATCCACAAATACCACCACGTCACTGTGTGACACCGCTGCGGCACAGCACACAATCGTAATGGTGACCAAGGAAAAGTCCTGCTCCCTCTAATCCACAAGTCAGGCTCCCTCCAACTAGGGGCAGCTCTGCCTTACACCCCCCCCATCCCACCTCCCCTCACAGCGGAGGGTCTGTGGCACAACAGGACAGCACTGACGTAGAACCACCCACTCACATGGAATTCTGCTTGGATTTCTCTCGCGTCTTTCAGTTTCTAAACATTTTATTTGATAACTCAACTCTCACTAAACATGGCTGAACAAAAGGTATATATGAATTTACTGTTAATATCAGCTGTCTTCCTTCTAATTGCTTGGGCCACATGTTACTACAGCATTAACAGAATCTCATGGCACTATTATGTTTGGAACTACAGACAGAAATCTGGCTTATCAGAAAAACAACCAGAGCAGAATCAGTAGGAAGGACTGAGCAACAAGAATGTAACAGCTTCATTTTCCTACTTATATCTTCCCAGATAACATTTAAAGAAGAACGCTTAATACAGAGATTGTTTATCAATCATTTCCCAAGAGACAAAGAAACAGGTTGAATATAAAGCATCTTAAAACAAGTCACAGCATCCACGTTAACCTCTGAAAAGGGCCCAAGTGATCAGCAAGCTTCAACTAGACGCTATCAAAGCATTCTAGGGAAGTATTATTATTGAAAAGGAAATATAAAGCTTGCATAATAAAGCAACCTCTGCCTTTTTCTTTAGCCTGCATCCTGCTGAGAAAGACCTTTGTGCTGTTTCTGAAAAATATAATTAAAAAATATGTATCTTTGAATTCCAAATCAGACTCTGTTCTTGTTTCTTGTGTTCTTGCAACAAATCACCAGTTCTTACTGGAAATGAATAAAACAGAAACCAAAACTAAATTCAATGCTGTAAACACTGTAGCAGATTATTTCCAAATACTCCATTTTGCAAGATTTTGGATCACTAAACCCAACTCAAAAGTTCAGAGAACAACCGAGGAATATGCTTCTCTGCTTCAGATTTAAGTTCAGAAGCTTAACCTCAAATCCTGTTCTTTGCAAAATAAAAAAGTCAGACTCAGATCCAAAGTAGCGATATAAAGTTTCAGTTTGACCCACATCCTAACACCTCCGCAGCCAATCTTAATAATTTTCTGCCTATACCTCTCTCAAAGCACAGATCAAAGGCTTTACTGTACATTCAGAGCCATTCCTGTGATGCAAGGATTAGGCATGAAGAAAGAGCGTTGTATTTTCAAAGGTGCAACTGCCTATAAGTGTATCTTGTACATATCAGAGCATCACGAGCTCAGCCACAAACGCCAGTGCCAGACAAAACCACACCTCTGAAATTCTTGTCTTGTCTCCCATTTTCTTTTTTATCTCATCTAAGCACACTGTCTCTACATGCCCAGTTACAAGGAAGATATACCTAGTCATCAGCCCCTCTATTCTTTTATTTTAATTAATATTTTCATCAATATTTTCAGTTACTTTCCAGTATATCATTCATTCGGGAGGTTATCACACGGAGCTGGAAACACAGCGTTCCAGCCTGCTGCCGCGACCCCTGCAAGAGGCAGCGATGCAGCAGTGATGCCTCAATGGCAGCAGATGTACTGTAGATGTCACGAATTCTAACAGCGCTTCTTAAAACATGGCCCGCACACGTAATCCTGGCAGTAATCTAGCATTAGGTTAAATATATTGTTGTCAGTCTAGAAGTATTACATCCGACTCTAAATATACAGCTGCAGATGCACGCAAGATTCAACAACATTGCATAGAGAGTACTGTCTTCAGGATGAATACAAGCCTTGGTACTTTCAAGAACAAAGGATGCATCATGAAGCACCAAACTGGTTATTTCAGTGGCCCCACTAGGCTTTACTCATGTGAAGAAAGCGAGACATAACTCCGTCTTTCAGTAACTAAAAGCAGCTTGAGTAAGTAATTAGGAAAACTGTTGGTGCACTTAATTTAGAAGTCCATCCTGCAGACACATTTTGAGACAAGCAACCAGTGGTTGCAACAACCTTCATCACATGGGTAAAGAACTGAGATTCAACCCCTAAACTTGTCATCTATTCCCGCACACTTTCATGAACCGAACGAAAAGCTAGTGAACTGCAAATTACAAGTCAATTCAAAACTCACTGGATGAGGTTTTAAAGACGTCAGACTAGACAATCACAATGTTTCTTCTCAGGCGTTAAAAACTACGGTCCTTGACTAATGCTGTGCCCATTCTGTTTTCCTAGCAGGAAAAAATTATACCAGGACAAAGAAGAATGGCAACTGTATTGTCCTTTCTGAGAACTAAGTACCACAGGCTCTCAACAGTGCCACGACAAACACACAGAGCTATTGACAAGGCACGTTATGAGAACTGTCCATCAGCCTTACCAGACACAAAAGCATAAATAGCCATGTCGGACCATTAAAACGTCGGATGAGAAGAGCTGAAGATGACACTTTTACTGCCAGAAAAAACAGTGTTTAAGGCACACACACACACAAAATCATACATTTCACTAGTCTCTGCAGGATGAATGCTACCCTTGACTTTGTTGGTCCTCTTAACAGCATTCAAACCTGTTCTGAGTATCCTGATGCAGTTCACAGTTGCTGAAGGTCTAGGGGAAAAAAGAAAACCCAGAGTGACTGAAGCTTTATGGATTTTTTTTTCCCTTAATAATCTACCTCACACAACTGCTTTCCACAAAACCTTATTAAAATGCCTTTGAAATGACAGTTCTACAGGAATCTTGGACGCAAGTTATCAGACCATTCCCAGAGATTACTCCAGCTGCTACTCAAGTCAGACACAGATGATCAGCAGTTTCTACGCCATTATACTTGAAGTTTGGACTCCTGGAGATCTTAGTCATCTCATGAACTATTTTAATCAATTAATGACACTCATTAATATGCACCTACATTATTTGGAGACGGAAATCAGCAGCTCAACCATCAGCACAGCTTTAAGAAGGCTGAGTCTGAACCAGGCTGAGGACAGAGATGACTCAGGTGATGCTTTATGTGACTAATCAGAGGCTGACACTTTTGTCTTGAGCTGTAACCAAGTAATGCTCTCCACAAAGGAAAGCACCAAAGGTGTGAATTCAGACTACAGACAGAACTCAAGAGGCTAAAAGGCATCCCTCTGAGTTATGTAAATATGAAAGTAGAGTAAATCTAGCATTCCATAATGCAGTTGCATGTGGCTAAATAAGAAGTACACACTCCTGAATCTTCCTTTTTCTCCTGAATGGCCCCAAAATGCTCAAGGGATATCATTTAAACCATAAGTGAAACCTGAGAATTTAGTAAGATGACACGAGTCTTCATTTCCCCAATTCCCATAAGCAATCGAATCGAGCCCAGGAAGGTCCAGCCCGCAGTGAATCAGATGCTAAGACCCAAAAATCAGGTGCCCTGGTTTCTGTACTGTGTTCCAGTCCTGGCATTGCACTGTGTCGCCAGCACCAAGCCCAGCCAGATCACTGCCCAGAAAACAGACATTCATGTGGCAAATGCTGCACTTCTGATCTAACTTGCCCAGCTGGCCAGGCTCGTGCCCATCCTGCTAACATCCAGTGCTACCCAGGTACAGATTCCTCTGTGCTCATGTTTTGATCCTAACAGAAAAATCTTTTAGAATATAGAACCTCAAAGTTTTGAGATCAAGTTGGTTTTAGCAGAATTTAAACTGGGGTTTAGAGAATTGCCAAACAGCAGCAGCAGTAGTAGAAGTCATCTCTCACAGTGTTAACAGGAGTCCTGCCCTCTCCCTAGAACCCAGATTCACTGGAGTGCCCGAGACAAAATTAACTCCATGCTAAAGTAGTCTATACTTTATAAAGTTCTTAGAAATACCCTATGAAATATTGCAGGTTTTTCTTACAAGTTTTTTTTGGTTTGTTTCTTTTGTTTTGTTTTTTAATATTAATTAGTGCTGTGTAATACACCAGTGACCCCAAGCTAATGGCAATCACAGCTGAGGACACACAGTCACTCTCACCAAGATTCTGCAGTTCACAAAATATGAAACCTTACCAAGCGAACCTGTCAGTTTTCGCAAGTCTCTTCTTTCACTACATTTATCTGAAACAAAATTTAGAGATGAGTTTAGCACCACTCATCAGAAATGGTAAAAGCAGAGACTGAAAAAAGCGCAAACACCCCAATCAAATAAAAAATTTGCCATTTTCTAGCAACATACATCTCCAGCAAACTGAACAGTAAATTTGCAAATCCAGCAGGACTGATCAGAAATTACGCCTTCTCAGATGTTGGCAAGAATTCATCAAAAACATTCAACAATCCCTCTTCTATCAGAAGAAAGTAATCTAGGACAACTTGCTACAGTCACTGTTCAAATATAAGCCTTAAATTCCTGAACAGGGCAAGAACACTGAAAAACTCAAACCACTGATCTGGCAAATGTAATGGCAGGTCTTTTGTGCTTTCATTCTACAGCACTGCACAACGTAACTCACACATAACTCATATTCACAGAAAACTGAAGAGTAAAACCACCATATGGTGACAAGGAGCAGAATTGAAAATAGTGCCTTGCTAGATGTTTTAATCCTCTTCTGTTAAAACAGTGTGTTTGTATTATGCTAAATAACAAATTATGTGTCTGCAGAATCAGGCTCCCTTTTCAATTATGAGCTAATTATTTCAATACTGCAAAACAGAAAACCCGAGTCATCTTTCCTGCTCCACTCAACTTCTTTATAAATTATTCTCAAAGAGCAAATGAGATTTCTCATTCCAGTTGTATTCCAACGCGATCAAGACTTGCTCCTTCCAGCTCAGAACCTGTAATACTCTTCATTTTAGGGACTATTAGAAATAAGAGGATGCCAATATTTTAACTGGCAGTCAAGCAAGCCTTTGAAGTTTGATGTCTACAGTGTCAAAAGACAAGTAACTACAGAACCTAATTTGTGCAGATGATCAACTGTTTAAAAATCAGCAAGGAAAATTTCAGCAACACCCAGTCAGGATCTGGGGTCTCTGAAGGTATTCCAGTAAACGCTTCCACTTCTAACCAGAATGTGCCCGTACACAAGGGTGCGAGTTTGAGATAGCGACCTTAAATACACACGAGGGGAGTTTAACATCCACCCTCTACATGCTTAAAAAGAAGAGGGGAAAAAAAGCACAGCATGCTTTTCAGATTTCACCGTACATTTTTGGACAGTCTTTCTGAATGCTCGCTTCTTAAGCTCGGGTTTGCTGTGCTTGGCAGTCACTTTTGTGTCTTTTGCAACACTGCGCACACACAAATGGCCTGTGGTTTCATGCTTTGCTTCCCATTTAAAACTAACACTTAAACAGTAGCTTTATTTTTGTTAAATAAAAGCTTTTTTTCTGAATTCTGACATCTATTTCTTTTTCAACATGAGGGAAAAATGATGTTTTACAACTGACACCAATCATTCTTAGGAGTAGTATTTTGTCTTCACTCTTTGATTCACTAACTCTCATTCATATTATTCCTCAACTTTTAGTGCTGTATTCCACAAAAGCAATGACAGCAGGTAGTAGCATAACGTTGATTTTTAGACAGTAAGCTCTGATGACACATATATTTTGTTTTTGAGACTCTGAATTGCAAAGAAAAAAGCTTAGGTAAAGAGCAGATAACACAAAAAGAACCACTTTTTCACAAATGCTTATGCTTAGAAAAAAAGTCAGATAATTTCTATATATGGCTGCAATCCATCTCCTCCTGAAGGCACGGTGGACTTTTTTCACCATGCACTTAATGTCAGATGAAACCTGTATGGTTGACAATCCGGTTCGGGACAAGAGATCCCCGTGTCTCCTTTGGGGTGTTAACAGCAGCTGGCTTGGCGCATTCAGTTTTTGACTTCCTCGGCAAGCTGGGGCACCAGCAAGCCCCTGGCCACCAGGTACCACTGCATGTGACAGCAGAGACAGCCTCAGTGACACGCAGGGGACTCCGTCCAGTGCTCAGCCCCCAAGGCAAGTCCTCTCCTCCGGGGAGAAGTCCCCTACGTTTTACACACCCACCGAGTCTCCACATTCCAGTAATATCAGCTCCTCCGCCAACAAAGCGGCCAAGGGTGGAGGGAGACTTTGTCTTTATTACTCCGTATCAGCGTTGCGATGCGCCACTTCTGAAGACGTTTCTTTGCAGTGACGTGGTCTGCCTTCCCACTGAAGATTATGAAACCACTTTCAACTGAAGAGCTCCCTCCCTCCCTCGCACGGCCTTCCAGGACCAGCGAGGGGAGAGCTGAACCCTGCAGCTAGCACTCCCTAATTGCTTCAGCAGAAGCCGAAAGACGTCAGCAACTGGACTCTCTGCTCCTTATTCCCTGAGAAAGCAGAGAAAAATCTGCGGAGAGCAAGCCTCCGATTCCAGGTTTGGTGTTGAAAGCAGCCTGATCTTTGGCCAGCCGTGCAAATAAGATAAAGACTGACCTTGCCTGCAGCAAGCCGTGCTGCCCGACCGGGGCTCGGCAAGGGTTACTCCAGTCAGCGCAATGTCAGGGAACGTACCGAGGCTGCTACTGTAATCTCACAAACATCTGCAGCTAAACACGTCCCAGGGGGAGAGGCAGACCTTTCAAACAACCAAACCTGAAAAATCAGAAGCATTTTAATTGCATGACAACAGAGAGGAGCCGATCAGCTGCTAAGTTTGACCAGCATGTTACTGCATTTCTGGCAGCTTTGCCCTGGCTTCCAGCAATCTATCCTGCCGATTTTAACAGGTTGCTTTGACCTTTAAGGCTCTTGAGGGTTTCTAAGTTTCATACGCCTTCCTTTAGGCCATGCCTTAGACCGTATCACCAGCTACCTGCCAATTTTCTTGCTTAGCTCATTTTGAAATGTCTCCGACACAGAATCTGCCTTTTCTCCTCAGAGAGTTACTCTTATTCTTGGCCAAAGGAAAAACAGTATGTCAAATATGAAAAATAAATGACCCAAACCCATTTGCTGTCACAGAGAGATAGCCACTTCGTCTTTATTTTGTATAAAATAGTGAAAAAGGCGCAGCCCCAAACTTGAAGAATCTGTCAAAATAAAATCATTTCACACATAAGATGCCTTATCGCAAAGTAGCACAGAACAGCCGAGCTTCGTTTGTTTTCTTAAACTGCCTAAATTAACTTGGCAAAAGTAAGGACAGTACCACTCATAACGTGGTATCGTACAAGCTTACACTACGTGCCATTTTCACACAGCAACCATCCAGCCTGCAAGTTCCGCACCCTCACAGGCACAGCTAACCGTAAGCTTCTCGACTAACATTGTCCACTCACCAGCAAAGAGAATGTTTCCTTAAAGAAAAAATTACAAGGGCTGCTGGGATCGGCTCTCCGTAAGAGTGTGGCAGGCTGTCAGAGCACAGTCTGGGTATTAAATCACAGATACCAGCACTATCCTGAACATAGGGCACTCAGCTCATGCCCCCCACACACACAACACTACTGCTAATATTCCTGTAGGCCACTTAAGACATTATGCCAACAAACAGAACCTCTTGTTTTGACCAAGTAGTCAACAGGCTTGAGTGCAAATGAGTTCAAACAACGTTAATAGTTCATTTAATTCAACAGCAATCAGTCCATAAATTGTACTGGTGCCAGCTTTTGATGAAGCACAGATGACTACATCCTTGGACCGCAGAAGATGCACATCCCAACCACCAACATGCGCAGCAGTACTGACCGTGGGTGCTTCACACAGCGAGAGCACAAAGGACCTTCCACTGTGAATTACAGAAAGTGGTGGAGAAATAAGGGAGAAACATACCCCACTAGGACAGGGGACAGCATTTGCATTCCTGCTCTTGATCTGAAAGCTCTTGTTACGAACGCAACACTGGGGCTTTGCAAAGTGACAGCTGGCTATCAATGAACAGAAGGAAAGCAACGTCATTCAGCCTCGAAATCTCTTTGTCTATCCCACTTAATTTCTTTGTGCTAAAATCTTGGAGCACAGCAAGTACAAAGCCACCACATATCTGCTTCTGCAGGAAAGAGACTGGTAATAACCACTATAGCACAACTGTGCTTGGCGTGGACTGTCAGTGACGAGCAAAGCTGGAACGAAGGCCAAAGGAAAAATTGGGTCAGGAGTGTTAAAGCACCTCTGACCTTGCACGCTGTCCCCAGTGAGGAAGGGATGGGATGTGTAGTAGTGGGAGACTGTATTGTTGATACTCCAGCTCTGTAGATAAACAGAAAGATTTGATTCTGGAAGCAGATAAACAAACATCTTTCATCAGGACTAAACCAGATACATTTCAGTGCAATGTGCAACCACCACTGATCCCTGTCAGAAAGTCCCCTTTTGATTTCAATTTCAGAAAAAGATCAGCTTACACACTGCAAACAGCGTTGCAGCTAAAACCCACTCTCCACTTAGACAAGCAAAGCCTTGGCTAACCATATGTGGGATTATTTACCTACGTCACATATCTGTATGTCAGTGAAACCACTATTTCTCCGGCCACTTTCTGAAAAAAAAAAAAAGCGTCAGAAAATTAAACGCAACACGACTTTCTTTGCTCCCCTACTATCCTACTGCCATCTCTATAGAAAATGGGCGGTGTCACGGGCATCAAAGGAAATACAAAACCCAACAGAAAACACACCTAACTTGCATGCAACAGCAACCTCCAGAACCACAAACTATAACAAAAATCCGAGAGTCTTAGAAGGAAATTACATACAACATTCATTCGGTGAGAAGAAATGCAAGGCAAATCTTCTAGAAAAAGAAGGGCATGCAGTTACACAGCATGCAGCACTAGGGTATGTAAGCAGTCAGTAACGGCGGGCACTTGTACAAAGAATAAGAGCCACGTAGTCCTCTGGGACTCGGAAGACCTTGCTCCCCCTTGGGGTTCAGTCACTGTCAGGCTGGATATTCACTTTGCTCCTCTGTGCCCCAGGTTCCCCACCTTCTAATATGAAGGAATTTTCTTTGTAAGGCACTTGGAGATCCACAGATGAAAGGCACTGCAGCAGAACTAGGTCAGACAACGCTGATGTATACAATTATCTCTGCAATTTACGTGGCTGGGAAGTGTAATTAAAACTCTAGATCACTTTTCTCAAAGGTTCAAAATAAGACAGGGTGGGTTTGATTCCAAAATATAAGACATACATTCGCACTTTGGTTTGTATAGTTGCATAACAACTTTTTAAAGTAAATGCTGCAGTTTAGAAGAAAGCAGAGGACAAATCTAGGGATTAGCTAGCAGCTGCGTCATTTCCTATGACCTATCTATTACTTTACCAAAACCTTAAAAAAAAAAAAGCACAACCAACACACCACACACACACCGACACAAACTTCCTGTGCTCTAACCACCAAATGAGCAAGCACAGTTATGCTTCAAGAGATCCTCTGAGTAGCAGTACTATTGCACAAGCCGCTGCATACAACACCCAAACCCCAAGTTGTCGGTTTCTTCCAGCACTACCTCACCGTAAATCTAAAAATATGGTTGCGCATACCAGTTACACTGGGCCAAATGGTTTCTCCTGAAAGACGTACGCAAGCTATTGGCTTTAGAGTGGCATGCAGTGATAATGCAACACACACATTTCTTCCTTTCTCTTCTTATGGAACCAAATCCCACAGGTTTCCCTGATTTCCATTACTAGTAGACACAGCACAAAACCCACCACCACAGTTGGCAGCAGCTGGCACCTTTTCAAAGAGCATCTGCGGAGAAGCCCAGATGTGACGGGCACGGGATCTCTTAGAGGTGGTCTCGCCACAAGGGCAGAGCACTGCAAGGAAACGTTTTTCCTAGCCCTCTGCCCTCGCTACACGCAGATGACCTCACTTGGCACGGCCGCCTGCGGAGCGCCTCCACCAGCAGTTATTCCAGCCGTAAGAACATACCAGCCACTTGTAACCAAAATTATCAGGCTCCATCTCCAATGCGGCAGCCAACACCACCTTTGAAGTGGAAACTGAAGCCCAGGGCTTTTTCACCGTGTGAGGAGGGTGCGGACAAACAGAGGCAGCCTTAGTTTCCTGGAAGAGGGGACAGGAGCGAGGGAAGCAAAGCATGGCTGGGTATGTCTGACGTTTGATCCCGCTCAGCACGCCATCTCCTCTACCCACACACCTTCACGCAGAGGGAGCTGGTGTGTTTACAAAGCACTCCGGTTGATTGCTGGAGGTGTGACGGGGACTGGCAGCTTCTGCTCAGGAAGTGACCCAAGAAAGGTAGACACTCACAGAGGCAACTGTTGCTCCACCCATGCTTCTGGAGAAGAGGTGGTCCCCCCATCTCTTCCTCCCCCCAGCTCCACAAATTGCTGAAGTACAAGGCACAACAAATAGAGCAGAGACTAATGTTACTAACTTTCTTTTTTTAAAGCTCATCTTAGCACTGGCAGCGCAGTACAAACTATGTTTCTAGACAACAATGTAAAACACAAAGAAAGTAAGTAAATCTCATTGAATCCTCCCAGAAGTCATTCATTTCAGTGGGCTGAATTTACTCAGGGGGGAAGCAAACTGTGAAGCAACATTCACAGGGCTCCTTTTCTTGTGTGTTATACAGGCAAAACCATAGGTAAGGACATTTTACAGGCTAGCAATACGGGGAAAATATAGCAAAATGGACGCAGATAATTGCATCATCTTTCCTACTACCCAAAGGGTTAATGCTAGTCTGGATGATCTCCAATTGCATCAAGATGATATACTCCAAATGAAAAGGCTATGTAGAAGTCTCTGTTGGAGCCCTAAATGTTAAGGGTTTTTTTCCTCCTCTATCTCAAATATGTCAGCTGTTACCGGAATTTATTGGTTAAATGGCAGCAGAAGACCATTTAAGTAAAAAGCAGCAACATAACCACAAGGGAATTTATTTTATGATTTGCAACGAGGTGCAAATCCTGCCAACCACTTTAAACAATCAGAGCAAACCTAATTTCCCCTCACTGGAAGGACAGAGAATATATAAATCCAGAACAAACAGAAAAAGGTCTGTCTCACTTCTGATCCACACGAACTTTCCTGGTAGCAACTCTGATGAGTTATGGTATCACCCCTGCTTTTTCAAAAGGAAAACTAAGGCACAAACCAGCCATCTCTTCTTACACAGCAAATTAATAAGAAAGCTAAAAGGACGCCTTGCCCACAGGTGCCCAAGATGCTCCAAGAACTCTTCCCAAAACTTTTTCCCCCCAACAGCCCAGATGTCTAGTGCCATATGGGACACAGCAGGATCCAGCGGCCTCTGAAGAAGGGCTCAGGTCTACCGCAGGTTGTCGCATCTGCCAGCCTGCATATGTCCTAGATATCTTTAAGTATATAAATGGCCTCTGGCTTTTACGTACAGGCAACTGAATCACATCCTTTGTAACTACCATTCCATAAAAAGTTGTATAACTGTAAGACTGCACTCCCTCTTCTCTCCTCCCTGTTACAACACCATTAAACTCTAAAGAACTTTAAACTAAAATGAAGGTGACAGAACAAGGCTTTCCTCAAAGGGCTGGCACTGGGGAAGTGAAAAATAACCTGTTGGAGATGCAGTTGTACACATCAGCTGCACAAACCACCATTGAAATCCTCCTTTTGTACATTTGGCATCTGTCAGAGAACAAAACAGGGAAAATATAAAGCACAGTCTTCAAAGAATGGAGCACTCTCCCAACACTGTTTATGGCCTGCCTCTTGTTAAAATGTTTATTTGTATTGATATATTTAGATGGGTTTTAAATGCAAATGCTCCTTTCCTCATGCCGATCTTTCATGGAGTCCACTGGTTACATCTGTTAGTATTTATATGAGAAACAACAACAGAAAATTTGCAGCTCTTGCAAACATGGGTAACCAACACATTATCGTGTGTGTGACTGTGGTGCACTTATAAATTCCTTGTGGAGGAGATGAAAAGGCACCAGGCTGCAATCTGAAAGCACCACACAAGACCAGCTGCTCCAAAGAGCTTGAACATCAACAAGTCTGCGCTGTCCCATGGGAGCTCAGCAGCTTCCCTCTGTGTGCTGGAGCCTGCGGTGCAGCCCACTGTGGCTTCGTCCCAGCAGGCAATGAAGGTGGTACTCTGCTTCGTCGGCAGCCAAAGGAGTGCTCTCGCTTAACATCTCCTCCTGACTCAGGGCAGGACAAGGCGAGGGACTCATTGACCTGATGCCGTTTACAGCACTGACTGGCTGACCCGAACAGAGGCACAGCATCAGTACACTGTCTGGGAAGTTTGCAGAAACAGTACGGTCACACCCTGATTAATTAGCAAAGAAAGCTACCTGATGTCATAAACACTGATTTTAATTCAAGGAAAAGGATACATCAAAAAGGGCTTCTTGCATTCATGCAAATCTTCACAGCAGAGCCTATGCCCGGGGCTCCTGTCTCTGCTAGACCTTTTACTTCTGTGCCAGAAAGACAAGTCTGAAAAGCAAAACTATGAAACTGGGAAGGACCAACACCTGAGCCTACAGCTACAGTCAGGAACCAACTTGGACCATCCTCATGCACACCTGAACTAGCAGATTCAATGATGCACACCACAAGGATGGGGCGCTTCCCCACTATCCATTTCTGATCTACAAAGATCGGCCACCAATAGGCTATCCCAGAGAAAATTTTTTTCTCTGAGAAAGGAGAGGAGTTAAAAAAAAAAACAGAGAGCAGAGACCTCCCCTCCTCCACCTGTGGCCAGGAAGGCAGAGGTGGGCCCGCAAGCAGAACTGAAAGGCGGACCTCCCACGCCAGGGCTGGTTGCTGAGGAACACAGGAATCATTCATAAATGCGGCTGTTCCAACAAAGGGCCTCAAAAGTGTGGTCACTGTGTATTTACACAGTTGCTTTATCTACCGTAGCTAACATGGCGTGTTTGCTTCGGTTTTTAAAAGTACAAAGTACCCACAGGCAGGAGCACCACAGCGAAGATAAATTAAATAAATAAATAGAAACCTAAAGAAAGACTCGCCAAGAAGGAGTCTTCACCACCTCACCTATGGAAACCGGCACCACAGCCTGCGCAGAGCAGAGGTCCGCAGGTCAATGGTCAAATCCCACTGATCGTCCTAAGAAATAAGCCCTTCCCCCACAAAAGATTCAGGCCTGAAACACGGGCGATACACTTTTACATCCAGCTCTGCATTTCTGGGATGCTTGTATTATGAATCGCTGTCATCCTAAGAGGTCAGCATCAAGAGGAGAGAAATCATCTGAAGGTCAGCGCTGCCCGTAAGTAAACAAAGGAAGAGGGACCCACACCGGGAGGCAGACACACGTACCAGGAGGGTTCCCACTTGCGCACAGCTGCTGCCTCTAACAAAAATCGATTGCTGGGTGATTGGAAATGGCCACGTGCCTGGTCTGAGGGCTAGCCGGTAAATGCACAGCACGGGTCTTGCCTCCTGTCCAACTCATTGTAAAAGTTGTCGATTGGAGATTATTTTTGTTGTTGTCCTTGCTGTCAGCCTCTAGCAAAATGTTAACTAAGTTTTCTGTGCGAAAGATAAATGAGTTCAAATTCCATGTGTCAAAAATCCCAGTAAGAATTGCAAGGCGTTGATGAAGAACAATCAAACAAGCAACAAGTGTGACAGACAGATTAGACGTCTCAGGACATCAGACTTCTAGGCCTGCAATTAACCAAAACCTCATCACAACTCCTAAATTAACTTCGGTCAGAAAAAAATACCATTAGCCTGTAAAGAAGAAAAGGGAGATAAAAGGGAAGTAGAGCATGTATGCATATGAAGAATAAAGAAAATACCTCAGGGTAAACAGCTAGTTAAATTTATTACCTTGTTTATTCAGTCTTCTAAAACAAAGATTAAAAACTCAAACAGAAAGCAGAAAGACTCATTTGTATTTAAGGCACAGAGCCGCATTTCACTCCCTGATCTATCAAATACTTGAGATACGACCAAGTTTCTTGCAATCAAATATTTTTTTAATTTCCCATTATTTCTTGGTGACTAGACATTACATGCTCATGTCATCCAACAGGACCTAGCCATCTAGGATACAGGCTCCTGAAATCCCCATCACAATCAGGCTTAGAAGAAGATATGTAGCTCCTCTGAAAATGGCTCACAAGTATCTTAACCCCATCACCCAAAACTGGAGTCATCCAACCAGCCAGTTGCTTTCAGAGCTTATCTTCCAGCGTATCAGTTTC
Source organism: Anarhynchus alexandrinus (assembly GCA_008711295.1). Taxonomy (NCBI): domain Eukaryota; kingdom Metazoa; phylum Chordata; class Aves; order Charadriiformes; family Charadriidae; genus Anarhynchus; species Anarhynchus alexandrinus. Next base: position 4,269,333 of record VUYV01000007.1, on the reverse strand, counting down.
CCCTCAATTAAACCAGGCTATTAAAACTTAACTGTAAAAGGAGCTATCCATTAAAGTTTTGTCACATCCTTGGATGAAAATGCCCAAAACAGATGTGAAGACTTACAAGATTTGCACTCACAACTGAACCAAAAATGAACATAAACAATTATGGTACATTTGCACACAGCATGGGAGATTCCCCCTCCTCCCATCTCCCTTCATGCTCCAGTGCTCCCTTTTCAGAGGATGGCAGCTGTTAGCAAAACAATGAAGGAAGCAAGAGTACAAGAATATTTACACCAAGAATATAAGAGTAAATCTCTGCAAGCAATTTTCTCTCCTACTTACACAGGCCAAGTACTCGTGCATGCAAATATATATATATATACACACACACACACACATGCACAAAGAATTCTGGAAGAAGAGAAGATCTTCAGCACAATTTGCATTCTTACAATCATAAAATCACAGATCACTCAGCCAAATATTGTTAGAAATTACTAGATGCTGAAGTTCTATTTGCAATTACTATTTATACACTAAACATTAAATGATGAGAGTTTCCACCCAACTCCTCTATTGGTAATGCACATCATAATAAAGGCCACATGCCCCAGGTGCATGTGAAACAGTGGGTAATTCTTCCCAAATTTATGTCTAATGTACTTCATCCAGAGTCCATGTTCGGAACTGGACAAAAATTAGTGGAAATGGTATAAATATGGACATTCTTTTGAATCAGAAGTGTACTTTACAAAGTATAATTTGCAAAAATCACCACCGGACAGTTATGTGAAAATAAAATATTAAATAGAACCAATTTTGTAAAAAACACCTCATGACAACTTGTACTTCAAAGGAACGAATTCAGTATGTTCCCAGCTATCATAAAAGTACTTTTTTCTCCCACAGCGAATGTACTTTACCATCGTATTTGCTGGAAAACATGCTTACTTCTAAAACGCCAACACTTTCTTTTAATGACCGACAAAAATTACAATCACCAAATTTCCTGACCAACTTGAGCAAATGTCATCTTTGGCAACCATAGAGAACACCATGCCTTTCTGTTCATAGAATCATGCCCTTCCATCTTCTCTACTCTTTGCTTGGTTCTTTGCAGATTGCTCACATTAGTGCTAGCTGGAGTCAAACATAATCCATACGCTAAAACAGAAGTACCATTACGAAAAAAGTGTAACTCGTTGTTCATGTGCAATCTTTGTGCAAGTCCAAGAACCTTCCCTAAACATAGGCAGACCCACAGTGCAATGGCTGAATTCATCTTCCTCTCCACCTGCCCTGAACTGGTTAATGGCGTGTGACATGAAGAAAGCAGAGCAGGAGAAAGGGACTGGATGGAAAGCGATGCAGAGTGCTATTCTGAATGCAGCTGATGGAGGAGTTTAATAGTCTCGGTACATGAGTTTGCTGGGAGATCTATTACGCAGGTTGTGACCTTCATCAGCCCAGACTTTTATCAAAAGCCATTTTATGAGAATGTCAGAATGCCACACCACATTGCAGCATTCACATCAAGTCCGTTCTCTTTGCCTCTCTCACTCTCTTGAAAACTGGAAACTTCATACAGTGCTGAAAAGACTGTGAATGCATCTATAGTCCAGCAGATACTGGAATACAGAAAACTAATTTTCTGCTCATATTTCAAGGGAAAGGTTCCCCAGAGTCCCAGAAGATGAAGCAGACATATGTGTTAGTGTGTCAAAAAAGCCTAAAACGTTTGTTCACGTGCCTAGATAGGGTCAAAGACATAGTGAAATACTCCCTGCCCAAGCATATCTTTACTAGCGTGCTTAGGCCATGGGTGGTCCTTCAGAAGCCGATTTGTCTATCTGCAGTAATTAACAACTCTTCTGTGCTCCTTTGGTTTTCCACTCATCAGAGCGCCCTATCCAGCAAGGCAGCAGTTCCTGGCAGCCAATGCTGGCACTGAAAGCAAAAAATACAGATGCCAATTTCTCAGCTCAGTGAAAGACAGTGAGAGTAAAGCCAGATAAATTGAGCTGTCCTTCTCTGAAGGTTCCCGTGTGAGGTCTCTTCCCACCACAGGTCTACTGCCACCAAGCAAACCATTTCACCTTAGCAAAGCACTTTTAGAAAATAAGTAAAATCCCTTCACCGTGGAGTAAACTTTAGCACTTTGCCTCATCATGGACACAGGACTAGGGAGAGACCCAGAACACATTCTTTTTTCACATGACTGCAGATATTTATACTGGCCGATGAAGAATATGGGTCAGTTTCAGGCCCAAACTCCATAAATATCTGCAGATCCTTCCCAACTGGCTCAGAAGAGCCAGCTGGGGAAAGGCAACAAGAAGAATCTCCCTTCTCAACATGCTTTTATTGGCCAACCATTTACCTATTTATGGTAAAAACTTCCAAACCCTTGTGTGGTACATGGCACCAGGCTTGGAAAAGCAATACAGCGTCCATGTTAGCAAGTCAGTGAGCTCAAATATGATATTATTTGTGTCAGACTTGCATATTAGTGAAACTTTGCTGGTCTCAGTGTAGGTAATCTCAGTAGAGTTTGCAACAATGAGCAATTAGTTTCCAAACAATGAATGGTGCAAAGCAACTCCTGCCAATGAAGTTAGTTCTGTAACAGTTACCACCACTCCAGAAACTGGAAGCACATTCCTCTTTTTCAAAAGAAATAGAGCTACTTAGCACTGTCTGGCAATACCCTTGTTAAGAAAATCTGAGATTGTAAAACCTAGTACAACATGCCAGCTGGTTTTGGGCATTATGTAGGTTATTTTAGGATCAATCTACAACTGGCACTATGATTTCTAGCTACAGAGGCCAGCAGAATCTGCTTTTCTCCTCTGCAGTCTATACAGCTTCACATGAGCTCAGAGAGATGTTCCCTGGGATACAAGGTCATCGACCCACCTTTACATTTTACTTTCATAACTCAAGGCTTGACAAAACAGCAACCCTGAATGCTGATCTGACATCAACAAGTTAATCCTCTCTAATTGCAGTGTTGCCTCCAAAATTTAATATATTACCTGATGAAGAGAAAAAAAAAAAAAACTTCTCACACGCACACGGATTGCACCACACCTTTCCCAGCAGTATGGTGCTGGGAGGAGACATGCATTTTAATGTACCTGGTGTTTCAGCATGCAAGTGAAGAGTCATGCCTTTCTGGAGCAGAATGGTAGGTGCCTTGCCAGTTCCACGTCTTTCATTGTTATCTGGGTCCCAACGGCAAAAGGCTGAAGAGGTGAAAGAGCAAGGAGCAGAAACCCCCGGCTTCAGTTTTCAGTCATCCCTGGTTAGACTTGTTCTTCTTTTTTTTTACTTTTCTTTTTTTTTTTTAAAGGAAGAATTCAAGCAAAGTTTTAGTTCTAAAAATTCCCAGTAATAAAATTGTAGTTATCACATAACTCTAGTTAATCTACAATCTTAACAGGAACCGCGTGGCAAGAACATATACCTATAGTGAAGTTCATAAGAGTGGATTTGTCCTAATGCAGCCAGAACTGTGAAAATGGACTATTTCTCTCGGGCAGAGTAGTGATCTAACCCTTTCCCTCCCCCTGCATCCCATTTCTGCTTCACTATTGCCCTCTCAACTGCACTAGTTCAACCATTTGCAGGCCTGGAAGGCAAATGGGATCACGGAACTGATCCAGGCCAAAAATAATCCCCCCTCCTTTTTTTCATCGCTGATGAGTTTCTTGACCTCACTCACCAGGCTGCCTGTAAACAGCTGGACCACCCAAGCAAAGGATGGCATGGGGGCGGGAATGACCGGCCAGGAGGCCCAAGAAGCTTCAGCCAGCACTTACACAGAGACAACTTCTCAGCTGACAGCTTTTGTCACTGCAGCGATGGCCTTTTCCACCAGCTCAGAAACACCTTCCTATCACGGTACCCTCCACTAGAGACACAGTACCCTCCACTAGAGATGAGGAGACCCCCTAGATTCACACATTTCCTTTTCCAACATTTGATTCTGCTTTGATTTTAAACTCCATCTCATTTCTTTGCACAGATTTATACTATAGACGATCTGTTTCTATTTATAGTCTAGTATTTTTTTATAAAGCACTTGATTTTCAAGCCTTTGATTTGGCTTCACAAGACATACTCAACTGGTGAGCCAAGAAAGGGCTGTGACCTGCAGCATCCATCCTTGCACTGTGTTAAGAATGAGCAGGGGTATTTTCCCCTGAGCACAGATTTGGAGAAGACAGAACAACAGTCAAATACATAGACACTGGATTTCTACATGTGCAGAACCAGATATTCAAAACTCCTGAGCAGCTACCAACTCCCGATGGCAACAGCGATAGTGGCAGCACTGCAGACCCTTCTGAAAAGGCAGCCACCTAGTTCAGATAGATGCATGCACTGGTTTCCACTAATTGCTCAGCAACTTTAACAAGACGCAAATTAAAACAAGTACTTTGGACAATATTTATTACAACTAACTTCATATTTTACAGCTTTCATTGAAAGCTGGTTCAAAGTTAACTAAAATTTTTCACCGCTTACCCAAACTGAACAATCCAATAAAGTGAGGTCAACGAGTAATTTCAGCTTCACATTCACACTACTCAAAATATTGAATAACTCCCCAATTCCACAGTATTTTGTCTTCTTTAAAGCATCTCAATTCAAAGACTGGGAAGCAATGCAAACACACCAAGCTCAGCTACATGCAGAGGCAGAGACAGGAATTAGCATCAGGGTATCCCACGCCGTTGGCAGCCCACTACTCATCACAGCCATGAAGAGCTTTGCTTAGGTAAATGACGAAAAGCAAGCCAAAGCTGAAACCAGATGTGGAAAAGCATTCCNGACGAAAAGCAAGCCAAAGCTGAAACCAGAGCACAGAGTCCATATACAATGTGGAAAAGCAGTTGTTTTCCTCTGCAGTCAGCCCTTGCTGTGAAAGAATTTCAAGCAGCAATGACCTATTTCAGTGTTTTATCCTTTCCAAGCCCAACAACAGCTGAGAACACAGGACCTGTGCTACTCACGTGATAAGGATGGGTAAACTGTCTATCCAGGTATCACTGGGTCAGTCAACACAGTTCAAACCTGGAGCAGCGTGGTGAGACACAAGAGTCCGCTTTAAACTGCTGTTGAAGCATGTTATTGCAAAAGTAAAAATTCCTGAGGAGTCTAAGCCCGTATCTGCCCACTTTTTAGAGTCTGTGCTGCTCTGGCTCCCACCAGTCAGGTACCTGTGTACAAAACAGACACACTGCCTGGTATTTCATAAAGACCATTTAGACGCTGTTTCAAGTGTAGCAAAGGAAACTGCACTCCTTATGCTGCCGATGCTTATCTCTGTCCAAACCAAAAACACAGTGTAAAATTTAACTGTTGTTGAAAAGCACATTTTAGCATCCAAACAGGAACCTGGAATAGTTTTTAAACACTTGTGCTACTTTGAACTATTTCAACAGAGAGCAGTTCTCAACCTCCAGCAGCACAAGTAACATTTTCCTAAAAAGTTGAGTGTTCTCACAGATATACATACATGCTCCTCTATTCACAACCACACAGCCAACTTTAAAAAGTGCAAAAGCAAAGCACATCCAGCAATTGTTTCCATTCAAAATGTCTTTTGTAAGCCAAACTTGGGGGGTGGTGCACATGGAAGAGATGGGGTTTCCAAATAAGGGTATTGAACTAGAGGCCAAATTTGACAAACATTGAGCATTCTATAGCGTTCTTCATCAGCATCTCCAAAGGGCTCCACTCTACTGAAAAACTGGGTATTTGCATAAGAGACTAACTTCAGATTTTGGCCAAGGAGATTACCAGCTTTAGGTACGCTCGAACCACAAGCTAGGAGACTTCATCTGCCATCCAGTATTAGCAGATCGAGGCACATTTGGCTTCAAAAGTCTCTGCACTTGTGTATTTGTATAAAAGTCTTTGCATTATTTAATAGAGAACCCTGAATGCATATACGCAACTGTTGCCTGCTGACCTACAATGAACTTGTAGACATGTTGATTTTATCTGTTTAACAGATTAGGTTTGCACTGACAGATGGACAATGCTACTGTTAAATTAATTAAAAATGAATACCATTAATGTTGGATGAGCATGAAACAAATTACCTTTGAGGTAAGACACTTCTAAATAGGTGGAAAAGGAAAGCAGTTAATGAGGTTTGAAGATAATAGCTCCCGGTACCTTTAAAGATATTTACTTCCAATTTTTCCTTTTTCTTCTGTTTTTCCTTTGGCAATGCTTTTACTAGCCTATATTCCTGTATTATCTATTTTATTTGTGTTAGCTAACTGCTAGTGTACTTAGTCAAATTTACAGAACGTAACAGCAAGCCAAATCATTTCAAACGTCTCTTTCATGGAATATAATGTACTGATCAAGATTTAGAGAACTATTAAAAATACATCCAATCACTCCATTTTCTACCATTACCTTTCTGTTAGCAAAAAATCAAATTAGTATCTCCTTCAGTTTCTCCTAACTGGCATTCTTACAAAGCCCATAGATCACTTCAGTTCTCATTCCCATTCTCCTTACATTTCTGAGGCAGAAGATTTAGGCTTCTGGGTAACATGCAGCTGGTAAATTTTTCTGACATTACTACCCACACAATTTTGTGAAGGCGCCCATTGAACCATTGTTTGCAAGCAAGTCTTCAAAATTACTAACCAGGGTAAAAATTCTGTAGTGCCAAGAAGTCAAGCTGAGCTACTCATTTCTTAGTATCCACAATTCAATTAGCTGCAAATACCACACCAGCAGCAAATCAGTGTTTCAATTTCTGCTGGCACATACCTCTATAAACTCATTTTAGTGTTTGGATTTAAAACAAGTAACCTCTCCACTGCATAAATCAGATACTGATACTTAGAAGTATTTTTCCAAAAGAAAGATAAGTGGGGGGAGGGGGAGATTAGCAGTATTTCAGGATCTGATACTTTGAACTGTAAGATCAATTGCCACTGCAATTATCAGGTTTGCATTTTTATATCAAACAATGGAAGATTAAATACATGGTAACAGAAGAAAACTGTATCTCCACAATGATACCCAAATGTCAGAAACCTGATATACACTGCAAGCCTACAATGTAAAGAATAAAACTTTCCAGTGGTCATGCTGGGCAAATCAACCCAAAGAAATGAGCACCCAAGTTAGTAAAAGGATGTTCTTCTTGACTCCAGTGGCAGCACTTAGATGCATAAAGTTCAGTCATACATACGAAGGGCTGTCAGAGGGCACAATTTGTACTCATTTTAGTGTTTATGATGATCAAGATAAACTGTCAATGGATGCAGAGTTCTGTGTATTTTGGCCCCAGCTGTAAAATTAGCTCAAATACAAAGTTTTGAGTTCAAGGCGGTAAAAGACCTTGTAGCCCACAAGCTGCAAGGGTAGGTTACTGGAAGGCAGAGAATAACAAGGAGAATACAGATAACAGCATGGAGTGGAGCAGTTTTGATAGCTCAATCCTCATAAAACTTTATGTCTCAGGATGTTCAATGAAATTTAAAGGAAATTTTACAATCAATTTCAATGGCAGGTATACAAGTGACAGTGCCACATTCTGGCATCCCCTAAATATCTACAACACAACCAGCTTTTCATAGGTCCGTGTATGATTCCAGTATTCTGTGTTTCACCTCAAAATGGCTCAATTTCAGCACGTTACTCAACACAGCATTTAATTAAATAAATTTTAAACTACTAACAGGCTTTTTTTTAATTGTCTTTTCAGGCAACTATTTTTCCCTAAGGTTGTAGAAAACCCTTCTTTTATGTTTCTTCAGTGAGGGCAGGGCAGGGGGACGAAAAGAGAGCGCTCTGATCTCAGCTCAGTTTCTGGACTCTTTCTTTTACTAACTACTGCTTTTCATTCACTTTCATTGGCTTATACTGCTGCATCCCCACCTTTTAGACATAGTCCCAGAGTATTAGCAGCCCTTGGCCCAACTGTTCAACCATACAGTCCAAGGCAAAATGTTGGTAGTCTCTCCATGGGACAAGCTCCACTGGTAACACTGGACAGGGATGGCATCTAAAACATTTGTCATGTAGGCTCTTCCTCTGGCCTCCTCAGCTGCTGAACTAACTATGAACTTTGCTGCGTTTGACTTGTGCCACACTTTGGAAAAGTAAGAGAGAAGCTGTTAAACAATCACTATAGACATCAAAGAGCCGTCCGGCATCTCTACTGAACACAGATTAACAAAGCCTGTTTGCACTCCAGTTGTCACAACAGAATTTAGACTAGTGACTTGGTTTCAAAGGTGAACTTGAACAACAGATATGAGCAGGTGAAAGGCGTCACGATGAGGTCACCACCCTATTTCACCACAGAGCAGCCCTACATGCATAGCAATACCGCTCACGTCCTTCGGTCACATCTGGACTGAGTCTTGCATCCAAGAAGCAGTGATATTTGTACCTCCATCGCTAGTTTGTTCTTTGGCCTCTGATCTAAGTCCTCCAACAAGAACATTGATAGTTGCTATGGAACCACAGCTATCTGACTTTTCGTTTGAATTTTTAGATGTCACAAATACTTGGGGACAGATTCACAAAGGGACACACAACGCACACAGCACCAGTCCAGGACTTGGTTGCCTGGTCATAGCACGGTCACCTATCACCAGAAGGTGTCTGTATGCAGAAGAGGCATTCCTAGAGAGAACAAAATCTGCATCAGATGTGACCTGAGGTGCACAGATGCAAGAACATTGGTAATTTTCCTGTGAAATCGGTTAATTCACTTACACCCTTGATGCTTTAACGTCTTCTGGGTAGTTACAGGGAAAAAGCATAAATAAAAAGAAAAAAAAATCCAAAAGCTGCAATTCAGTTGTCAAAAATAACAACCAACTTTGCCGGATCCTGAGATGCACTAGAAGCCAGACAGGCAGTATCAATGCCAGTAGAGATCAATACTCCCACAAAACAGTGCTATGGTATGCCTAGAAAGCAGAGGGAGCAGTAATAGATATCTAACACAAAACCACCCAACTCTCTTCAAGAATAGCTGTGAGAGTAGTAGCAATGATTGTACCATACGTACAAGTAATTACTGTCAGGACTCCATCTGGATCAAAAGTTTGGCAACTTTTCACTAGCAGAAGAATCTCCAAGTTAAAACTGAATTTTGACTTATGAGCCAGTACCTCCCTGTAATTCTCCTTTCTCGTTCTTGTAGAACCACAGAACTTATCTCAGGATTTTTTTTGTTTGTTTCTTGTTCTTATCCTGCAGGAGAATTTTGATTCACCCAAGAAATTTTAATTCAGAGGTATAAGCAATATTGTTTTCACTGCAAACACTCCCACTTTTCATTTTCAAACTATTCTGTGGCAACTTTTTTGTGTTCCCAATAAATATAAACAAAATAAGATAAAAAGAAAAGTAAATAAACATCCAGTCTAGGTTTCCCTCTCTCAGCCCCTGATGAACAGAAGCAAGCCCTGCACAGCCATAAAGACAGGGTTTTCAGGTAAAAACATGGAGATTCAGCTTCAAGCTTTGTTCTGTCCAATTTCCTGCCTTTTATAAAGTTCTTCTTAGCGCACAAATGAGATCATGCAGGAGGAGCTAATTAACTGTACTTTCTCACAGCTGCTTACCTTGCAATAACTTATCTACGTAGAAACGTCCTCAGAGCAGAGACTCAAAACCCAATCTCCCTCAGTCCACAAGAATACCCTGACCAAACTAAACGCTCTTTTTTAGATGTCATCTTTCCCAGCCCCACTGATGAGCTCAAACATCCATCTTGTCTTCTTCCAGCACTGTCCACCAAGGTACCTCTAGTGAAGAATCTAAGAACAGGGAAACACAGTGATTTCCCCTGTAATACTTTTCCAGCCTCCAGCAACTCATGACTCCTCTGGAGAGGAAGAAACACCACAAAGATCAGTTCCACTATGAAATCCCTTAAACTATATTAATATATTAAAAAAAAAGAAGTAGGCAATAAAAATCAAGGTCCAAATAAAGTAAGCTTTCAGGTTTGAACGGACTTTTATCGTATTCCAGTTGCAAGGTCCTTATTCCTCCTTCCGCAGTAAAACCATCTTCAAGGCCAGAACTACAATAACCCTGGCACAACCTGGAAATTGTGTACTGCACAGTGAAAGGAACAGGCCACACCAAGTGAAAGAGTTTAGACAGAACATGGAAAGTGACCATTTTGCTCTTATATTTCTACTCCCAGCATGGGGCGCTTCTTGTTTGGAGTGGCAGGTTTCAAATGAGTATGTCAATATTGACCAAGAGAAGCTATTTTTAAGACAAATTATCATTAATTGCTGTTGCTTTTTTTTTTAAATTGCTTTTTCCTCCTTGAAATTAACTTAGGAACAGCTGACTGCATTATTACATTTCAGGTTAGGACTCCGTTTTTGAAAAAAGGAACAAGCCAAGTTCTACGGAGTAAAAATAAGTAATTCTACAGTTCCACCTGTAAAGACTTTTCTTTACCATATTCACAAGCTCAAGCTGTAACTCAAGTTTCATCTTCACCCCGTAGCGCTAGTAACTCATCAACCACTTCCTGCTGAGCCAGCCTCTCTGCTTGGCCAGCTCCCTTGCACGGCTCCCGATGTCTCACACCGCAGTCATTCCTTTCTCCATCCCAGTACTATGACATGAGTGTACTCATTTAAGTGACGACTGCACTGAAGACAATCCCACTGCAAGAACATTAGATGATTAATACTTTTATAATCTGTTATTGTGCAAAGAGTTAAAGATTAATACTGTTTTACAGGGAAAGAAACTAAGGTGGAAAGAGAAAAGACTGAAGACTACGTACAGGGTCAGCTGCAAATCAAAAATTCCTGGTGTATCACTCAGCTAAACGCACAAAGTTATTATGAGACATGTGAACATTACTTATGTCCTAAGAGATCAACTGCAAGTGACCAAAAGTAAACGCCCACTCAAAGGTTTCATGTTCAAGCAGAATTAATAACTGATTAACCTAAAATTGATTAATTAGAAAGGTGAACAGAGTCACTGCCTATTTTTGAGGAACCATGACTAATTCTTATTATGTACCGAGGACTTGATACGACATTGTTTTTCATTATGCATCTCAACAACTCTTCACCCCTCTGGCATTGTTCTTCATTGAAATCATACCCCATTTCTGGTTCATCTAAAATTAAATCAAACAGGAAATAATGAACATGTGTGTCTGTTATAGACCCTTCAGCGCCTGAGGAGTATGAGCTGGAGTAAAAGGCAATCACCAAGGCTGGAGCTTTTTGGGACTCAATTCCACTCTGTGTGAGCATTGCTTGTACAAAAGGCCAATTTAAGAGGAGACCACACTATTCAGTGAGCGCCAGCCCCAAGAAGTAGTCAGGATTTGGATGGTAGAGGGGCAAATCTGGTAGGGGAGGGGGCCCAGGCAATGTTGTTCGTTTGTTTTTCAACTGCCTGCCAAGTTCCCGTGCAGGTCAATATCTATGAATCACATTCTGAGATGTCAGGTAAAACCTGGTTATTAATCAATACAATACAGAAATACGGTATGCCTGAAAAGGATTTAGCAGTCTTGTGTTTACTCCTCATACAAAAAAAAAATACTCTGTTTTCATTTCACAGGCTGGTTTACTAGCTATAACTGTACCCCAGTGATGTGAGTTGGTGTGGCTTTTCCAATGAAATAGGAATAGTCTGGACTATCTTCTGTTCTGATCAGAGAATTACCCAAGAAGTTGAAAGGCTTGGTTATTTATGTGGCACAAACAACCTTATCCAAGGACACGTATTCTTCTAGAAGGAAACAACCAACCTCAGAACACAAGTGGAAAAAAATGCAACGTCAGCATCATATTGTTTCCTGAACTGTTCTATATTAGGTAAGACATTATTTTCATCTAGGATACACCTAAATTGTGTAATTACCACAACACCTCACCTAAAAATGGGAAGACGCCCACCCAAGGTCTATTGCTGTTCCAAGATGAAGGGGAAAAAAGGGCAAGCTTATTCTTCCAGCAGCACTACCGTCTTCAAGGTTTTTTCATGCCTTACCATAAATATAACACCTGAAACAAACGATGAGCATTCAGACTGGACCCTGTAAATGAGTGTGAGCAGCTGAAGAAAAACTGCATTCAGTGGTGTCAAAAAGCCTAACAAGAAGGAGAAGCAAGACTAAAATAACAATGAAAATATTACAAGCCACTGTATCAGACTGATCCATTACAAGGGATTAGGGAAACAAAAAAAAAAAACAAACCTCGCTGTCACCCTTGGCCTGAACTGACCAAGGTATCGCTTACCTGTCCCTGCGCTCTGCATCTGTACAGCCACCAACCCCAAGCCTGGGGCTCACAGACACACCGTGATATAGGGAATACAAACAGAAACTGGTGAAACAGTCCCATTTATAATACTGCACTGAAGACAAGTGACCCTATCTCAGAAGCGTATGAAAATCTCAAAGGCTCCAGAGACAACTAACTTAGTTATTTCTGGCATGCAGGTCTGCCTCACATTAATCTATTGTATGAGTTGAACAACAAAAGCACTACTGTGCTGCCAAACCTGAAAACCATACATTAGAGAAAGCCACAGTTTTAGCAAAATAATTTTGTGGGAGGCTGAGGGATTATGAAAGAACTCCAGTTTTGAGATCTTCCCAACAGTCCAAAAAAACATTTAATGAGTAAATTAGATTTTTGAATGCCTGTAAAATAGATTGCTCAATGTACAGAACATACATAAATGCATTATATATGTAGATCATTTTTGTGAACAAAACCACGTGTCATTTACAAACAAGGAAGAGCAGCCAAAACCAAGCTTTTATTTTTAAAAAGTCCTGTCTCCCTGTCATTGCAACTTGTGCTCCAGAAATCCCATTTGCATGGCTTCCATGGTAACTCTGCAGTACTGCTCATTTTTACAAATAATGATCCAGCCACGGAAAGAGCAGTCACTCAAAGCTTATTTCTAAGGCCAGTCTCAAAAGCCATGAAGGAAAAGAAAGGAAAAAAAGAAAACCAACAAAGTCCAGAACCAGACAACTTTATATTGTTCAGCATCATCAGTGAAAACTGTAAGGTTCAAAACAGAACAAACAAGCTTACAGAGTTGATAATCTCTTCCCATGGTCAAGACACACAAATACAGCTGCCTGCTAAGGTCCTTGGTTATCTGCCATACATCCAAGACAGAGTCATCTCACATAAGAGACAGGATCTCATCCTTTCGCTGGTCAGATTCAAACCCTGCCTTAACCAAGGCTGTAAACCAGCTGATAAAAGTTTGGGGGGTTGGAATGAGTTTTTAAAGATTGGTAGCAACTGGGAGAACCCTGTGCAACCTCCATGACACCTCATTTATGGCATGCAGAAAGGTGAAAAGGCCTTTGGCCATAGGTAAACTACAAGGAAAGTTACGCTTCTGCTGCCTTTTATGTCTCCCCATTTAAAATACATAACTCTCTTAAATGGCCTCTTGGTTGCATGTTGGGTTCAAACTTCGGTCATTATGCTCAGGTAATGAATCAAATTCCTCAACCATGTTTTTCTTAGCATGTGTTTTTGTGTAATTATTTCTTTTGTAAAGACTACACTACCACAGAGAACCCTTCTGGCAGTAACACAAACACTGCTTGCCTCTTTTTTCCAAAGAGGTGTTTTGTCTTTGACAGTTTTCAATGCAGGATCCCCTCAATTAAGAAGTATGCTTTAGAAGCAAGGTCACTTGAATTTACTGAAAACACCCCATCGTTTAATGGTACTAACTTAAGGGAGCAGCACTATTCACTATCCTAAACCACGTCCCAGCCTTTTGACTAAGTTTTGTGTAGAATTGGATTTATAATTCTTCTGTTAACAAAAACATAGCCGAGACTCCCAAGACACTGCTCCAAAACAGCAACATGTAATAATTTATGCTCCCCCAACTGTTAGCCTTCAAGTGTTTGCTTCAGAAAAATTCTATATGATGTTTTACTTATTATTAACTTGAACTCAGAAAAACAACACTCAAAAAGGAGTCCAACCAGCAGCTTATGGGGAGAAACACCTGCCAAGGGACTATCATCATCTAACAGTGTCCCTGTTAATATTTCTTAGATCTGCCCAGGAGAAAATTCACTGGGCTACCTACCAGCCTGCTGAGGTGCTCAGTGAAGAGCAATACTTTTGGGGCGTCTCTGTAATCAACATACCAAAAATTGGAAAAACATTCCCAAACAACAGTGTAGGTAACCACTGAAAAGTCTTTACACACTGAAAGCTTCTGGTCACTATCAAAGTAGGCCAGACTCAAAATGGGATACAATTTAAAAGCTTTGTTAATTAGTAATTTCCTCATCTCTGGAGGTTTTCATGCAGTTTCAAACTGCCTCTTTAAATACTTTTAAAGTATACTTGCCTTACAAAGAATGGTCCTGTGTATTTTGAAAACCTTCGTTCCGTCAGTTGGTCTCCCTAAGATGCTTGGAGTTCAGTGTGGCACACCAGCAACCACTGAGCGCACCAGCTGCAGGGGCTGCCTGCTACCCCCGAGCATTTACAGACAGTCGAGGGATTTCAGACCTGTAACCACACGCCTGATGCGCGTGCACTGGGGACAAAGAGAACTCAACATAGAGGTCCAATTAAAAAAGCCCTGTAGCATTTAAATCTGTAGGTGACACACACTCAGGACTATCACCAAGACCCTACACAATGGCTACAGAAAGGAAGCCTCACTGTAACCTGCCCTGCCTGAGCGTATCCATACTCCATAAACGCCTGATTTAAGTCCCGACTACATGACTGCCCTTCAGACACTAAATGATTAAACCTGCAGAGCATGAATTACTCTCAGCAGCCACTGAATTCAGCTGACAACAAAAGGATTTTAGCAGACTGGTTTAATTAGACGCCTTTACAACAAGCTTTGTACTGCTGAAGCCAAGTAAGCTGAATTCCATCCCAAGTCTTTCATCTTGGGTCAGCGGTCTGGCTAAAGTAAACCTGTCCACAGTCCAAGGAAAGACTGAAGGGAAGGAGAAGAGACCAAATGTTCTTCAAGTGGAGATACCAAGAAAAAATTTACATTTACACTGTAGGCTATTTCCTTGCATTTCTCCACAGCATCCCCTAACAAGGCACTGAAGGCACTAAGTTTTGATTTCCATAGACATTCCTTCCTTTCTTTTTTTAATATTGGCAATCTGCACTTGAAAAAAAAACAAAAAAACACATGTAGAAGAGAAGGAAGATAAGCAAAAGTGATTAACCACTCCAAAAACATTGTCCTTGATGAGAAACTTGCTTGGGGCAAAATAAGCAAGTCTTCAAAGGCTAGTTGGGCAATAGGTGGAAGTTTCAAAGCCTGAACCAAGGGGACTGCAAGGCAAAAGTAAATTAGTTAGATTTCTAGGGTGGCAATGCTAGAAAACATTGGATAGTGCAGAAAAGCAACCAATTCTGCTGCAAATTTCTGAACTCAGGATTAGCAGAGCTAGTGCTGAACGTAAAACGAAGCCTCATGAGCAGGACCTGCAGGTCTGTACAACAGCCAGAAAGCAGAGAAGGGAGGGAGGGAGGGAAGCAGCAGGCATCACATTTCAGCCCTTAAGCATCTCATCTCTTTGACCCTCTGGTCTGATCCCAAGCTCAAATACAGTTCTGACGTCCAAGGTGTCACCCTATCTCCAATTAATCAAAGGAAAGTCCTGTTTAAGTAGCCCCTTCTCAGGAATCCCATGGCCTGGCTTGGAATTTGATCTCTGTCATAGCTGTCAACAGATCCACTTCTTGCTTCTCCCTTGCTTTTGTTTCTATCCAAGGCAGCTCAGTAAGCCTGGAACAAAACACGCACAGACAACGCAAAGGGATACCGGGCCTTTTTAGCAGGAACAAAGCATCGTTTTTTGGCTAGGGTGAGTAGCGACTAGCTCATGCAGGTGCTGAGGACAGAACTGCTAAAGGTATGTCAAATGCTCTTAAGTAACCACTTAAGACCACATATTATTCTTAAAAATGGAGGGAACACAAAGCTTAATTAAACCTGACAGTCAAATTAAATACCTACTAGGCTCTATTTCATGAAGCCTAGTGTTTTCTGATTTTGGCTTTTTTAATTGTTTACCAACCCACCAACAAACCTTCCCGCAGTGCCTCCATGAGCATAAAGGATCTGATCTTTAAACAAACTGCCTAGAGAGACCAGTTTGATAAGCAGTGAAGAAATAATTATGCCATTCAGAAATCAATTTATTCTCAGGAAGAAATGTATTGCAGCAATTATCTTAAATACGGGGTGAAGTCCATGCAAAATCACTGAGCCAGACTTTAACATTACACTTTATTCCAGTAAAGAATGAGAAAGCTGACAGTATCATCATCTCGGCGTAAGAGATTAAGAGTGAAATTGACATATCTTTTTCAGTGACTTTTGATCAAAACATGCCTTGTTGTGTAGAGGGAGGTCTCCACTCCCTGATAGTTATAGTTTCCAGAAAACATCTTTAGGAAATCAATGCCCAGCCTTTTCAACACAGACGTAACCTTTGTCCTGTCATTCATTGCCGTGCATCTTAGATAAACACCATTTCTTTCCTCACAGGATACACCCAGCACACGTGAACTGCTAAAACAAAACCTTCACAGCCTGAAGTTATGAGAAATTATTTGAATTTTTTCTGTACCAGAAAAGCAGGAACTCCCCCACTTTTCCCCAAATAATCTTCTACCCAAAATATCTCAGGCTGATCTAAATATGTACACTGTGCAAATCACCACAGTACTTTGTGGTCTAATCCTGCAAAACACTGAGGGCTTCCCGTAAGGGAAGTACCCTCAACTCCTACCCACTCACAAGAGAACTTGAGAGACATAAATTTTGCAGTTTAAACTGAGAACTAAGGGCTAAAAACTAACCCTACAATAAATAAAATAATAAAAAAAATCTGCAGGTGGATCCTTAATCCAACTATGCAGCTGCACAAGTCAATCAGGTGTATAAGCGCGATGGGACTGGATGGCAATTTTTGGAGAGATAAACCTGTTGTTTCCAGTACGGATTAAGTCAAGCGCAAACCAAACCATGAAATAGCATCCTTAGGAACTTTTACAGTTCTTGAGCCCAGACAATGCATGAGAGAAACCCAGCATCAACAGGAGCCTTAGCTGTAAACGTTCAGCTCAGTACCAGTAACTCTCCTGGTTTTATTCATCTATTGAATCAGAATCATCACAACAGGACAAAATAAGATAGAAAAGGATTAAAAAAAAAAAGGCAGCACTGATCCTAGAAACAATATATTTGGGCCTGGTTATGATCAACTACTGAAATGAATAAATGAGATAAAGGGGCAAATTTTATCTGCAAGCTCATCATAGTCCCAATGTGCATGTGGGAGAGAAGTCCTCCTAATTAAAGGCCTGAGCAACACCAGAGCTCCAGTTGAGAGAAAAAGCAAAACAAAATGGAGCTACCTACTGCAGTTCATGCTAGCTAAGACTAAGGAGGGGGTTTGGTGGTTGAGGTTTTTTTCTTTCAAGTCAGTGAAAAAACAGACAGCTATGAGTAAGGTTAGAGTTACTCTCTCAATCTGAATCTATTTCCTGAATCTTTTGACTAATAAACCTTTCACCTTGCACATCTCTCACAACAGTTCACAAAGCAGAAAGCCGAGACCTACAAAATGAGAATTATATGAACAGACTAACCCACTTCCTCTCTCCTGACGTTTCTCACTTGCAAGCATACACTTATCCAAACATACATTCAACTGGCAACCAGTCTTGTTTTCTTAGTTGTCCATGGAGGAGAACATAATCCCACACTTTCACACAGATTTTACCTAAATTAGAATATTTCAGTTCTCTCTTCTAGTGCTGTATTTTTATTTTCAATATTTTCATTCCTTTTCCCTATGGAAACACTTTCTGTTTTGTAAAAAACAAAAGAAAGGATTGACTGAATAATTTCTAACCAGTTCATACCTGAGAAAAAGTTTAATAGCTTCTCCAACCTCTACTATTTCTTTCAGGGGCTGGTTTTGCTTTTGTTTTTCCATTATTCGATCACTACTGTTAGGTATTTAAGCATGGAGAAATTCCCTCCATTTTACAGATGGCAAATCCAAGATATTAAAAGTTTATGTTAAATAATTTTTATAGCCAAGAACTCAGATCTTGTGGCTGTCCCCTCTCCCATTTTTCCCATCCACCTTGAAGAACGTCAATGCACGTGTAGTCTCGCTCTTCTCATCTCAAGGAGGCCCAATGAGTATCGCAGAGGGAGGCCCTGAATACTGAATACCAGAAATACTTTTCCTACAGTATTCGTCATGGTGAAATTGTGAGCCCCTAGTACAGCTGTTTGAATGTATCCTACCAGAAATCAGTCTCTCCCTGTTCTTGATCTCTCAGAGGATACCTGGCACAGTAACATCAACCCACCGGGAAATACAGAGTTAAATTTTGTTAAAACAGGGCATTCCCCTCCATAAAGCTGATTAATGTGCTGAAAACCCGAAGCCAAGTCACTGGGAATGGGAAGTAGAATTACTGAACATGCGTCACAGATTCTAGGTTCCCCTTTTCTCCTGTTGCTGAATTACTGTAGCTCGCGTGTTCTCAGGGCACAAACTTGAGCAACAGCAAGAAAGCCATTCTCCAAATCCACTGAGCTGAAGAACTGCCATCATTTTTGGTGGAATTTCACTAATCGCTTGGTTCAATGAAAAGAAAAAAGGCTACTGTGGCCAGTAAGGAACAACACACTCTGCAGCATTTTAATAAGTTAAGCCATTATAACTTGGTCAGCAGAAACGTCAAGAGGTTTTGTTTGCTCAAAAGGAAACAGTTAAAGTAGCTGTTACAGTATTTGCAGTGACTCTTTCCCCAGACTCAGAGCTATTAATGACTGTAATTCTGACTAGAGTGTGATTTAGCAATAGTCACATTGACCCCGTACAGCGTATCATGGGACCATACAGCTTCAAAGCACTCAGCAAATATTAACCTGTTTATTCCTGAGGACACGGAATTTTTATTTCTATTTTTCAGGTGAGGAAACCGAGACCGAAAGAGAAACGGTACCACACCAAAGCACCGAAAGACAGAAAGAGAGAACTAGTTCTGGGAAAGAGTGTTGCTCTCACTGATGAAGCATCTGTTCAGTAATAGAAATGTCATATTTTGATTGCAGCACAGCAACTTGCTTAAACCAGCCACGGTATTTCAGTGGTACTCACATTGTGCACGGCTTGGGCAAACCGATACTAAAGGTCAGTGTATTTAACAGCTACATAAAGTTAACATTGTTTATTGAACGCTGCTGGCCTAATACAGTAAAAAACACACAAATAAAGACACAAGGATTTGCTTAGGATGACCACACGAACAGCAAAACCCTGTTTAGGGTGAGAGAGAATGAATGTCCTCAATTCTTTAAATAATACAGTGCTGTTGAATGTCTGCAATTCTGGTCAGAGCAAGTTTCCCACACGCAGTAAAACTCTTCCTAAGGAAAAAATGGCTTCGTTTTCAGAAGGTTCCAGTCCCAGTGTTTATCATTCCTCTGCTGCCGTTTGAAAGACCCAGACAAACAGAACAAAAATCTGACTCACTGAAATGGAGAAAACATCACGCCTGACATCACATTCATCCTCTGAGTTAAAGCAATTTTTCCAGCCAGAATTTCTGTCTTCGCTTTCATTCCTTGCAGCTGTCCCTCCTAACTAGGTAATTTCAGGTAAATCCGCAACACTTGTTTTCTTACTCTCCCTTCAACATTGGGAAGGTGTAGTATTTATTTCCCCTTAACTGTTACTAGGGGGTTTCCAATTCATTCCCCAAGGGACAGAAATGCAGACTTACCAGTACAACTCTTTAGCAAACAGTCAACAACAATGCTAATGAAATGGAAGAAATGCCTGTCTGGTACCATATGGAAACTAATAATAACATATTTGTCAGGCAAGCTGAAAACCTGCTTTCTGAAATTCATCTCTGACCTCCAGAGATAAAGAAACAATGAACAAGCAGCAACAAGAAAGTTATAAAATGAAGGAGCTGACAAGTGAGGTGTTTTAGCAACATTGGAGATAGAGATAGTGACTGACGCTGACCTATTTTCCTGGCCTTTATTATATATTCATACATATGACTGGGAAAACAGATTAATAATGCCGCGTAAGACACAGACAGAGCATCAGAAAACACCTTCACCACCGCAGAACAAGTCACCCATGACTAAGAAATATCCTTTTATTAGAGATTCTTTGGTGAATGAAACTGGAGAGAGAAAAGACTGAATGAGGCACCACAGTTGAACACTGAACCTTATTTTCCAGTAGCACATAGTTAAATGCTTTATTTCATGTTTGTACAAGGATTTGGAGATATAAACCTGTCACCAAGTATTAGAAACATCNTTAAGAAGAGCTCATCAGCTTTTTTTTTTTAATCATTGTACCACTCAAACACAATTTGACTTGAAAAAACTTAATCACCAAAGGTGTCTGTAATAACAACTGGCTTGCCATGTTAAGAGAAGGTTGCATCAGGGTTAGAAATTCCTGTATACAAGACAATCTTTTTTTCCCACATTTATTCAGTTCCATTGTTTAGCCTGGACTTCTGAAGTTCTTCCACTTCTTGCTCTGCCACAGACTTTGGATTTGGTTTTGGATGAGAGTATATGGCTCCACGTTCCCGCCAAAGACAGGCAGGTAATACTGCCCAATTATAAAGCATATAATGCGAAACCATGTTGTGATTTATCAGATTCACTGGGGTAACAGTCCACAATGGGTATCGTAAGAAGTGGCAGAACTACACCAGACAATCTTAATGAGTACTAATAAACGCCCCTCTGTATGACACCACACCAATAAGCAGTTTACCACTTGACGTGTACTATATAAAAAACTTCTAAAATATTTTAGAATAATTACTCCTTGTAAATTACACTTCCCAGCAGAAAAACAAAGCACTCTCCAATAATAACAACTGTTAGAAATCATGCTCTTTAGTGTGTATGTAACTTATACACTAAGTAAAAGTCTTCTTCAGAACTAAAGTCTCGAGATTTAATCCAAAGGCCAGAGTAGCCAATTCAAACATACCCCAATTTAATTAGGTTTTGCATCAGGCTTCTACACTGCAGTTGTGCGTGGCTGCAGCTCAGGACCAAGGCATAAGGATCCTGTAAGCATTTACCATCACAAATAGCTCTGTCATGATGAAATGAGTGTTTGCCAAATCACTTCCTAGTGCACGTCTACCTGGCTTGATAGCTTCTTGGCTCCAAATCTGCACATTGCAGAGCACTCAATTTCCAACAGGATTTCAGAGTACGCAGTATTTTGCAGTATCAAGACCTATGAGCCCTAGCTGTTGATTCCTCAGGATCTTGAATTCATTTTTAGCGTGCTTGACACCTACAGTTTCATTTCCACTTCGGACTGCCGGAAAGCAAAGTCTGAAATTAGCACACATGTCCAGCAAGCTGGTTTTCTAAACACTTGCCCCAAATAAAAACAAACAAAATACAAACATTAAATTTCAAATAAAATAAAATCATTTTCTCATCATTTCAGAAGAGTCTTTTGTCTCCAGTAGAAACTCACTGCCTTAATATTTTCAGTTTACATTTCTATAATTCAAAATGTTTTGCTTTTGTTTGGCAGGCTTTACAAACTCAATTTGGTAAGCCATCAGTCACAGATAGAGACTGGGGCTTCCTAGTGGGTAGCTGTTCTTACTTGTGTTATTTAAATTCCCCTCCATTGACCTGAACGTCATGCAAAATGACACTAAAGCAATTTTATGAATGTAAAATTGTAAGGGGAAACCCTCCAAAATTCATGGGTTTTTTTTCATATACATCTACTGCAAGTATCCAAATGGTTGTAGCACAGCTTTTAAACACCCAAGCAAATTCTCTTTATATTTTCTAGGCAAACTGGCCACATTAAGTGCAGTTAAAACGGACTAATTTGTGAAAACTGCTGCTAGCATACAGTGGAAGCTTTCTGTTTGCACGTTAACAGTCACTGCAAAACTCTCAATGGAGTAAATTAGATTAAAGTGCACTAGGTTGACAGTTTAAAACAAACATCTACAGTTTCTCAAAAAAATCAGACAAAAAAAAATTAATTTCACTTCTAGTTTCTCTTTTGCACTCAAAACCTAAAGCAGACTTCTTGTTATCCTGTCAGTGACCCCCACGTACCGTGGCAATGGCTCTGCAGGCAGAGGTAGGCTAAACAGGGTATCAGTGTTACAGTTTACTATCACCAAGATGACTACATGTGTAAGAAGCACATTCTTCCCATCACTGCACTTACTCCATAAGGAAACCAGAAAGGGCACCAGGCCAAAGTCTGGTAGTTAAGCAGACACACTATCAGGTTTCCCACATTCAAAAATCTTGCTGCCAGGGAAGCATGAAAACTGCTTCCTACAGCCTGGGTGGCAGAAGGAAAATTAAGCGAAACCTAAGCAAGACCATTATTCTGCTGATCTGCACAGGGCTTTTAAGATTTTTATCTAGCTGAAGTCCAGCTCTCAAAACACAGGAGCTTCCTCTTATCACCCAGCAGCTCTTTCATTTTCAGCCTCAGTTCTTTTATCATTGTCCCCTGACAGAGCTTTATCTCCAACCATCCCTTTTTCGAAGGCCCTAAGATCTCCTGAGCAGTTTTTATCTATTTGCAAACACACACATGAAGGTTGTGCCCACCGCAGCCTTTCTCCCAGCATCTCTGCTAAGCTGTTTCTAGCGAGAAGCTCCGAGCAGCAGACAGAAAACCTCCCGCAACTCTAGTATGTACCTCCTGCTCTGGCAGGCTGATTCCCCATTCCTCCAGGGCAGAGCACAAAATCCTTTACATCCTCCCTATGTGACAGACGGGAACCTACTTTCACATACCCAGGTAATCTCTGACGTGGGTGTATCACGCAGACCACGGTGTTTAGGCTGAGGGTGCTACAACAGTCTACCAGCAGCAGAAGACCAGACTGAGTCAGGAATCAGTTTCCTGGTCCCATGCCAGCGAGCTCGGCAGGTCGGCTCCAATTGAAAGGTCACTCTTCAAAACAACCAGGTCCAGCCCCTGTGCAAGGAGCCAACAGACAGAGCAGAGAAGCTCTGACACGGAGTTCAGACGAGGTCCACGCTCAGGGGAAAAATCCCTGTGCAGTGCACAAGCAAGGGAAGCGTAGGATGATGGTCCGTCCATGCCTGATGTTCCACACAGAAAGCATAACAGTCCTGAAGGACCAAGAGATGAGCACCAAACACAGCATCTCACAGGAAACAGACATGTGTATACAAAAGCTCTGCCAAGTGATGAAAGAATTACAAGACATACCAGGGCTGAAATCTTTCTTTTTTTATGGCATTTTTCTGTAAAAGAACCCATTAACTGCTGTCCCTGGTATTCATTGTTGCGTAACAACTTCGTAATCGCATGTCCAACTGCTACCACGTAGCATGTGAACGTGACGGTGAACACTCAGCTCAAGTTAGAGAATTCATCATGAAAATCATTAATTATTTTTATGCACGTGGCTGTTCTGGCTACTTCTGAAAGGTAAATTTTGTGCTCTTTGGCCCCAAGGCAGGATCTATTAGTTATTGATTTCATGTTTATCCAGAAAGACACATACTAGCTTGAAGACCCAAGGGAACAAAACTGATTAATAAAGTAATAATAATGTAATCCTACTGGCCCAGCTAATACATAATACAGTCAGGCAAGTAAACCTTCCTAGCTGTGCTTCTACCAAATAGGGTCATTGCTACTCCCTTTTTAAAAAAGGGACTTTCTTTTACTCTACAGAAAAGCTTTATATTAGTATTCCCTGAGAGGCCAAATATGCATATACAATCATAGTGGGAATCCCAAAAACATGAGCTGAGGCCAATACAAAGCATGATGGAAACTCTCGTTCCCCACTGCAAGACAGCACTGTCTGAATCACCTTCAGACTCCTGCTCCCTACCTGTTTTGACCACTGTCTGTACCACAGATGATCAGCTACACCAAAACACCCGGCAGATCACACACATTTGAGGACTCAGTGCAAAGCCCACTAAGTCAAAGGAAAACTTCCACACCAGTGGAAGCTGGGTCTAACAAAGGGTTAGAAAAAAGATATGGTTTAATTAAACTTATCTGAACCTGGCCAATCAGAAGATAAAAGCTAAGAGTTAAACCAACAGATCTCAAACCTGCTGATGTTCTGCAAAGGATTTGTGTCACATACTGTTAAGTCTCCTTTGGTCCAGCAAACAAACCGTTGTTAAAAATAACACTACCTTCCCAATACATTTTCCCCCACGTTAGCTGCCGTGCTGTCACTAGAATGTTAAACAACAATAGGTGGCCCATTCAGTCACAGTTTATTTGCATCCTAGGCCAACTTCATTGGAGTGCTTAAATACAATAGAGACAAGTGCTTGCTTAAGGAAAGATAAACGACAGTCAATTTATCCTAGAACTTAGTTACAATGTTTTGGGGGTTACTGTTTTTTTTCCTATCAAAAATTTCTAAGACATCTAGGCAGAAACATCTGCAAAAGAGCACTACAGAGTATTTCCTTTGGTTGCTATCTAATTGTTGACACGATGCACGCCTCCAAATAAATCCTTTTCCAGTGTGGTCCCAACAATAGGAATCAGGATGAAGAATCACAGCGCTGGCAAACATCGCTGGTGTTTTAACAGGCACCGGGTCCCAAGTAACGCAGTTGCTTCAGCTGCACGCCTCTGTCGCACAAGCCTCTGTTTAAATACTGCAAAGTGGTAATCTCCTGCTTTTGCTACTTTGAAACTGAGGAGGCAAAGGAAAATATTTGAATGTGCAGTCCTGAGGTCAGAGCTAAAGTTTGATTTGGGTTGGTTTGGATTAAGGGGAAACGTCCAAGAACAACTCACTGATTTACTTTATTTCAGGACTTGGCACACAGCTTGGACCAAGTTCAAAATCCAACGACACTGCGCCAGAAAATGCTACAGAAAGAGCAGAGATAGGAGACATCTGGACTGCGTTAGGAACTTAGAGCCATAAAGTCCTTTAAAAATATTCTCTGCTCATGTTGGGACTTCTCTTGTTTTTGTTTCAAACAATCCAAATGTTAAAACTGTGTTTCAAATTAAAAGTAAAAAAACCAAAACCAACAAAAACCCAAAGCCTCCTCTCCCCCAAGAAGGGCAACCTAAGCCAATTACAAAAGTAAAAACAAGATGATTTTAATGACCTCAGATGAAAAGTGAACGCTCCTACAGTGAAAGTGGTAATTTCCAATAGCACTGCATCAATGCTCCTACAGTGAAAGTGACAATTTTCAATATTATTGCATCACTGCAAACTTCTCACGCAAGCAGGACAGCAAACGTGTCCTATAAAAACACGATCATTTTGTATTCCTGTTCTGACACACTGTTTTAACCTATCCAGGGCATACTGAAAACAGTGGCATTACCCAAAAAAAACTTCCTTCTGTCTAAAATATGATGGTCTGGGTTCTAGGACAGAACTGAAAAAAAAAATTTTTTTAAATGGTCATTTAATTGTTTCCATCTTAATTCCATGTATTTGGCAGCAGTCAAGCTGATCACTTTGTAGTTCTTTAAATACAATGTAATCAGTTGTGCACTCCCTTTCCAGGGAGGCCCTTACAAAAATGAATGAAGGAGATAGATTTGGGAAAAGAAAAAGCTATTGTGAATTTTTGTTATTTATTACAAAACTAGAAGAAATAGAGGTCAAATTATTCAGAGAGCTCTATCAGAAAAACCGAGTAGTTTTAAAAATGAATTTGCCTCAAAAATTCCAGTTGATGATGCCCGATCAATTAACCCTTAAAATAAATACCTACAGTAAGAAAGCCTATTAACACCATCTCTCCAGTGGGAAAGCACACAGGGCTCCCAAGCACTTTCCCGTTGGGCTGTGAATCAGTGGCAGAGCTGGAGGAGCAAAGGAGCACCTGGCCCTGCGGTTCCTGCCGAGCTGACCACCCCCTTGGTGGGAAGCAGGAAACAGGCACCATAACTCTGGCTTTTTACTTATCTCGGGTAAATCAGCTGTTTTGGTTTTATTCAACACTTTCCTCACCTGCAGCTTTCCTAACTGGCTGGAGTTGCATGACAGCAAGTGCCAGTGAAGTGCTGAGATTCACAGCATGTGACACGCACATAGCATCCTCGCCTGCATGAGGTTGCACCTCCACTAACTAACGAATGAGTCCCTCTTCCCCCTCCGAGGATGAGATCAGTTGATGGAGCAAGGTCTTTAACAGTGCTGGGACCTTTTAAGATCCCACAGAACCCAAGTCAGGCTAGCAGGAAAGGAATTTCTCTGCATAGAAACTGTGCTTCCCAAAGCTTGTTGAATGTGAAGAATCCATCTTACCTTAAAATAAATATTTTTCATTAAAAGGCAAGGCAATTCTAGCCCAACCTGTGTACCAATACAAGTTCAAGCAGGACACTTAAGAGTGAATAACAAGCAAAAACAGAGTATCAAGAGAAGAGTCTTCACAGCTGAATTCAACACTATGACCAAAGTCAAGGCTCAAATATACTCAAACAGGTTTGAGTGGAAAGTCCTTAAAGTATTCTCCAACACTGAAAACTTCTGGCAAGGCTGGATTTCATTTAAAAAGATGGTACCTTCCACCCTTCCACTTGTTGGGAACATTAAAAAAGAAAAAAAAAAAAAAAAACCAAAACCAAAACACCAAACCCAGCCAGTTTATTCCATTTATTCCATATTCTTGATTATATATACCAATTAATAGGACAGAGTATCCCATTCTTCCAAGTACATGCCTTGGCACAGCAAGGGCTATTCTGCATTCAGCAACATGCATCATTTCCGTCAGTCCAGCTCCAGGAATAGAAAACTAAGGAAAGCAAGACAGCCAGATAAACAAATCATTCGGATACCTGAAAACCCTGGAGATGCTGTCATTTTACACCTAAGCTCCTTTGAGGCATTCTGACAGTGCCAAAGGTAGGTGAAAATAAAGAATTAATGGGCTTCTTGGAAGTAAAAAGAATTCACAGAATTACACTCATAAGCAAACAATCCAGAGACTAAATCCTGCAAAGGACATTTTTGCCCGCACTGAACACCGCCCCGTTCAGAATAGTACACCGTGTTTGTTGACTGCACTACATTTGTTCAATGCTCAATGACACACCTCATTGAAGATTATTAGTTGTGTCGTCTGCAAATTCTTCAGTATTTCATAGGCCTGATGCTGTTTCTACCATCTGCAGTCATACGCACCAGCAAAATTTAAGTGTAAACTTCTGCCAAACCTATATCACAGCATTTTACATGTAGTGCAAGAGATAACACTGTCAGCTCTCATTCAAAATATTTTATTTCAAAAGACAGAGCAGCAGAAGTACAGAAATGACAGAATAATTACCTGTTAAAGACTGCACATTAGCGTAATGTCTCTGCAACCAATTAACCTCAGCCATGACGGTCCTGCAAAGACATCTAGGCAGGGAAGTTCTTCCAACACAATGGAGTTGGGCCAAATATAAAATCATCCTCCCCCCCAAAGTCCAACAACAAACAAACCCTCTTTACTGCAGATAATATTCCTCTCCATAATAACTCAGAAAGCCAAATCAAGGAGGACAGATGCAGGCCTGAGCTATAAAATCCAGATTTCATTTCCTATCACTCCCCTCCCCCAGGAGCTCAGGGGTGTTTAGATTCTGGGCTGTGGTTTAAGTCCATCTGTGTTCTTCAAGTATAAACATCTTCATTGAAACCAGACTCATCCTGCACAGCCATTCATTTAGTGAGCTCATCTGTGAGAGACACGGACTGGCACATTTCTATGACAACCAAAAAAAAAAAAAAGTAGCAGCTTGGCACAAATTAAACAGCTTTTTAAAGCCTCCCTATTGTTCCTGAGGCTGCTTTCTCTTCATGTAGCATCTATAGTTATCTCGGATATATTGCCCAGAACATCAGCTCTCAGTAAAACGGTCCTCTTTCCATAGGGAAACAGAGGCATTTTGTAAGATTTTGATGTGGGAAGGAATGCTCAAAAAATAAAAGAATCAAAGCAAAGGGAGTACTGTCCTATCTAGTTCTTGACTGAATTAGACATACATATACATCCTAGAGAGACAGCCCAAAGAGGGATCATAGAAGTCTGAACCAACAAAGTGCTCCCAAAAAAGTTCCCTCTTCAAAAATGAGTCCAAGTAGCTTGGTTTCTTAAAGTATCTTACTGTGGATTAACTCTTGATAAGAAAAGAACAACAAAACTCAAAACCAAGTGTCACCATTTGAAAACCAGCATTCATTCACTTGCTGGATCTCAACCTGGCTTTTTTGTTTTTACACTAAGCCATCCTAATTTAAAAAAAAAAAAAAAAAAAAAAAAGAGGCAAGCAAAAGGGCACAGGAAAGTTATTTCAGTATAACCAGTTCAGGTCTCTCTCTGGTTTATTTTCCCCACCTAGTAAAACCAGATAGATATAACAGGGAAAGCATGACAGCATCTTCTCTTTGTAAGGATTTCATGTCACGGTACATATGATGATATAAAATTATGCCATTTTTTCAGCCAAGATATAGGCTTCAGCTCAAGCAACCAACATACTTTCTTAAAGCACTGCTTATTTAAAAGTCCACATACTAAAGCAATTCAGCACCAGATAAATAAAGCAGCTCTTTCTCTGACATACGTTGCCAGTCAATGCAGAATTCACATTGTCCTTATGTTTGTTATTCCATCCCCTCAAATCAGTGACTGCCAGCTTACACAATGCATTAATTGTAAGTAGTTAAGATTGTTTTTACTAGTATGGTACAGATGCCAAATCACTCTTAGTAATTCCCAACAAGAGAGAAAGATGCTATGAGTAAAAACAATGGAACGGACTCCCAGGATCTAGACATGCCAAGCCACAAATATAATGCCAGAAGAATAATTTTATTTTTTTCACTCCCACTCTCTCCACCTTAATTTTTTGAGATTTAGTCTCAAGCCAGACTCTGCTGAAATAGGCAACCTGTTGGATCTTCCACTAAGACTCCTTGTGTTTGCAATAGCTCCTGTCATGTGACCACAGAAATAGTAAGTCACAGGAATAAAGAGATTAGGGTTTTTAAGTCAGAGAAATTTCAAGTGCAACTTTGTCTACTATGGTCAATTTTTTCTCCTGGTATCATTCAAAGTTTCCCAGTTACATATAGACTGCACCCATCAACTCAATGATTTCCATCTCGACAGTGTTTTGACTTGATCTTTTACTCACAAGTCATTTTGTTTAATCTGCTTCAGACATTTTTCCACACACGATTCAGAGCAGTGATACACTGCCAGGCAAAGTACTGAAATGTTCCCAAAGGCATAGATGAAGGAAAACTCAGTTATTAGTGGATCTAAAAGGTACTTCTTATTACTTAACCAGCTTGCCACAAAGAGCATAGCTAGCACATTATGGCTGTTCGTGGCAGATGTGAGCTTGAGTCATGCAACTGAAATAACTGGGACTTCCTGGTGGAATTAGATGCCACAAAGACAAAAGGTGTCCAAGTCGAGCCCTAAAGTCTCATCGATTCTCCCAAAACTCCAGATAGCAGTGGCACATAAAGCCACAGGAAAAGGCATCTCCTCTCACTGACCAGCTCTCCTTGGTCAAGGATCAGATCAAAAGCTGTAAGATACAATCACCTTCAGAAATCTTGATTTTGACTAATTTCTAGTAAAAAAAAACATAAGAAAAGTGCACACGCACCTTTTTTTTTTTAAACAAGTAGCTATTAAAGTGTTAAACTGTATTTTTCTGTGCAATGTTTCCTATGTCATAAAACTCATAAAGGGATAAAAACCTCAGGCTGAAGCAGTGTCTTCAGACGCCACGTGATAAACTATGGGAAACGCCACGGGACTCATTCTGAACTAGCTCTCACCTGGAGCTGCAACAGGCAAGACAGTCAGAAATACAGGCACTTGGGGAAAACCAGAATTAGGGTACATCTGATTCTGAAAACTGAGCTATCACACACAGCAAGGCTGATTTCCATAAGTGCAGCACATTCTCTTCTCCAGTTTAAATCTGCAAATGGTGGGCTGCACTGTTTATTTTCTGCTGCCTACACGATACATCAGATCGGCCTACTAGGGACACACTACTCTGCAAGAGTATGTTCCCCAGAGATACGTAAGCTCCCATCCACACCGGAACAGGCAAAGACCACACAGTATCATGTTGTATTTCCAGCTCTCTGAAGGGGTA
This sequence comes from Anarhynchus alexandrinus, assembly GCA_008711295.1. Lineage (NCBI taxonomy): Eukaryota > Metazoa > Chordata > Aves > Charadriiformes > Charadriidae > Anarhynchus > Anarhynchus alexandrinus. The sequence continues at coordinate 4,239,089 of VUYV01000007.1, read as the reverse complement.
TCCTATGCCACGTCCTGTCTCTCGAATATGAAGATATGCCACTTCTGAGACCGATGCAGTCATCGCAGATGGTGATCAGTTACTAACAGGAAGCATCCATCCTTCTGCTGCACTTCACTGAAGAAACAGGCAGCAAACAGTTCCCTCCTCGCCTCCACTGCTCACTTCTGTGCACTCAGAAATGCACATCTTTACACTGCTGTCTCTCTCCCCACAGCTGATAGGATGGCAAGAAAAAATTCAAGCTACATGGCAACAGGTTCAATACAGGACAATATGCTGGGCAACATATACAACCTCTTTTTAGAAGGGTTAAGATTTACTCAAAACCAGAAAGCTCCTGTTTTTAGCTATACGGATGAGACTTCCAGTTCCCTGATGAGGAAATGAAGTGATGTGACATTAAGCAGCTCATGAATCTCTTCAATTAATGCATTCTGCACAACGGAGACTTCCAGGGAATTATCTGCAACCACAGCAGTACCTCATTCCCACTGCCGTGTCCCTGAGAATGAGTCACTTCAATTCCCATATTCTTGCTGCAGGCAGAGAGCTAAGGACTATTCCCTGTCCTCGTTAGTCAGGCAAATGGTTGGAATCAAATGCTGAAACTACTTGCACAAAACTTTAATTAGGGTTACCTTATTTACTGCAACTATTCGAGCATAGTTACCATCAGCTCTCCACTCTTCATGCTGATTCCATCTCACCATCTTCAGGGAACAACCAAAGAGTGTGCCGTACAACCATGCAGAGGATGGCAAAGAGAATAAAAAACAGTACCAAGACAGCCTGAACTGCAGAAGGCTTGCAAGCAGCACATCTCCAGGGCTGAGCTACATTACAAATCAACTGCAAAGCTATCCCGGCACAGGACTCATAAGTTGCGGGAGGAAACAAGACAGCAAAGGCTGAAGAAGCCAACATCGGTAGATCACTCTGGGACCTGGGTGTAGGACCAAGCTCAGCACCATTCCACAGTGAGATCCAGGGCCACCACTCTCATTTCTGAACATGTCAGCCCTTTCCAGAAAGTCATGGGGAAGCAGAAAGAGGAAGAAGAAAGTTTTGAGATAGGTGGTATGCCTTTCTGCTCTCTATCATATGAAGGGTCAGGAAAGCAACAGGGCTCTCCTAAGCCAGCAAACTCTTTATTGCAATGCTATGCCAATTTAAGAGAGATTTTATCATTAATAATGATAAACCAGTTTAATAAACTGGTTTGGGGGGCATAGGGGTGTGACTGTGGCTGGTTTTACACATTTAGGGTTACTGTAATTTTCATTTAGAAAAAAATTTCCCAGAAGAGACAGAAAAAACCTGTGTCACAGATGTTTTCAAAACTGAGAAAGCCTTTGCTGAATACAGCTAGTAGTCTGTATGTGTTGCATGTGATNAACATGTCAGCCCTTTCCAGAAAGTCATGGGGAAGCAGAAAGAGGAAGAAGAAAGTTTTGAGATAGGTGGTATGCCTTTCTGCTCTCTATCATATGAAGGGTCAGGAAAGCAACAGGGCTCTCCTAAGCCAGCAAACTCTTTATTGCAATGCTATGCCAATTTAAGAGAGATTTTATCATTAATAATGATAAACCAGTTTAATAAACTGGTTTGGGGGGCATAGGGGTGTGACTGTGGCTGGTTTTACACATTTAGGGTTACTGTAATTTTCATTTAGAAAAAAATTTCCCAGAAGAGACAGAAAAAACCTGTGTCACAGATGTTTTCAAAACTGAGAAAGCTGAATACAGCTAGTAGTCTGTATGTGTTGCATGTGATTTGCAAACTAGAAACACTGGAATTTTAGGCCAGGAGGGTGTCATTGACTAATGGGGATTCTCCCTTCCCTCTAGAGTATAGGTTTATAGAGGAATAAGATCATGTTCTCCAGGCAAGTTTATATGAAATGATTCATCTCTAGCCAGCTGCAGTCAAGACATCTGCTTGCTTTCATGTCACTACAGGGAGATTTGCCGCCCCCCCCTTACCTCCCAAAGGCAGCCAAGATTATATCAAATTGTAAAAAGAAAACTTCAACAGTTTCAAAACTAAAACTTAAGAAGTTAGGTAAATCACACAGAGGCCACAGATGCACCTCTGCCCCACCTAAAGCATTCCTAAGAAACATGAAGTGAACACTAGGCTGAGGAAGTCCTATTTAATCAACAGTCTATTGACTTTAGCACAGAGACATCACCTCTGTATCCTGTGGTTTACATGCAGATCTGCCCAAATACATGAAGGTATTTCTTTGTTTTGAGAATCCCTCACACATTCCACATGGGATCATGCAGACGGTCTTCGTGTGGTCAAATAAAGTTTGTGAACCCATGCCTTTATAGCTTTTCCATATTAATCTGCACTCTGGGCATATATCCAATTAAAGCCTCATGTATAGATCACTAGGTTACTAACTGGCTTGCATACTTGGGGGGAGGGGAAATAACAAGCTCATGACTGCATAATTTAACACTGCCTGTGCTTTCACTTCTACATGCACAAGTCTTTTTTAATCTAGTCTTACCATAAATAAAGAGTAATAAATACCATAAATAAAGAGCTTGCTGAAGAGAAACTCAGGTCCCTACGTGCTAGAAAACACAGTAGCTAACGCTGAATGCATTTACATTAACACTAACTCCAGTGCAAAGAAGACAAGGTCTTTTCACAAACACGCTACAAAAACAGGAAGCAAAGGGGAAAACTTCACAGTGTTTGGAAACAGCAGAGCATTGTTTGTACAGGCTTTTCTTACAAATGCAAGAAAAAAAAATAAATCGGGTAACGTGAAATCCAGGCACAGCAAGTCTTAGATCAGACACAAGGGTCTCAAGACAGCAGCTCTCTAAAGATCTCCAGGTACAGCCTGTACAGGCAAGAAGATGAGCAGGGTAGGTTTTTTTTCTTCTATTTCTGCTAAGAAAATCTGACAAGCAAAAAGACACAACCTCCCAAACCCTTGACGTTAAAGCTAGATAATGTAACACAGCACTGCATCTTTATCTCAGTTAAAGCAGGTATGATAAATGAAAAGGCATTAGGAAACATATAATGCACCAAATTTAAACACATCCATTATTTTTAAACTGCATTCAAAAGGGAATATACAATGGCATAGGCCTCGCACGCTGCAGGCTGCCCCAGAAGGCCATCTTCATATCAAGAGGCTGCACTGTGGACTACATCCCTTCAAGATGAGTCAAAAAGCTCCCGTCACAAGCACGCTGCAGTCACTAACTCGAAGACTTCCCTTTTCAGATGGAGCACACAGATCCAACCTCTAACTTGAAGCTGCTTTGTTTAAATTTTTGTACCATCACTTCCTTTCTTTCCCTTCCCCCTTCAAGTCCACTCAGGCCATGCTGTAGCACCATACAGCCTGCACAATATTTAGATAATGCATATAGTTAGTGCTGCCTCAATCCCGACTCACCCCAGGTTTAAAACCAACCAACCTACACACCAGTCCACAGGTTTAACACAACAGAGGATCGGTGCTATATTTGGGCAAGCACCAAGGAGGGCTCAGTACTTTCCCATGTCGTCTGTCTCCATGAGGGAGCAGCTTTATACATGGTCAACTCCCACGACAGATTTGATTTCACCAGATTTAAAGTACATTAGCCAACCCAAGTCACTGGGGACATTTGAAATAACCTACAATAAATCAGAGAAGATTAATTTCAAGGAAGGCAGTGACGTAGCACCAAAAGAAGCGTAAGTTAGTGTTTGGAGAAAAGCAATTAGCAGTATTTCTCAATGGCAATATTCTTTTCACCATAAACACAAGAGCAAGACGACGTTACAGCCTTCAGGCAAATGCTGGGCTCCAAAGACAAAGTGGTTACCCAGAAGGGGTATGTCAATATTTAATACCAAAGTGCATGTCTGGTCCTGCACATTTCATTTAATTTCAAGGTTTCCCGGCTTTATTTCCTGTTACATTCACAGCAATCACAAAAGATGAATTATCTAACCTTAGAAAACGTGTTTTCAGTCAGACGAGACATGTTGACTGTGTCCGTACTTTCACCTTCAGCAACAAAGTTCTGTGCCAGCACAAGTTTTATGTTTTCCTCAATGTCCACATTATTTGGTTGCAAAGCAGATGGGATTTTCAGTGCCAGGACTCCACTTAAGCCGCTTGCTCCTCTGGGAGAGGAGGAAGAGCCTGTTCTGTGCCTCTGGATGTCAGGCTCCTTTTCAGTTAAAAATTTAAAAACTTTCCCCAAAAGTCACGAGAATAGCAGTGACCAAAAAAAAAAAAAAAAGCCCACCTGAAGGATCTGAAAGAACTACAAAGAGTTGAAAGAAAAACTAAACAAAGTAATGGCTAACAATTTGTGCTTGCGTAATCTTTCATCAATGCTCCTAACTTCCACATACTAGGAAAGAAAACTGGCTGCATTTCGTAACAATACTACTTCAAGCCCTTACTACACAGCTGGAGCTTCTATTCCTTTTGTAAGGAATATGTGAAGAAGTACCAATATTCATGCACTGAAAGAATAAGCTGCAGCTCCTTTTCCAATTTCATAATCCTGCTACTATAACCTATTTACTAAAGGTAGAAGTTTACAGCTATTGCATGGGTTTTCTTCTGGTTTAACAATGACTGAACAACATCTGTAATATGACGTTGATTTCTCTTTCTCCAGACGTCCAAATAAACCTCTGTTCTATGCTGCTGTTGGGTAAGGAACACGACTGCTGCACACGTACTCAAACTATGGGCATTTCACTACTGAGTAGTAAGACAAAGACACAGATGGATCTCGTGCAACACAGTTCGTCGAAATAGATGGAAATCTCCTCTGCTGCAAAAGTAAATGCTGTTCAAAGAATCCCTGGGCCTTTCACAGTTTTGGTCCCCTCCTCCCACTTTACTTCTCAGAGCCAAGGTACTAAGCAAAACGTTCAGATAACAGAACACCATAGCAATAGTCAGAGCATCATGGAGCCAGAGCATCCAAGGCAGGCATGCTCTCACAACTCTCCATCGCTGACGTCCAGTGCCCCGCCTGGCATGGTAACAGCCAGGGCAAAGAAATCTCTCATGCAGCTACCTTTTCAAGCTGCCAGGAACAACTCGATGCTCGGATCCACAACTAGAATGACTGCATAGCTACTGGAAAAATATCTGCAGGGTTGCAGTAGCTTATACCAATGGCTCATACATCCACTATTTAAGAGTCCATATAACTTTCTACTTTCAGTTTCCAATCTTCTTCCCAACTTACACTGTATGAGAAAGAAATGTGATGTTTTGAGATGCCTCTGCAATCCTATTATTCTCAAGTCATTCCTAAGTTTAAGAGCTCAACATCAAAAAGTTTGTACATTGAATCCAAGGGAGGAGAAGGGAGAGAGAACTGCTGATCTTTCTCCAAAAACAGATCAAAACACCCTGCTTCTATAGTAATTTTGCAAGATCACACTCATCCTGAAAATTTCAGTGCAGTCAAGATTTCCCTGACTTACTCTCTACTTCTGAAATCAATCTTAACAGCCTCTAAAGCAAAAGCGAAGTGGTAGGTTGTCAGTACTATTAGGAGAATATACAAAGCATGCATGCCGCAGAAAGCAAGAGACTTGAACTGATTGGCACCTGGTTCCCCGACAGATATTTTCTTTGCAGGAAGATTGAAGGGTAGTAAGAAGAGCACAACACCCTGGGCCACATTCTGCTGTCAGTCACTCTCCCACACTTTCACCAATTTTTAATGATATTTACAACCATTAAGAAAATGAATAGCCATCAAAATCAGGAGGGAAGATGCAGCCTGGCAGCCAAAGCAAAGAAACTTCATTTCTGCTCCAACTCCTACCAGTGATTTATCATAAACATTAGGGCAAGGCATTTCAGTTAATACTATCATGACATGCAACTAATTCTTGGTGTCCAACCTAAGACACTCCAGAATGAACCACAGATGCATACACCAGCTGAGAAGATGAAGCATGAACCAACAGTAGCTGACACGTCTGAAAAGTCTGACCTACATTTATTTGTCTCTTGGTTTTCCCCATGTATAGAAACACTGACCATACAGCACTCTGAGACAGTTGAAGCACAGTGAAGTTGAAACCCAAGGACTTGTAGAATGAAGTCATTATACTGTCATCCAAAAATCATTTTTTCTGATTGTTTTAAAGGCCAAAAATAATCCCTCTCTTTTTTGTTCACAGAAGGTCAGACAGACATTCATATTTATGCAAAAAACATGCACACCCTTAGTATTTTGATTATAAAGTTGGATTCCACTCGCTAAGTTTCAGAAACATTCTTTAAAAGCAGTTTCTGCTTTACTATTAATAATGCCCATTCCTGAAAATGGATAACGAAGTCATTCAGTCTTATTTTAGGTGCTTGCACAGATAGAGCAAAAACATAGCCTGCCCACAATATGCACTAATTGTATTACAGTAGCAAACAAAAAACTCTGTGGTACAACAGAACCCCATTGCAAGAGGAACCAGACATGGTAAAAGACACCTGCCGATCCCAAAAGCTTATATTCAAATAGCCAAAACAGACAAAGACTGGGAAGAAAGGACTACTGCCATGTAAAAAATAGCAACATCACAGTTTTATCACTGAGAAATATCTGCTCCATATCGTTTGAAACAAACTGTTTGAAACACACCATGGGCATCTGCAGGAGGTTTAGGGAAAAAATGTTTTCTTTTAAAAATCATCTAAACTGTCTACCTGCACATACAACTACCTAATTTTTCTCAGTTAGATGTTAATTGTCTATACATAAATAAGAAGGAGGTGACTTTTTTGTTTACAAAATTCTTGCCTTACCTTTGGTTTAACATCACCAGAAATCTCATCCATAAAATATGCATAGACATTTGTACACAAATATGTACAACTTACAAATAAGAGAAAAAAAATATTATTTCTAATTATGACTTGCAAACATAGTTTCTCTTTAGGCCTAAGAAAAATATTATATAAAATATAAATATAAAATAATTATATTTGGGAATACAATTATGTATTCTCAAAAAAAACCCTCTGATTTAGCTTAATCTCAGCCTTCTTCAGGCAACATTTATCATACCACATGTGGCATCTTCATAAACAAAATCTTACAAAACCTAAATCCATTTCTGTGTGCTTTGAGTTTTAAATTTTTCAAAAGGAGAAAAAGATTTTATTTTGTTCAGCATTTCTTTAAGCACTGGAAATTCAAGAAGCAAAAGCCGTTTAGCGAGAGTTCTAAGCATTCGATATCCCCATTCTTAGTATCATTAAATTAGAAAGCTGGAGTTTGAGAAGCATTGGATATTCATTTTTTATTCATCTTTTTTGAAGCCCTGGCTATTACTCTTCTCCTCAATGATTGTGAAAGCGATTTTTCCTTTTAAATTTTTCATCCAATAAGAAAACCACGCAATCTCTCGGTCACAGGAACAAGAACTTCAGGGAAACTGCAAAATACTTTGAAAAGTGCAAGAGCTCTTAGCCCTGAAACAAGTGGTAATTCTTGCAGACAAGGGAGAGAGACACTTCAAGGGCCCATAAAAAGGCTTATCCCATTTTAAACCTCACACTTTGCCACTCCCTCCAAAGTGAAAATGGCTACAGATGCAAATTTCAAGCAAGACAACAGCAGAAGCTGCATCACTGTCTTCCTATGCCTCCAAAAAATTAGGGGCAACTGCCCCTGTAGAGGATTCATCCTCATGCAAGCTTCAGCCAGGAACACATACCACAGCAGTATTTCAGCAAATTACAAGACCAAGCGGGGAAATATTGATCAATTTGCAGTAAGCATCATTGTTTTCTTCAAACACCTCCATTGTCCAGGGAAGAGAGGCAGGAGGGAGCTGGGGCATGCCCCGTGGAGCAGCGGTGGTGGCTGGCAGGACCTTTCCAGGAATCCTGAATGAGAAGGGCACAGACCCCAGTGCAGCCGGACCCGGGGCTGCTCAGCAAGCTAGATCGCGTTTCCCTGCATCACTGCCATCGGCTCGCTCTTCTCCCACGGTACCTTGACTTTTCAGCTATGGGGATGCAAATTTTAACAACAACAAAAAAAAAAAACCCACACAAAACTTGCCCTGTCGGTAATTAACATTTGCTGATCCTCCACAACTCTACCAAATAATTAAACATCAATACACTGCAGCAATCACATGCATTTATTTTCCCCAGCTTTGCAGGATATGAAGGTGCAGAAGAAGCACTTGGTCCCATCGTCTGTCACGTCTTGAAGATGTTCATTGCTGTCCTTGCCAGGGCTTTCAGACTGCGGTCAGCAGTCCTTGCTAGTTTCTCTGTCCTCAGACCCAGTTTTCCCCATAGAAGAAAGTAATGTCACAAACTAACTTTCCACCGGGACAGTGTTGTCTAAACAGTGGCATAAAATGGGTGAAACAGCAGCAGCTTCTATACCAGTTCTGTCTAAGAGGTAAATTTCCAGCAAGCCTTTCACTCATAAAAGAGCCTCTCCTAGTGCAGGCTGCTCAACACCTTGAGATCTGCCAACCAAAGAAAAAAAAAGTGGGGCTCTATTTTGTAGAGAGCTGTAGAAGCCTAATGGTGGAGTTGGCCATCTCCCCCAACCAGCAGCCAACCTGAAAGCTGCACGGTGATCTTTCGCTGAACCTTTCTGGCTTTCTGAACAGCACATCCTGCCATTCACGTTACAAGCAATGAATGGTAATCCCCCTCCTCAAATTACCCTACTGATTTCAGCAGAGCGAGACCAAGAATGTACGTGACCAAGTGTACTTCCAGTTCAGATTTTAGTCATTGCAACGTGTTTCTTGAGCTCAGTTAGTAACAGGCACACATCTAGCAGACATGCTCAAATGCAGAAAAAACAGATGCCTTTTTTCCTAAGTTTCTAAAAAAAAAAAAAAAGAAAAAAGACTTAAAATTACTTAAAAACCATACTGAAAACTCAGATTTAAGTAGAAGGAAATAGCCTTCACCATAAAGTTATGCCCCAGACACCAGAGTCTGCAACCTGGCACATTACCTGCTTTTGTATTTCGCAGTCTACTGGCCCTGTCCCACCAGGCATGGGACAGCCCAAAGTCAAGAAATCACTTAAAGTACTGGAAATGCCAGTACTGGTAACATCAAATGTCCACAAACCCTGAAACAAGACACCCCCCCCTCCAAAACCTAGAGAGTATTGTTAAATTCTCCTCATTTTTAAGCCTATGAAGTGAAGGCCTTTTAATTTAGCATCTGGTTCTGACTTCTTCATGTTTTCCTCCACAACCACAAGAGCTAAAACTTCACTCACCATTGACGTGTTCAGTTATAATGTATGCTTTTCAATTGTCTTTTCCCTTTCCTGGTATTGCCCCTGCATTCTTAAATATTGTGCAAAACAGGAAAATTTTACGCAATGATTTAATAATACATTGTTTTTGGCAGCAATTCCAGCCTACCATGTTTCCCTCTCTCTTCTTCCTCAACAGCCTGGCGGACTATACACTGAAACAGATCAGTTCCCTGATCCAGTTGAAAGACAACAAATCTGCAAAAGGTTCAAACAGAGAAAGTGTCCACTAGCCAGTTCACGTGGATTTTCTCAAGCTGACCCTGTAAACTGTTAAGCGCGTACAAAAGACAGATTGATGCGGTGTGGCACAGATGCAGGAGTTAACGGCACAAGCCAGGGTTACCTAAGACAGCATTACTGCCAATGACACTGCACCATCAGACTGCGCGAAAAAGTTATTTTCTTGAGTGCACATACATGCACAAGTGCTCTATATGGATTATACATGCTAAAGCATCCATCATCTTCAAACATGCGATTGTTTACGGAATTAAGCACGACGTATCTATAAACATATGCAGACGCAGAACAAAACTGATGCAACTAGCACTGCTCAAAACACTAATAAACAAGCCACAATCTACCCATGCAACCCACAATCTAATTACTTCTAAAGACTCCAAAAGGCCTGAACTGTTTGAGGTAGGTCTCTTCTTTCATAAATCCTATGTGGGGAGATAAGTAAAACCCTATTAGTCCAGCCATGCTTACTAACATAGAAGGAAATGAGAGAAGTCGTTTTATTGTATCGCATTAAAACTCACCTGTTATTTAGGAACTTCAAAAATACAAACAAATTATCTGCAATAAATTACACAGTTCCAAAAAATCACTCCTCTCTATGTAGTAAACCTACCACCTTTTTCCTCCAAGAAGGTCCCTCAGTGTACATAGTTCTGTCAATGATTTGAGTGGACCAAGGTTTCAGTCTGTTCTCCCACTCTTGCTAACAACACAAACCTGAGCTTGCAAACAGGAACGGTGATGCAGATCGGAATCTTGACCTAGCCTTTCACCTCTGGAAAACTAAACATCCTTCTTGCGTTTCACAGAATCGTAAAATGGTTTCGGTCAGAAGGGACCTTTCTACTTCCAACCCCCCTGCCATGTGCAGGGACACCTTCCACTAGATAAGGTTGCTTGAAGTCCCATCCAACCTGACCTTGAACACTTCCAATGATGGGGCATACACAACTTCTCTGGACAGCGTGTCCTTTCCTAGAAGGACCACAGCCCAACTTCGATGATCTAGCAGATTCTTCCTGTCACTAGCTATGATGTTCCACTACAAAAAAAAAGATGATCTCACAGCTCCGCAAAGACCCAGTCCAGTGAGGGATGATGCTGAGCTCCTCCAGTCCCTACCCTGATGCAGGATCAAGCCCCCATTGAGGACCAGAGGCAATTTACAAGCTTCCTCCAGGGGACTATTACCACCACATAGTGGCTAGCACCACATCTTTACTCCCCAGCCAAAATGAAAAATGAGGCAGAAGTATTTCTGAGTATCCTTTTTATTTATGCTCCTAAACACGTAAAATTTACTGGCTGGGTGTTAACACTAATAGCCTTAAGAGCTCTCACTCTATCAATGAATATAGCTTCTGTTTTCATATTTTATATAAACTCTGTGACATATAAACACGTACCTTAACACTACTGACTTATAAATATGCTTTTTAACCACTGCAGGAACTATATATTCAAAGGTATGTTTGATAGGCATTAAACAACTTTAAAGAAATACCATTTCAGGTTTTCTTATGCCAAGCTACAAACTAATATAGCAACAAAATAAGTTTGTCACAACAGAGTAATATTCCATTAAATCACCCAGTCTTCAGGAAAATTTGGGTTTCGTTAATGCAGGCACATGCCTGCCTTCACTTCTGAAACAGAACCTCAATTTCAACAGCACAGATAACATGGAGCAATTTGTTCTCAATTTGCAGAGAATTCTAAATTATCATGGATTGTACGCAATTATGAGATTCAATGCTCTTTCTAATGCGTCTGAAGAAAATACCTGATAGATAGCCACAGGGTAACCCAGAATTGGCAAAAACATGTACACCATGTTACCTATGTAACCCATAGGCACCACTTCTTATCAAATGAGAACTATCATTTGCAACAGTAAACAACGAGTAAACAATGAGAAACGTTATTTTTAAATAGTATTTTAGCATTCCATTGTTGTAACAGATAAAAAAAAAGATCTTAAATTGCTCTGTTATTTATGCGTTCATGCTTATTTGTACAGGCTGTGATGGTAGGCCCATCACATTAAGTCCCATTTGTAGAGCCCCATCAATGGCACCAGACTGAAGGACAGCACTTGATTTACTGAACAGACTGTTTATTTTACTTTTTATTATTATAGCTAATTCATAATCCTTCTGTTCGGAATCTGGATAATGCTACAATATTCCTTTTCCAGGAAAACTTTTAAGAAATTCTTCTTATACGAATGTTTTGAAACTTCTGAGGTCTGTATAATACTTCCCATTTGAGCTAATTGCTTTTCAAGGGAAATTTAATTTTTAAAAGTGTGTTTTTCTAACTAATGGGAACCTGTGCTAAAGTAAACAATGAGTCCGGCTTGATAGGAATTTTTGCTCTAACTTTACCAAAAGAAGGAAGGAAAGACACGTAACAGCATGCTGAAACACATGCAGTAGCAGAATTGTTGAATTTTAAAAAACAAACAATTAGAAGACAATTTTCTACTCTACTTCTCCTATTTGAAACAGATCATCCTGCCCTGCCTCATTTAATATTAATTGGCTATGTTCTTGTCTCTAGAAGAAAATATAAATGCAGTTCCCTAATCCACTTACATTCTTGTTTCAAATTTATTTCTGATTAGCTAGCTTGTCAATAAACTATTGTCCTCATACATCACTTCTGTACAGAAAAAAGTTTAGAAAACACTCAAGTCTCTTCAGGATTGTCACCAGCTTTGAATGTAACATTACATGACGCTCAACTCACCTGCCAAGGCAAAACCAAGAAATGTGAAATGGGCATGGAAAGCCAAAGTTTCCACCTCCTTGAGGGATATTAATGAGTAACTTGATGGTTTCAATTACGTCTTATCTTCCCAGATGGGAATTGGAGAGGTCATCCCCAGCCAGCAAAAATGAATCATTTATTTATTCTTTCCTAGTCTGCTGCACATACATATGTATCACAAGTCTTTCTTGCAACCCAGTACTTTAAAGCTCCCTGTCCAAATACCTACTCCCAACTGCTGCAAGAAAAAGACTGAAACAGAAAAGCAGGGCAGAAATGTGAAAGGGCCAAGGCAGAAGGATATTAAATGCATGGAAGTTCAGTTATGATGGCTACCTTTAAACTACTAAAAATTAGATTTTAACATTTGTGCTGAAGATAGCCATAGATTTATTCTTCACACACAAAATAAAAAAAAACACACAAGGAATATTAAATTAGATTTTATTTCTGTCTTTGTTTTTACTATCACTGCCCTTCAAGCTGTGCAAGGACAATCTCACTGGAAAAAAAAAAATTAAGGGTGCTACATTTGAGTTTGATAGGTGTTTATAAAATAAACATTATTCCTCCCCTGGGGGAGAAAGTCAGATTCATCCCCAGGCAAGCTGTTGTCTGGCAAACAAAGTTTGTAAGTATCAAAATTTCCTACTGGGAGTTTAGCATTTACATTAAAAAAAAAAAAGTAAAAAAGTTACAGATCTGTATTTACTTTCACCAAAAAAAAAAAACCTTAACCAGAATGAAAGCCTGGACAAGATGTGAGTGAAACTGTAATGGTGGAACTGTACTATGTTTAACCCATTCTTTGAGAAATGAGAAACACGAAGCAAACAATGGAAACAACAGGTAAATCAGATAAAGTCCCAACACCTACAGTCATGGATCTCTTCACTCCACAAGCTAATGCCTTTCCATTTGTTAACTGAGTGCATATACCAATTCAGAATAATTTTTTTTTCCATGAACATAGACTTATTTTAACTGAAAGTCGCTTGAGATGACATCAAAAAAAGCACTTTGTAGAAAACATTACTTTTTTCCTCCCTAAATTTTGCTAAAATAAGATGGCCTAACACTTGTTCCATTGCATTCTGGCATAGTGCTGCTGCTATGGAAAGCTATCTTGTCCGCACAAAACACAACTGCCTAAACTAACAATGGCAGTAGTTACCTTGTGCAAAAAACCTGTAGGTAAGGTCTCATTACTGAGACTTGTATGTGCACATACATGGGCACATACAGTGTCTACCCGTGGAAAAAACTGCAGATGAATAATCCATACACAAACCAAGGCTGACTCCAATATCGCAGCCCAGGCATTGACAAGTAAGAGCTTGTGGGGAGAAAACTTTAATTCAAATATATGTCTCAAGTGACTATGAAAAGGATAGAAAGTGCCTAGAATCAACAAGTAAGTTACCCACTGTACTCAGGAATGTAATTTGCCAGATCTGGATTTAGCTGTCATTACAACTTTTGCTTTCAAATGCAAAACAAAGTGACGTTATTTTCCTGTTCAATTTTATTCATGTTATATAGAATGCAGTAAAACTCGTCACACCAGAGGATTTGCAAAGGGATGATGTGAAGATTAATTAGTGGTTGCTCATAAAGCACCCTGCCTGTGGAAAACCCTACGTGTAAAAATGACCTTGTTATCAAAGTTGTTGAGTGCTCCCAATGCTCACTTTCAATGGACAGTATGGATATTTTTCCACAGCTCTTAAAAACTAAATTAGTTGCATTTAAATATCTACCAACAGTTGCAGGAGGTTTGGGCATTGTGCCTGTACCCCACTTCCACAGGGGGTGGGGGTTACAGTACCACATAGTTAGCTCAAATCACTTTTTTTTTTTTTTTTAGCTGAAAAGAGTAAAATCTAGATATCACAGAACCCGTCTGCAGGATACCTGCTAACGTACATTCAGGCAACAAGTGAAGGTGGATCTTATCCCAGTGCCCTAATTACTCCCTGGAAACCAAAGACACTACTTGAAATAATAAAGCACAGATATGTCTGTGAACAACGGTATTTACTTGGTTAGTTAGCGCTGGAAAAAAATGATAAGGCGCAAGACCAAGCACGAAAAGCACTGCTTAACAAAATGGAGCCTGCATTGGTACGTACGATGTTTTAGTATCTTCTTGCTATTTATATACATAAAATAATTAGGAATGAGAACACCTCAATGGTAATTAAAGCACAATCCCATAGGACTTTAGAAATTTTTTCAGAGATGGTATCTTTGGTGACAGCTTTGCCAGCAAGCAGACTTTGATGTCTCCTGTACAAATACAACTTCAAGCCTAGCACTGCCATACTGCAGAAATTAACGTCTGAAGCATGATCATGCCTCTCTCTACCGGTATCCTTCTCCTCTGCTCAGAAATAATCTGCTGTGGATACTGCCAGGAAAATGCCTCATCTCCACTGATATTCAACTTCCCCTCTACGCTGATGGTATCTTAATAAAATGAAGACCTGCAAAAACTCCTTCTGCTCATATCTTTTGGGGCTTTTCTCCAGCAACGATCGACCGAGTGTTCCTTCTCCCTTTACACTGTAGTTCTATCAAAGAAAGAAAAATATTCCCTTGGAAACATCCTCGACAGGCCGGTGGAAACGGTGAGCAAAGATGTCATTGTGGCACAAAAACAGAGCTCCGTGAGAACAGGCAGCTGGCCTACCTGAAGGTTAAAGTAGCTCCCACTGAAAACCTGCTCTGAATACTCCACAGCAGAGCATGATGCAGGAGCGACATTTACACACACGCTGTGAGCCTGCGTACCAAAGTGTGAAAAAAATCCAACCTCCAAGCACAGCACAGCCTGGATGGAACCCATTTAAATACACCATTAACAGAAATCTACACAAAAGCCAATCCACTCTGTCATCTCACGAGTGTCCTATAGGAAGGCCAGCATGAAGCCATTGAGAAAAATGAGACATTTACATATAAATCAAAAAAGGACACGATGGAAGTACTGAATGATGAAAAATCAGTGTAAAGCATGTTTTGCGAGCTGTGTTAAACGCTATTAGACAAAATTTGGGTGTAGTCACATCACGTACTATACGACTGTTCAAATAATACTGGCCACAAAATTTTAAGTTATACGTGTAAATAAAAATCACATTTTTGAAGGTTGTATCCGTCTATTGTACATCTTTTGTACTGTCGATACCACCTCCTCGCATTTTTTTATTGCATTGCTTTCCATTAGGAAGAAAACCCTGAAGAAATCCCCATATTTTACAATCCCATTGCCAGTGTCTGGGCAGGGGACGCCACCGCCAGATCGGAGCCCCAAAACTAGGCCTGAAACAAAGCGGAGCGAAGACGGTGCAAACCCCGAAAGCCTTCGCTCTCGCACGGAAAAGCATCCTCCACTTCCCTCACCTCCAACTTGGCCAACGTGCCGGCAGATATCTGCCGACTTCGGTTTCGATAGAAATGGCTCAAGGTGGAGATTTCATGTCGGTGTGGCGTTGAGAAAGGAGGAATTAAAGAAAAAAAAAGGGGGGGGCAGAAAATGGCCAAAAAAAAAGGCCAAAAAAGAGCAAGAACAATAATAATAACAATAATAATAACAATGATGATGGAGGAAAACTAGACTTGCTCGAACAACCCCACCGAAACTGCAAAATTAAATTTCCCCAGGATTACAAAGACGGGGAACAAAAAATCCCCGCAGGCGTTCCGGGATTCGCTCCAGCCCAGCCCCCCCTCGCCCCCACACCGACCCCCTCAGCGGCTGGGGGGGGGTGTTCCGATC